>VXBZ01011135.1:171922-205386 GCA_013399135.1 Heliornis fulica | reverse complement strand
TCAGCTGCAGGAGGGCAGAGGGGGAGGAGCTGGGATGCAGAAATCCTTACTGGGGAGGGGGGAGGCCCTGGCACAGGGTGCCCAGAGAAGCTGTGTCTGCCCCTGGATCCCTGGCAGGGTTCAAGGCCAGGCTGGATGGGACTTGGGGCATCCTGGGCTGGTGGTCGGTATCCCTGCCCATGTCAGGGCTGGAACTGGAAGGGCTATGGGGTCCCTTCCCACCCAAACCAACCCGGGATTCTGTGATCATTCAGATAACAGGACAGCAGACGCCACTGTTACTCACCTTTGCTAGACAAAATGCGTCTCATTGTGCTTCCAGGTCACAAAAGAGGTGCCAGATGGAGGCCTGAAGATGGATGGATTGGCCCTCTTATAGGATGGAATGGGGTAGTTTGGGGTTTTTTTTCTTCCCCTTCTGATCACTCTCCTCAATGTCATCAAGCATTTCAGCTACTATCCCCCTCTATCTTATCACACATTTATAACCTGGTGTCTGCTTTTGTTCATACAACTCCAGATGAGGTTTGGAACCAGGGCACCAAACTGAGACATGCTGTGTGTTTGAAGGGCTAATCTTTGAAACCAGAGAAGACCTCCCCTAGCCTAGGCAGGTGGCTAAAACATACCAAACCCCACAGCAGGTGAGGAGATGTAGGTGCCCAGCAAGTGCCTGACACGCTTGGCTGGGCTGACTATGAGCCACCTTCAGTACAAGGCCATAGGAAGATTCAAATGCACTGACCCTGGTCCTTGCTGAGACAGCATCAGAGGTCTACTTCTTCATCCTCATGGCAGACCCTAAGGAGTAAATTCACGAGGTGCTGTTGCAATCCACTAAGCTTCTTCCACCAACCTGACTCAAATTGAGTGAAGGTTTTAGAGTGGGATTTTCCAGAGCACAGCTTCTGAAGAGCCCTTCTTCTCCTTCAGAGAGGTATGTTTGTGTAAGCTGCCCCAAGCAAGAACCACTCCTCCACACCCACTGCAGTCCTACTATTCTTCCCTGGAGCACTCTGGCCCTTGACTCAAGGGGGCACAATAGGGCAGTTCCTCTCCAAGACAATTTAGTGCAGGTTCAACTGCCAAAGAAACAGGAGCATGGGTGTGGGACTAAGTCCCCCAGAAACCTCCCAGAGCTGCCACCTCCTGCTGACAGCAACAGCACAGTGCTCAAAAGGACCCATGCTGGTCCTGCCCTGAGCTGCCCCTTGACTGCAAGACACAGGGTTTTTCCTCTCCTGCCCACCCACCAATGATGGGAAGAGCGAGGATCTGTGATGCTGAGGAGAGCCAGGTGAAGCAGAACCGTTTCTTTGCTCACTGCCAGCACCTCCAACTCCTGACTTGGGATGCCAGCCCTATACCAACAACTCCATACCACACCTGCTGGGAAACTGTCCATGAAGGATGCTCAAGTCCAAAACTCACCTGTCTTCTCCAGTCTCCTTTTACTTATTTATTTATCTATCCCAAATGAAAATCTCTTGGGAAACTGCATTTTTCTCCCTGCTTCGAGGCTTATCATTGGCCATTTCCTTCCCTCCCATCTTCTCATTCCCTTGCTCCATATGCTTTTCCATACAGCCTGACAGGGTGGAGGAACACAGACCGGGGAATACCAGCACACTGCCCAGGCTGACACCAGGCAATACTTCCATGACACGAGAGGCTGTTTTTACCCAACTACTGTTACCCTAGACAGCTTGGATGGCAGCACAGCGAATTGTTGGCTCCAGCACCGCTCTCTCCCTCCTTTGTGAGGCCCTGGAGGATTTGCTGTGCCAGCTACCTCCCAGCAAAGCCTCTGCTACTGCATCTCTGCTGCCGATTGCTGCCCCTGCCAGCAAAGCTAAGCTTGGCCGAGGGCCACCGTGCGATCCTGTCTCCAGCCACAGCACTGACTGTTTGAAATCTGCTCCTGGATCAGCTCCGTGTGCTACTGGACTACCTCATGTCCTCAAGGACTGGGAATTCCTTCCAAGAGAGGGCTTTCTTCAGATCCTGGTGTCCCTGGAAGGACACCAGCAGGGCTGTGACTCTTCTGGTAGAGCCACGCTGGGTGACCGCTGGGTTGGGATTGGAAAGGGGACTTCAGAGCTGGCCTGAGCAAATCCCTCAACAGGGTTGGCAAGTGGGTGAAGACACAAGAGTCTTATCTTCTAGGGAGGATCCTGCACTTGTGGTTTGTGGAGGGGCTGGAAGGCACCACTGACCTGTGAAGTGGCACCGTTTCCTAGCTAAAAATTCATGTTGGTTGTATTCCTCCCCAGAGTGTGGACTTCATGCCCAGGGCACCTTGTTGGCTTGAGGCAAAGGATGACTCAAAGTACCTGCATTCCTTTCCCCCCAGCTGTAAAAGACCAAAGCAGAGGACCTTCCACCCCATCAGTCAGTTGACTGCATGGGCAACAAGAAGGTTCCTTTGGGGAACATTCCTGTTGTGTCCTGTCAATCACTGGGTTTTTGCAAGCCATCCCCCTTCTCAATTACCAGGCTGCTAAATGCTATGGATAGCAAAGAACAGCCCACTGATGGGGAGTACAGTGGGCACATTTAAAAAAAAATTAAAAAGAGAAAAGTTAATGATAATAAGAATAAGAATAAATAATAAAAAACTGCTGCTTCTTTTAATGAAAACAGTGCACAAGACAAGAGAGACCAGAAATAAGTGGCATCTCTGCAGCCAAACCCAAGCCTGAGCAAGGAAGGGGTCTGCTGGCCTGAAGGTCTGAAAGGAGGAATGTGTGTGCAGAGGGACAGTAATCTTTGTGAATAACTCTGTGAGACATGAAAGCCCAGCACACATCCTGCAGCACTAATCACGAGGAACGGGTCTGAGCACCAGGAGGACATGAGACCCTGTGACCAAGCACCCCTCCTCCCAGCAGAAACCCAACACTCTTCCCATGCAGGGGAGGAAGTGGGACTCCAGTACAAGGAGGGAGAGAATTGTCACGGGGAGAGATGCCAAGGCTGGGATCCCCTGTCCCTCCCCCCGCTCTCTGCTGGCTTCCCCTATCCCATTCCTCCCCCACACTCTGCAAGGAGGATCGTATTTTTAGTAATTTATTTTACAGCTAATTAGATTAGAAACAGCATGAGAACTCTGCCTTCCTTCCAGAACATCCCCATCCCACCATTCCCTGTCCCCATAGCTCCCTGATGAGCTGGGAGAGCTCCCAGCTTTCGACCAGGAAGCTGTATTTCCACTCTGCAAGGTCCTAGCCAAGAAGGTGAGATGAGGAAGTGTTGATAGCATCCCAACAAGACCAGCCTCTCCTCTCCCTCCTCTGCAGATCAGGCTTCCCTTCCCACCCCTGACCCCTCCTGCACTAGAGGATGGGCTAAATTTGGCTTCAAAGTGAATTCTTCCTTTCATGATGGAGAATGAGTCTGAGGTGGCTCCCAAGGTGAGCATTTACACAGCCAAGCTAAGAACTTCAATGTCACATCCCTGTGACATCAAGGGGTTCCAGCACTCCAAAGCAGGTGAACCTGAGTTATCTTTGGACTTGCCTGGACTCTGGTAGACAGCTGGAGAGCTGTGAGTCTGATCTCACAGCATCTTTTCCCTCCAGACCAGACCTACCAGCTACTGAGCTGCTAACATCCCCAAGGCCAAGCCTCAACTCTGCTTGAACAGCAAGACATGCCCAGTCCATCAGTGAATGAGTATCACTGACGTGGACCCCGCTTCACTCAGACATCCCTTGGAAGCTCCCAGTCCCCAGATCATTGTTCTAGTTCTAACCACGATCAACAGCAACACTGAAGGACTCTGGTTCAAACCAGCCTGTTCCTAGGTCAGGGCTGGCACAGAAGACACATGCTCAAGCAAGCCCAGGATCTTTAAAACAGCAAACCACAAAGCTGAACCTGTATCACAGGGCCAGTCTTCCCCAAACACTGAGTCATGGCAATTAATGGAACAAACGCGTGACAGTTAGTCAGACAGGAAGGTGGCCATTGCTTAAGGTACCTTTGATGGAACTGCTGGCCCTCCTTCAGGATCCACTGACCTCAGCCAGATATATGAGCTGGCCTCAGCTTATATAACGACAGAAAGTATTTATAACATCAAATATTCACAATTCCCTTCCCTTTCAACCATGTTTATGCAAATACAGTTCACATGTAGCTACACATGAAGTTTAAAGCATCTACATTATTACATTGCTAGGGGGTTTTGAGGCAAGGCTTTCCACTGTGGAACACTGAGATTTTATATACTTTTAAAAATACTCCCTGTATTTTGTAGTTAATAAGATTTACTTTTAAGTTCTCAGAAAATTCATTCCAGACTCCAAGCAAGAACTCTGAATTTTAGAGGAACAATGGGGGTGAAAAACAGTTTGCTAAAGACTTAGAGAGGGTGAAGACACCAAGAGGAATGTGAGGAGGACCCTCTTTAAATACATGCTCAAAGTCATGAAAAAATGGTTCCCAAGGAGTTCAAAGTCCAGATGGCAGGTTTAAAAAAAAAAAAAAACACAGAGAAGAACTGGAGCACAGCTTGGAAACAATACATTTGGTGAGGTTTGGGATGAGAGGAAGTGCTAAAATAAAAGAAGGCAGATGGAGAGAAAGTCTCATGGCACTTCTCTCAAAAACACCTAAGGAAGTCCAGTTCAGAGATACAGAGAGCAAAATCTGACCAAGAGTCTCTGGAGGCTGAGACAAGTTAGCTTCTTGGAGAAGTTGAGTCAAACTCAAGGAGAGGGTCTGTATGTGTGTAGAAGAAACAGAAGTCAGAGTGGCATTTCTGCTTCACAGGAGCAGATAGTATCATGGGGGGAGCAGGTCCTCTGTGCTGACTTTAATACTTTAAGGTCAGGATAGTCAGGAGATTCAACAAGATTCAGAGCAAGAGAAGGAACCTGTTGTCTTGGAGACAAACCCTCTCTCCTGCGTAAAGACCTGTCTCCACCCCTGGTCACTGTTAGGTCCATAAATAGAGCTTGGGAATTTTTCTCCAAATACTATTTCATTCCTCCCTAGGTTTTCCTTGCTCTATCCTCACTGCTTCACCTTCACATCTACTCAGATCCTCCAGTAGCCCCTTGTGAGAGGCTCTGTCAAAAGCCATAGATTCATGACCTGCTCAGTCCTAAGCTCCTTCTGTGCAGGACAATAATATACATTGTGCATGGTAGACAGCACCCGATGATGTGGTGGAGCCTACTGTTTACAGAGAATAGAGTCCATCACCCTCCCTCCCACACTCATTAAATCTATAAACCAAGGATAGTCTTCAACTAAAAGTCTTCAGTCCATGCCAGGCCCTCCAAGAAATTCACATCCAGCTTCATACTTCACAGCACTGGCACCAGAGCTGAGGCAACACCCCTTTTCCCCTGAACCTCTGCGGTAAAAGTCTGTTCCAACATTTCCAGATGGTGCCACCTCTTGTGTCCCTGGCTGGACACAAACTTTGAGACCAGAGCTAAATACAAACTTTTGATGAAACCAGTCACCCTGATTACCCTTCTGTACAGCTCCTTGGAGCCGTTGGGAGGGGGCTGCAGAGAACATGTGTGGCTGAAGCACTTGCTGTAGTAAGATGATTGTCAAGCTGAGCCTTGGAAGGGATTTCTGGAAGCTGAAGGAATAAATTTCATGGAGAATTGCTTTCCTCAACAAGCAACAGCAGCAATAAGCTATTGAAAAACCAGCCCTGAAACTCACTGAGGGAGGGAAGCTGGCAGAAAAGGACTTTAAAACAGGTCTTTAACAGCAGTGTAAAACTTTTAAGGGTTGAACATCACGCACTTGTAAAAGCAGAAGGTCTAGGTTTGCAGTGCAGGTGTCAGGAGTAATTATTTCCAGTTACTTACTGAGAAACACTTTAGGTGTTTTGACTGCAAAGTGTAGAGGGCTTTGCCAGAAGACTCCGACATTGCAGAGGTGGAGGGAGAGGCAGGAAAAGAGACACAGGGGAAAACACACGGTGCGTTTACATTCTAGTGAAGCAGTTGCTCTTTTGACTCTTTTGTAGCCTGCCAGGACTGATGACCTCGAGGGTCTGCCTTGAGTTCACTGAAGCCAAGGAGAACCTAGCCTCCAGCAGGTAGCAAGCCAGCTTATAAAAACATGGTTTAATTTGATAGTCATCCTCACATTTGCAGTGGGATTTGGAAGCAGCCAGGTGCTTGCTGCCTGGTCAGCTCTGGAAACACTCAATCTGGAGTCTTGTCTCTGAAATTACTGACACTCCTGGGTTATCTGTCATTACATACTCCAAAGTGAAGTTCACTGTTTCCAGAATTCTGGGAAACAGACCTGGAAGGTCCCAGAGAAGCCAAATATAAATCTAAACCCTCTCCAAAGCCTGCACAGATGGTGAACCTGCAGCTCTCCCCATGCTCTCTCTCCTGCTATCTCACTGTCTTCACCATGAAGGTTGATATGAGAAACTTTCAAGTCCCTTGTCAGGATGTAACCTCACCACCTCATCAATTTGGACATGGAGAACAAGCAGCTCCCTCCATCAGCAGCTGTTGGTACACCCAAAGCCTGTTATAGCACAACCTTATTAAGCATCCTCAGTGTTGTGCCAAATCATGGCTGCCACTTTTTGCCATGTCAACCAAGAGGGAGAACCAACAACCCTGAGACCCCACAAGTGGGGCTTCTTACTTACCCAGGTGACTAAGGGCCTCTTTATCCCACGGCCAAGTGGCAGCACCAGCCAACTCTTCTCTCACAGAGCTGGCAAAGTAAACGTTGAGGAAGTGGGTGCTGTTCAGCTGTAGCGCCTCTTTCAGCTCCTTCACGCTCATGTACGCCCTGCAAGGACAAGAGAGGGGACATGGTCAGCATAACTTCAGTGGAGCAAAGATGAAAAGGAGCCACCTGTAGATACCCTAGGAAGGAAGGGCAGAGCAGTTCTGGAGACCACATCACCAGCACTCTGAAACCAACAGCATTTGGTAATCACAGCTAAACTCAGCGAGTTCAACAGTACATCCCATGACTACAAATTCTGCTTTGTAGGGTGTGAGTTCTGCTAGCAAGGGGGTTGAGTGGGAGGCAGTCATGCAAGTCTGAAAACAATTTGCTAGCTACAGTAGCTCTGTTGATGAGCTACTCTTAGAGATTTCCCAACAACAGGGACAGAAGATGCCCTATTGAATAGGATAAAAGGAGACAAAGCGGGAGGAAAAGGAACAAGAGAAGAAAGGAAATGCAGCGGTCAGCTCTGCTAGGGAAAAGAGAAGGGGTTTGGCAACAGAAGAGTGGAATTTAGGGCAGAGGGGAGGCAGAAGGTGTTTATTTCTCAAGGTGTGAGGAGAATGAAAGGAATCCAGGACACCAGATGGTTCCCACAAGGGTTTTCTAGGGTTGTCCCCGACAGAGTTCAGGGCAGGAATGAACACCAAATCTTTTTGGGATCAGAGAGAATTTGCCAGCTGGGGCAAAGAATGTCCTTCTGCAGCTTCTCTAGTTGGTGCAGAGAAGCTCACAACCACAGCCCTTCACTCTATCCTTGTCCACAGGACCACCAGTATGGCAGAGGTGGCAGCACATGGGAAGAACAAGGAGTCCCTGCAGAGTGCAGGTAACTCATCGCTACATGTTGTGCAAGGAAGAATGTCAGCAAAAGGCATTTCAGACTTTGCTTTGAGACATCTCCCTTCCAGCTCTGGAGAATGGCCTGACCTTGGAGAAGAGCACTGCCTAGGTTCCCCCAGCACTGAGCCAACAGCAGGACCCTCCTCACATGACCCTCAGTGAACTGAAGCCCTTCATGAGATGGGGCAATTGGGAATGTCTCCATGAGCCAGGACAGGGAAGGGCAGGAGTTCCCAAATTAAATTTAATGGGGAGAGAGGGACATCTCTGGAAACAGCACCACGAAAGGACATGTTTAGTGGGAAAAGCCTCCTGACAACACCACTGGCTGTGTCATCTCCAGAGCTGGGAACAGAGAGCTTCAGGAGTAGGAAATATACTGGAATAGTGGTATCCCAGACATCCATTTCTAAATGGTATGGGACAGTAATGGGCTGGAAGAGAAGTGTAGACAATTGGTCCAGTGCCAGACTATGTGAGAGTAGAGTCTACTGAGTCTATGGTGAGAAGCAGAGCAGTAACACTCATGGTCATGTCTCAGGGTCCACTAAACCATCCTCACAACACGATGTGTCTCTCAGCAATTGGGGGGAGTGAGGGGGAAGAGAAAAAAAATCCCACAAACCCCACAGTAGTCAGGAAATGTAGGTGTCTCTCCTGTGCACGATAGCTCCTGCACCGGTCAGGTCCATATTGTGTTGATCGGTTCTCCAACAGCCCCAGCACTGACCCACCAGTGACAGCACTGGGATTGTAGGACCACAGCTGTGCAATAAATACCAGATACTGCTTTACATGACCGTTGCCACCATCAGTGCCATGAACCTCATGGGCTGAGACAGCATTAGAACAGGTAGCCCTAGAAGACATTGTCTCCAGCTCCTGACCTTGACGCGCGGTTTGTGAAGCTACTCGCTTAAGCAGGGAAAAAAACTCATGGAAAGGCTTCAAATACATCACTGTGGAACGATGATGGAAACGCACCAATGTGGAAATATGTCATAAGAATGACTAAACCTGCAGCACAAGGCCAACAGCAACATTAAGGTGGTGGAAAGCATTTCACTTATTTCCCATGCTTCCAGGAGCAACTGGCCTCTTTGCGCTGCACAGAGGTTACGAAGGGTATGCGATCGCTTCTGCGCGCCGGAGTAGCTGCGAAGGCACACCGAGAGTAAAAGTGGAGTCCATTAGTACATTCCTCACCACATTGATTTATGGCAGGGAGGACAAAAAGCTGGGTATGGGCTAAGGGGAAGTGGGTGTCTTCTCGTCTGAGATGCGAGGCGGGAAGGGAAACCAATGACAGATGTGCAAATACATTCTTTGAGGTGGCAAGGTCCTTAGTCGAGTTGTTAAGGCAGCAGACTTGTTTAGAGTGAGAGAGGTTGCTACAGCAAATGGAAGAGAAGGAAGAAAAGAGTGAAAAGGTGGAGGAACAAGATCCCAGAAGTAGACTAGAGCAGGATGGCACGTGGAGCAGAGCTCAGTAAACCCAAGGGCTGCTTCCCTGGATCTGAAAGAGCAGAGACTTTCAGAAACCGTTACTGACTTGGGAGGTGTCAGATAGTCATGATCTGCAGACTATCTCTTCCCTACCAGTCAGCCTCAGTAGGCCATGCTGGGCTGGAGACATCTCACCCACCTTCCCAGCAAGAAAGCATCTCTGAAACTTCAGGCATTTTAGAAAATCTTGGCCGGGCTATATGGCAGCGTTTAGTGATGAGATGAGATGACCAGCTTGTCTTCACCAGGCCCTGAGATCTCCCACCACAAAGCAGCATTCCCAGAACACTTTCCCCAGCCACATCAGCTTGTGGAGAGAAAAAACTCTCCCAACCGGAAACAGCAAATTAGGAGAACATGATCTCTTCTCTGTGATGTCTTGCCTGAGCATCTCAGACACGCGCCACGCTGACGCCATCCCTTCAACCCAACCAAGACGGGAGCAGGCTGGGTGGAATAGATAGGGAGAAGAATAAATAAACCTGAAGGACATATTTGTGGCGTGACTCGGAAGAAAGAGAAGCAAAACCTTCATAGAAATAGAGTAAAGGAGGGGGAAGGGGGAAGAGAAAGCCTTCTTCACGCGCCAGAGTTGCTCGGGGGACACAGGCTTAAAAATAATGTTGATTCCTGACCTATGATATCTTGGAAAAATAGCCCCAAACCCTTCCAGGCTGTCCAAATTCCGAGAGCTGATGTCAGGCCTAATTCAGAGGGATATTCCCGACGCCCCTCTTCTGGAGACATGATGTTTTTCTGGCTGTCGCCTGCCATTCCCTTGACACCAGCAACATTTTTTGTCAACCCTTAATTATAAATAACTGCAATTTCCTCCATTGAGAGATTTGGATGGTTCAGAGCTATGTCAGGGGCAGGGGCAGCCGTTCCAGCACCAAGATGCTCAGATGGGTTGGATGAAGGAGGAGAGGAAAGGACCCCAATTTCGCCCGCTGTGGCACCAAAAGCACAAGTATCCTGTCAGCATCCCCAAAGACGTGAGCAAGACCAAAGCAACTCTAGACTGGGCAACTCTGATTCCCCCTCAATTCCCATTTCCCACTGGCATCCTTAGCTGGGACAAGGAGCATGTAACTGGCGTCTCTGCTTGTCACTTACTGCCAAGGTCACGCTCTCCCTCTTCTTCATCACTTCTGCGATATTCCCATGGGGGAAGGCAGAGGAGCCTTTGGTCTCCACAAACAGCCTAGATGACAGCCATCTCCTCTGTTCCCCAAATAGCTTCCCAATTCCTACAAGACCAGAGTATTCCAAACTAGATGGTATTTACAGCAGGGTGGGCACTGCACGCCAGCACACAAACACACTGACACATGAAAGCACAGATATCAGCTGAGGAGCACAGAAAAACAACCCAAAGAATAGGGCAGAGGATCAGAGAGAGACGGAGAAGGGCCACCAGGTTTGCCAGACTCAAAGCATTTCTTTAGAAAACTCATTGACGAGCTGCATGGTAACACCACCTCGACCTGGGGAGTGCCTGCACCCCTGGGAGACTGCAGCTTGCAAGAAGATTACATGCAACATAAGACAGATTCAGGTCACAAGGGCTAGGGACTGCTGTTATTAGATGTGAGCACAGCCACAAACACCACCTGAAATGACCATGAGCCAGCAGTGTGCCCTCGTGGCCAAGAAGGCCAATGGTATCCTGGTATTAGAAGGGGGTGGCTAATAGGTCAAGAGAGGTCCTTCTCCCTCTCTGCTCTGCCCTGGTGAGACCTCACCTTGAGTATTGTGTCTAGCTCTGGGCCCCTCAGTTCCAGAAGGACATACAACTGCTTGAGAGAGCCCAGCACAGGGCCACCAAGATGATGGAGTGGAACACCTTCCTTATGAAGACAGGCTGAGGGAGCTGGGGCTCTTTAGCTTGGAGGAGAATGTGAGGTGGCCTCATTAATTTTTGTAAATATATTAATGGCAAGTGTCAGGAGAATGAAGCCTGGCTCTTCTCAGTGATGGCCAGTGATAGGACAAGGGGCAATGGGTCAAAGCTGGAACATAGGAGGTTCCATGTAAAAGTAAGAAAAAAACCTGTGAAGGTGGCAGAGCCCTGGGACAGGCCACTCAGAGAGGTTGTGGAGTCTCCTTCTCTAGAGACATTCAAAGCCTACCTGGACACATTCCTGTGTGATCTAATCGAGGTGATCCTGCTCTGGCAGGGGGGGTGGACTAGGTGATCTTTCAAGGTCCCTTCCAACTCCTGTAAGTCTGTGAAATGATGGTGTTTGAGGGAATGAGTCTGGATCTGAAGGTCTCTCTCATGACAAGAGCTCACCTGTGATCTTGCTGACTTAAAGGTCAGTTGAATGACACTAATGACTGTCTGACTCGAAGGCTGGCTTAGGCACAGCACCATGTACTGTTTTGCTTGTGAGACCCATGGTTGGCAGAAAGAGAGATGGGAAAGAAGTAGAGCAGTGGAGCTACACTGAATGCTTGTGTGGTCCTGGTGTGGGTCAGGAGCATGTGACTTGGTATGGGACATGACAATGTGCTGTCATTATGTGACAGGATATGCTATCTAAAAAAGGACAGAAAGATGAGGTCTAGCGGCTTCAGTGACTGTGTCACCACAACATAGTGGAATCAGAGATTCATAACTGCAGGTGGAGAGGACCCTCCATAGGTCATCTAGTCTGACTCCCTTGTTCAAACAGGCCTAATTAAAGCTGGTTGCTCAGGGCCATGTCTGAAGACAGAGCTGTTCCAGTATTTTTTACCTTATGGTAAAAAAAAAAAAGGTTCTTAACATCTAATCCAAATTTCTCATGTTCCATCCTGTGTCCGTTGTTTCCTGTCCTATCATGATGCATCTCTTCTCAGAGGCCTGCTCCATCTTTGCTGTGTCCCCTCATCACATCAAATGGAAAAGCCATCAAATGATGACAACTTTGCATGGAAATCTGTTACTACATTAGATCTTACCACACTAAGGTCTAATCACACAAAACTTCCTTTCTTATTAGTTGGAAAAACAAAATAAATATTAATTAAAAAAAATCACTCTCCACCCATGACCCCACCCCAGGCTTCCCTGGAGGCCACTCACATCCCTTTCTCATGCTTTTCCTTGGACAATCTTGTCCTAGCCCATAGAGCAGACAGCATCTTTCTACACATGGATATAAGTCAAGCTCTGGGCTGCATTGGTCAAAGACAACAACTTGGCATATTCTGGTGAGACAGAACTGTTGCTGCTTTTCCAGGCAGCCATTTCTATCAACAACACCACCAACTGCTGGTGGACAGGTGGGAGAGAGGAGAGGATCTGCTAAGCTATGGGGCAGTAGAATGGACACTCAAGCTGTAACACAAGCCTATTGTGGTTTAAGGTAGGAGAAGTGCTGTAGGAGTAGCCCATTTTTAGTGACAGCCATCTCAGAACACGAAGCTTTGGAGCCATGAAGGAGGCCATTGTCACTGAAAGGCAAAAGGTGGCACTTCCAAATGAAGAGTGAAGCCAGCAAGCACCCCGTGCAGTACCATAGCCAAAGTGAATTCTCTGGGTGCTGCAAAGGATGCAGTATGTAATGCCACAGGAATTCCACTGCAATTCAAAAATAGGAGTCTTTTCCCTGTAGACATTTCCGAGGGGATGTGGGAGTGGGGTTGGGTGGAAACTCTCCAAAGTGCCCTCCACGGACAGCTGGAAAATACTTGAGACCCAGCCAGCTCCAGCTAACCATAGAGCCTAGAGAAGTCACAGGGGACTCCTGGCTCTGCTTTTCATGTCCTTCACCCACCACAAGGAAATTCCTCTTCCTACTCCTGTCAAGCAGGGAGCCTCCCTTTTTCCCCAAACCCCTGCTTGACAAATGAGGAACCCCTCAGACTTCCCAGGAATGAGCATCAGCCTGCCAATAGCATTTTTGGTGTGTGGACAACATTGTTCTAAGGCTACAAAGGGTTAACACAATGCATGGCGCCCTTGCTTCAAAGGCACCAGTCCCAAGCCCAAGACACACAACCCACTCCATGAGGACAGGTGGTAAAAGCACTTTGACTCTCCATATCATGAGTGAAGAGATGCTCCTCAGAGGGTGAGCCGAAGGGAACATCTGCTTCATCCCACCATAGTGACTCTTTAGGTGTGGCCTGGAGAGATAATCCTCCAAACTGAGGCTCTGTGTTTACCTACATGAATCCTATAGTATTGCTATAATTTGTGAACTCTCATCCCTGTTCCCATCACATGAGTACCCAGGTGATGCTCTTGCCTCCCTTCTGCCCTGCCACGGGCAGGCAAACCCACTGCCACAACAGGACTAGGACACAGCACCATCCTGAAGCCAAGACAGGTCGGTTACTTGGTTGGCTTCCAGATTAGACTGATGGTGGTTCTCCTAACTGCCTCACACTCCAGGTTTACCTGCCTGGAAGCTGGTGCTAATGCAGCTATGGGGGATGCTGTATTTTTAGGCAAAAGCTTAAATCCTTCTGTATTCATTAAAGCCACTTGCAGCTCCATGGCCATGGCCTAGGAGCTCTGACTTCAGCCCAGCACTATGCTGGTATGCCACAAATGGCGTTGCCAGCATTATGACAAACTGACAAGGCAGCACCATCCAAATGACTCTCATCTGGACAAGCTTTGGTAACACAATGAGATACAAAACACATGCAAGAGGTGAAGGGAAGGCTGAGGAACAGCCAGACATTCCCCTGGGATCACAGGAGGCACAACACTGCTGGAATAACACACTCCGCAGTCCTCAGGAGATTCTCAGCTTCACTCAGTGCTGGACTCCAGCCAACGAGCATTAAGGCACTCAAGGGATGAGGGCACCACACTTGCCTGGAAAAAAAAAACACCCCAGGGCACTGACTGCATGAGTAGAAAACCTAGGAAGCAGCTGCCACTGAAGCATTGCTTAAGAGACAGTTTAAAATGTGCAAGAGTGGCACATCAAAGGGGACAACAGGACAAAACACTCCAACCCGAGGCCCTTCAGGAACAGGGGTTTCCCTCACACATGAGAAATTCCTGCTGGATTCAGAGATAACCCTCAGTCTCCATGAGGTGAACATGAGCCTGCAGTGTGCCCAGGTAGCCAAGAAGGCCAACAGCATTCTGGCCTGTATCAGGAGTGGTGTGACCAGCAGGAGCAGGGAAGTGATTGTCCTGTTGTCCTCAAATCTGGTGAGGCTGCACCTCGAGTGCTGGATGCAGTTTTGGGCCCTAAAATTTTTTTTGAGCTGGGGAAGGGTCTGGAGCACAAGTCCTATGAGGAGCAGCTGAGGGAGCTGCGGAAGGGTCTGAAGAAAAGGAGGCTGAGGGGAGACCTTCTCGCTCTCTACAAGTCCCTGCAAGGAGGGTGCAGAGAGGTGGGGTCAGTCTTTTCTCTCAGGTAACAAGTGACAGGACAAGAGGAAATGGTCACAAACTGTCTCACGGGAGACTGAGGTTGGACATCAGAAGCACAAACTGTCTCACGGGAGACTGAGGTTGGACATCAGAAGAATTTTTCCCCTGAAAGGGCTGTCAGGCATTGGAACAGGCTGCCCAGGGCAGTGGTGGAGTCACCA
Organism: Heliornis fulica; assembly: GCA_013399135.1. Lineage (NCBI taxonomy): Eukaryota > Metazoa > Chordata > Aves > Gruiformes > Heliornithidae > Heliornis > Heliornis fulica. The sequence continues at coordinate 190,758 of VXBZ01011135.1, read as the reverse complement.
TCCCTGGAGGGACTGGAAAGGTGAACAGATGAGGTGCTGAAGGACATGGTCTAGAGGTGGGTTAGGCAGGGTTAGACTGGGGCTGGACTAGATGATCTTGAAGGTCTCTCCCAACCCAATTGATTCTATGATTCCATGTGGGAGGCAGGTTTGACTTTGGGGACTGAAGCAACAGCAGATGCTGCAGGGTCAGAGCATCGCAGCAGCAAAGCTGCAGATGGGATCAAAGAGACAAGTGGTTCGAGGCTGTGACCCTTCCACACAGATTTACTGGAGATAGGGACCTAGAAGGCTGCAGGTCACCAGCACACAGAGGGCAAACTCCCAGTTACATCAGATGGTAGTACACAAGTTCTTGAGGTCAGACTTGGAAAGGATGACAACATTAATGCTGGACCAGAAAGCCCTGAAGGGCATTTTGCCCAAAGATAGGCTGACAAACAAGTGCTGCTCCCAGTGGCACAGCCCAGCTGTTCCTGGAAGTGTTCACTAAAGAGTTATTCATTAAATCCTCACCAAACCAGCCAAAGGCAATGCTGGTTTAGACCTGGTTTTGGTAAGCAGAGCAGAAATTATGGAAGAGCTGAACAGGAATGTGAAATGGGAATTCCCTGAAACCAAGCCAAATCCAGCAAAAACAAGGACTAAGAGACCCTTTCAGAAATTAAAATAGCAGAAGAAAGAAGGAGCAGGGAAGGTAGAGCTGACACTCAGCATACTTGGGATGCAGCCTTGGACAAAATTAATATGTGATCTCTATCTTTGGCAGATCACTGGGACAGGCTGCTCAGAGAGGTTCTGGAGTCTCCTTCTCTGGAGACATTCAAAACTGCCTGGACATGTTCCTATGTGATCTAATCCAGGTGATCCTGCTCAGGCAGGGAGGTTGGCCTCGATGACCTTTCTTGGTCACTTCCAACTCCTAATGGTCTGTGATTCTGTGATCGGCACCATGGTCAGTCTGAAGGACCTCTGGGCATGGTTCTGCTGGGGATTACAGCACATCTCCATGTGTCTGTGTTGGCTTCTAGACTATAACTCAGGTACCACCAGGCCTAGGACATCTTAGGAGGAGGTGAGTTTTTTGAGAACCACTCACTTCAACCCAGGCACCAGCGTTTTGTCTGATTGGCTTTTAGGTATCCCCCAAAACTCCAATGGTTGTGGCTACTTGATAGACCTACAGTCTCTTCTGAAGAAGTCAGTCCTGCACTGCAGAAAGCTCTAGAGCCAGCCAGCCATGATCCCAAAAGATCAGAGGGTCCCGGGGCCTGACACAGAAGGCATCCCCATCCCAAACTCCATTCAAACACCGCCACACTGCTGGAGGGGAAGGGGCATCTTTTCCACAGTGCCCTCATGGAGAAGACATCCAGACATGACCCCATTGCAGAGACATCACCCCCCAGTAGTAAAGGGCTCAGAGGAGTGACGAGACAGCAGGAAGAGGAGCAGGACCAGGCAGGTCAGGATCGGGCACACGCAGCACAGGAATCCAGGGCTGTGGGAGGGAGCAGTGAAGCTGATTGAAGGAGGCACCAAGGGAGACAGACAAGAGAAGCGTGGCCTCTGGCTCGGCAGGGACTACCTGACCTCTCCTCCGAGGGGAACTGCAGCTTTCGGCTGACGCCGCAGCCAGCCCGCGTCCCGCAAGTTGTTGCTGTCTGGCAGGGATGGAAAACGGCAAAGCCCTAATCGGAAAGGACAGCTGGATCGCAGAGCTCCCGCCTGCACCTCTGGGATCAGCCAAGAGGGGAGAGTCAGCGCTGGGACTCCTTTCTCCTGTGGTGCTGTTCCCCCATCCTCAGTGCCTCATCCACCCCGAAAAATGGAGGTTGCTATCAGAGGGAACACTCACACAGGCAGGTCCCAGCCCTTCAGGTCACCTCCTGAGACCTGCCAGAGCTGTGACCCTCCATTACCATTGCCCAGCAGGGGGACACAGGGTTTCTCTGCTCCACAGTATATTTTAGGACAGCTCTCACCTCCCATACATGGAACAAGACACTAGTGGAGATATCCACTCTTCCAACCCATTCTCCCTGACACTGTCAGACCTTACATCTCTTGAGTCACTTCTCACCCAAGCACAACCTGCAAGGACCCCTACAGCCTGCTTTAGGGTCCACCCCTACACCAGCAGCCACAAAGTTCTTCCTTCCCAGGGCAGAGAAAGAAGGACCTCCTATTTTCAAGGTCATCTTCCCAACAGCTTTCCTCATACCACCTCAGAAGCGTGACATCTCTATAGAGCTCAATGTGGAAACCCTTGTGCCACCAGGAACAGAACTGCATACTCAGCACTTCTTGCAGCACTTCAGCCCTAAAGCATCATTTGGTTCTGCCAAATAACCAAAACGTGTGTACACTTGAAAGTTCATACAAAAAAATCCAAACATTAACAGAAAAAGCTATTTCAGGAAAACCACAGAATCCCAGAACGGTCTGGGTTGGAAGGGACCCCAAGGACCATTGAGTTCCAACCCCCTGACACAGGCAGGGCCACCAACCTCTAGGCCTGCAGCTAGATAAGGTTGCTCAGGGTCACATCCAACCTGGCCTTGAACACCTCCAGGGTAGGGACATCCCCCACCTCTCTGGGCAGCCCCTTCCAGCACCTCACCACTCTCTCCATGAAGAACTTCCCCCTGATCTCCAACCTGACCCTTCCCTCCTCCAGCTTCAATCCATCTCCTTGTCCCACCACTCTCTGCCCTTGGGAAAACCCGATTCCCCTCCTGTCCATACGCTCCCTTTAAGTCCTGGGGGGCTGCAGCGAGGTCCCCCTAAAGCCTTCTCCAGGCTGACCCAGTCCAGCTCCCTCAGCCTGTCCTCACAGGGGAGGTGCTCCAGCCCCTGATCATATCCGTGGTCTCCTCTGAACCCTCTCCAACAGCTCCACATCTCCCTTGAATTGGGGGCCCCAGATCTGGTCACAGAACTGCAGATGGGGCCTCAGGGGGGCAGAGTAGAGGGACAGTCCCCTCCCTGGCTTTGAGCTTGTGTTAGTACTACTGATTCCCCCTCTGAACCCTTCTTTTCACCCCCTCAGGGAGGACAAATCCCTGCAAGTCCCATAAACTTCCTGGCTGATGTGACAACTCTTGCGTTGCTTAAGCATAATGGACCATCAACTTCCCCCTGGGATAAATTTGTCCTGGCAATCTGCATTTGAGTGCTCTGCATCTTGGGGGACTTGATAGCATTTGGGGTTTACTTTAATGGCAGTTGGTCGCCATGATCAATCGCAGAAGCTCTATTTCCACGGAAATGGGTATTTAATAGATTTTTGAAAACGGTGGTTATTGACCCAATGGACCTTAATGGCTTAAAAACCACCCAATTGTAGCTCGTAAGAGTAAAGGCGTGTGTTTTCTGGAATTGGTAGTAAAAACCCTTTCAAACTGCAGGGACCTGGTCAATAGGGAGTTTCCATTTGCTTGCTTGGCCTTTCTATTTCTATATCAGAGTGAATCATGGCCATCTCTTCCTCGGAGAGGCTCGCCATTTCCTCACAGGTGACATCATCTTGAAAGACACAACGCATCTGAGAGACATCAGGGTACAGGGATGTCTGTCATTAGAGCAGGCAGCAAAGTAGAGTCAGGTTTTTGGAGTGGCTGGGCTCCCAGCTGCTCTCATGGTGAGGACTAGCTCTCATCCTCCATGGACCATGCACCGCCATTGATCACCAAAGGCTCAGCACCTCATGCCCATCACCTCATGCCCATCACAGGGGTGGATCCTCTCTCTCCTGGCTGTCTGTTTCCAGGAGCCTGCAGGAACACAGACACTAAAGATTTTTACCTCTTTGAAACCAGTCTGTGGGTTTAACCATCACAAAGACCAACCCAAGCCACCCACTTGTGGGACAGCAGGACTGGGTATGTGTCACCTCTGTAGGACAAACCAGACAAAACACAACGACCTAAAAACTCATGAATTTCAGAGGAACAACTGTCTTCCTGCTCCCTCTTACCTTCCCCTTTGAATACCCAGGAGAAGGAATTGGAGACTTCAGAGCCACAGCCTGTTGCTTCTCCTCACCAGTAGGATAAGCAAAGGTCAAAGACTGTTTCCACCCTAACACTGTGCCTCTCAGTGACATCCTCAAGCAGGTCCTCAATGTAGCATCCCACCTGCTTGCAGCAACACACTTCTCCACCCCTGAATCCCGAGAGCATTGAAAGAAGGAGCAATGCTGCTGGCTAAGTGCAGACAGGGTGCAAACCCCAAGGATTGCAGGTGCCTGGGTTGAGCTGTCCACCAGCACTGACCTCAATCTCAGCAGGCATAAAAGAGGTTCATCCCATCGTGGCGATATCTGAAAACCATCATCATTCCCCCAGAGCACAATCCTGGCCATCTGCAAGAGCACAGGCCTAACAGCATACCCAGCAAGTGAGGAAGCCACTGCACATCTATGGGGTGTGTGAGAAGGAGGGGGAAGTTGACACCCAAGATATCATCTGGGAAAAGACCAGATATCAAGCAGCTCCTCCTTGGTTCATTAAATGTCTCTCTTCACCCAGGACTGGGAGGCAGGAGGCCAGAACCACAGTGCCAATAGCAGTACCTCTTTGCTGCATGACTGAGCGAGGGCAAGATGTCCAAGACCATCTAGCACCAGGTTTCAGGAGACAGAGTGCACATGCAGCTCTGCTAGGACTAGGCAAGGCTGGAGAGGAACATGGGCTACCATGCAGCAGGAGGCAGCTCAGTCCTCTCCTGAAAGAGGGCATGGATGGTGCAGAGGGACTGGCTCACCAGCATGGATAGGAAGGCAGAAGCCTTGTTGTAAGGTCATCTCCAAACATCATTCTCGAGACCACAAGGTGACAAGCAAGACTCAGTCTCTCTTCTTCATCCAGCCCCCCTGACCAGCAGGGCAGCAGAAAAGCAAACACAAGGTGCTGTGAGGCTGGGAAGAGATTTCTGATGGTGAGATGAGCCCACAGCAGGCTGTGATGCACATGTCCATCAGCAAGGCTGCATGGCCTGGCACCACAAGTCAGAGGGGTGGCAGGACACTATGGTGCCACCTTTCCAGTCTCTGGCCTGCCTCACCTGTTCCAACCAAATCTCCTGGGCACAGACAGAAGGACCCTTCTACAGCGCAGAGAACAGGGGGTGGGTTTACTGAGGAGGGGTGATGCTCCCGAGGACGTGAAGCTAACAGCTCCCAGGTCCTCTGCAAGTGTAACCACAAGGTCCTATAGCCAGCAGACCCCCCCAAGCAATCTTCACCATTCAGCCTTGCTAGAAGTTCCAAAGCTTGGCTACAACCCCTCTAAACTTATCACCAAAGGGCTGAAACTCACAGCCGTGATGTTAGTCGGGAAAGGGATCAAGCCAGAGGAAAAAGAAAAGAATTTTATCTGAGCCAAACATTTCCCCCTGCTTTTTAGAGAAAAAAAAAAAAAAAGGGGAAAAACCAAGTCCCAAGCCTCCAACTTATTTTTAGGTCCAAGTGATTGGGTGTCCCAGCCGGAGCACGGCGTGCACCAGCCAGCATTCTAGAGATGCCTCTCTCATGGATATGGAAAGGACACCAGATAATTTACTGTGGAAGTTCTGTAACGTAACGATCGTACGTTAACCACAAACACAAAAAGATCCGAGGCTGCCTCTGGTCCCCAGCGTGGCCCTTGGCAGGCAACAGCTGCAGAGGGTGACATCCCCACCCTCCACAAAGCCCCCCTCCAGCAGTCCTCCACTTCGCATCATCTCGGTGGATTCGGGCTCTGATGGAGCCGTTCCCTTCTCGCCCCATTGGCCTCTGATTTTCTAAATGATGATGGTGGCTGGGCCAAGGAAAACTAAAAGCAGTATGTTCACTTAACGACACTCACTCAGTCCACCAGCCCAAACATGGCATAAATCAACCCAGAGACCCTGTCACTGCTGAGTCCCACCCCACCGCTGCTGGGATCCCCCCCACCCTGCCCTTTCAGTTTCCTGGGGTCTCACTAGCTTGGCCAGGGTCTTGGCTGGGGTCCTCTTCCCGTGGGCAAGGGCACGGCCAGACAAGGAGGAGTCCTGGGGAGGGCTGAACATCAGGACAAAGAGTGAACCCCAGCCCTCGGACACATGCTGTTCCTTCACAATTGCCATCCCGATACAATCAGCCCCCCAGAAGTGATCCCCCGGGACAGTGGTGCTTGCTAGAACAATAGCTCACATCTGGGACAGCTGTTTTCCCCAAAAGCACCCAGGCTGCCTACAGCCACTGGGCAGGGATCCTCTCCCTCCCCTCACACACGGATCATGTTCTCCCTCTCCCGTGGAGACATGGCCACCTCTGGGGGGACCTGGCAGGTTCCTGAAGGAACACGCTGCCTGGAAGCTCCATGCTTGTAAGAAGGTTTGTGGGAGTGAGCAATACCCCTGTTCTAGCAGAGGCTTAGTAGAAATAAACCCCTGAGCCTTCCACCTTGGGCAGAAGAGGTGCACATTACTGTAGATTTTATCTCCTACCTTCACCACCCCAAAATGCACAGAAGATCTGGGCACATCAGCTGCAGCTTGCTATACAGAGCAGGGTGCTCTGGCTAGTGCTGAAGCCAGGGGCTGGAACCAGCCCTTGGTCCTGGAACTACCCCTTGGACCTGGACACCTTCATACCCTCCTGCCCCTCTTCCACCCCCACTCCCTGGGGTAACACAACAGGGCTCTGACCCATCAGAAGCCACTGTGATAGAGATCCCTCTACCCTTGACCAGTGTTCCCAAGACCTTGCACAGTCCCTTGGACAGCTGCACCTTGTGTCACCTTCCACCCTCCCCAGGAAAAAACAACTCCTGCAGTGCTTCTGGCTTGATGACACATTGGATGGGCTGAGTCAGACCCTGGTCTTGCAACATGTGCCTTAGAGCTCTTAGAGAGTGTCTCCATGCTGGAGCCCCCATTGCCACTCCTTCTGCCACTCCAAACCTCTCCATGTGGACACTTCTTGTCATTTGATGTTAGAGCCCTCAGCTACCTTCTCCTTTCCTCTAACAGCCCATGCTGGAGAGGCTATAACCTCCCTCTCACATCTTCATGAGAACTAAAGCACCAAACAGACTTTTGGGGAGCCCAATTCATTTACACACACCTCATTTACGATAAAGCTTGGGAGATAAAGAAGAAACAAGGAGAGATAAGTGCATCACATGGAAGGAAAGAAGCAGCCTTCACAGCAAACGAGGAACCAGAAAGAAGAAACAGGAAGACTAAGCCAACATCACACATCTCACAGGGACAGCAAAGGCAGCTGCCAGAGGCTGAGGTGGGCAGTTCCCCAGGGGATAAAGACGCTCCAGAACTCACCAAGTCACACCAAACAAGACCACAGTGCAGGCATTATATCACCACCCTGAGTCCTCTCTACTAGAGGCAAAACCTCACCGTTGGGCTCACCTCTGGCACAACACACCAGACATATACTAAAGGGTAGTAACATGCCAGCACTCTCCAATCTATTTTGAGAAGGTTAAAGGAAGACTCAGGGCCTTCACACTTAGGTTAGGGCTCTGGGTGAGCTGAGTCACCAGAGGCATGCCCACAGATGGAGCCTCCAAGTCCCATCACAAGCAAGCAGCTTGGTAGGCATCCTGCCTGCTCTGCCAAGGACAATCACATCTCTCTTTGCCAAGGTTTGGAGTCAGTGATCGATAGGAAAGCCCAGAGAGGTTGGGCTTTCCTACAAGGAAAGAATAAGATTTTTTTTTATAAGCTCAAATCCAACCACTCTCATAAAACTTTAAAGCAACCACCAAGAAATTATGAGGCTCTAGCAAAAAGCCCTGTTAATTACTGCACCTCCCCCATCCTAGTAGGTCTACTAGAAAGGAGAAGCAAAGAGCTCAGAAGCCAGTGAAACTGTAAGTGCCACTTTGGAGGGCCCTAAAGCGCCCAACCCCTCACCACCACACCTACCCACCCTGAGACCCACGTCCAGCACTTGAGGCTTGGTCTTTTGGGAACACCCAGCCAATATCTAGGTACAGGCCAGAGGACTCCAAGAGGTGCCAGAGGCAGCTAAAAAGCAGCCAGAGCTCAGGCCCTGAGCAAGGGCACCTCCTAACCACGCTTTCCTCATGGGAGCATCAGAAAAGCAGACAGTCTCTTCCATTCCACTCCTCACAGGCTGGGAGTTCAATAGTTTGCAGATAATACCACCTCTCCAACCCTCCTTCAACAGACCAACCACAACAAGCAGCAAAGACACCTACCATCTCCAGTTGGACCTGCTCTTTGTAACAGTGTTGGTGGCCTCAGGCTGCTCCCAAGGCATATGATTTCAGAAGAGCATTACACATACCTGGCTTCTTCCACCTCGAGATAGATCTGCCAAGGACTCCTGTAGCAAAATGAGGTGGTTTTGCAGGGTTCCTTATGGAAGAAGCAGCTAGAAACTTCTTTGGGATCCGACAGAGTAAACCCCAGCTGGGCTCCCAAAGCCACACTCCCAAACCCTGTTAGTGACAAGGCCAACCAGGACAATGAGCACTGGTCACAGGCCTCTGGGAATCACATTTTAGAGAGGGAAAAACACAAACAGCTGCATTTCACCACCAGGGGAGTGAGATGTGAGAAACTTTGCAGACACCAAGGTCAGTGAAGGGGAGGGAGGAGGAGGAGCTGAGAAAAGATTCCCTGCAGCCTCTGAAGAAGACTATAGTGAAGCATCCCCCTACCCATGGAGGATGAAGAGACCCCACTTGTAGCCCACGGAGAGGCACCTGGGTCAGGCGAGAGCCCACCATGTAACAGATGGAGGAATAGGGAAGAACCTGTGACCTATGTTGGAACGAGACCTTGACAGCACCTGGGTCCTGTGGGCTNTTTTAAGAGCTGTTTGTACTTCTCATGATCTGACTCTGGTCTCTGTGTGTGTGTAGTGCAGTGCAATGAATTAGAGTTTTCTTGCCTTTATTCTGCACTGAGTCTGTTTTGCCCGTGACACTAATTGTGGAATGATCTCTCCTTGTCCTTATCTCACTCCTCAGCCTCTCAATAGATGTTTTCTCCCCTGTCCAGCTCAGAGGGGAGTGACAGAGCGGCTTTGGTGGGAGTCTGGCCTCCAGACAGGGTCAAACCACCACAAAAGGAGCTGAAGTGAGCAGCTAATTTAGGTGCTGCCTTACCAACCTGATGGGCTCAAGGTCTGGGCGGGTCAGCTGTTACCCCAAGACACCATCCTCACCTCGACTGCTCTTAATTTTAAGCCTGCTAATGCTACCAATCCAGCCCCATTCAGCTGAACATCTCCTGACAATGGGCTGTTCATGTGCCAGGGAATAGCTGGAAGTGATTCGTTTATCCTCCCAGCCCTGTCCACAGGGGACATTCAGTGATGTTAATCTGGATCAGCTTTTGAAGACACCGCTTAAACAGCAGGGGGAGGCTCCCAAACAGCCTTAACCCAATTAAACACCCTTCCCTTAGGACAGGAAGACCAGCTAAGCTTCCATTAAAGCCCATCAAGCGTCCTGTTAATCAGGTACACGCTTCAGTGCCACAGCTGAGGTCATCCCAGAGGAGACCACCAAGAGCCTGGAGACGCCTGGCCATTTCTCACCTCACTTGGGCTACTCCTGCGCTGCTACTTGGAGCAGTGAGATGAGGAGCCCACAGCCCTGCTCTCCTCCGCTTGGCTCTCCAGACTCCCCTCCGGGTTTGCTTTCCACATTAACCGTGTCACAGACCAGACTCTCATTGACTAACTGCCCGAGGGGGACCCTCATTGAGTGTTAATTGCCGTTAATGAGCTGTTGCTGCTTTTCTTCCAAGAGCACCAATTACAATAGCACTCAGGCTCTTGCAGAAGGCGCCTGTCTGCAGCCAATCAAGGAGAATTTCACTCCAGACCCTGGCATCGAACTGGGCATCTCCTGAAGAGCTCTTTAGATCCGCATGGAACTGGGTGAAGGATGGTATCGGGCAGCCATCCCCGACATGCTGCCTATGGCTCCTGCTGTGCTGTCCTGCAGGGATGCCTACATACAAGCACGTGGTCCCATCCGCGTGTAAAACTCACAGGTGGTGGCCCAGTTGAGGCCTGGCACGGTGGGACCTGATTTGTCCCAGGCACTACTAGAGGAGATTCAGGAAGGGCTTGGCAAGGTGCCTTTGTGACCTGGCTTTGTGCACAGCAACACTGCCATCATGTCGGGCATCATGCCCTGCCCTGAAGCCAACTCCTACCTTGGTTACAGCAGGCTCCCTCCTCACTTCACCTCGCCTCATCCTTCTCAAACCTCATTTTTCTCCCTGACTAAGCATGTGCAAGGGTGTATGCTAGCACCAAGGGTGGCCCTGGAAGTACACTGAGATGCCCACCATCTGAGAAGCACTGGAGCTGCCACTGCTCTTCAGGAATGGTCTCTCCCTCTGGTAATGTGATTTGACTTTCTCAAAGCTGCAGCCCAAAGATAGGAGATTTTTGAGTGAGGGATGTGCTAAAATGGTAAAAGCTTTTGCACAAGTGCTTAAGGTCATGAGAGCCAAGACAAGGTATTGAGATCCTTCACCAAAATTGACTGCATCTGTACCCTAGTAAGAAATTTCCCTGTGTCTCACTTATAAGAATCACATTCAAACAGCTCTTTGGGAAAGCCAGGGTGAAAACACCACACCCTGAGATGAAATACAGCAGAGCTGATATACTCCATCAAAACAATCCCCAAATTCTCATCTTGCCACCTTGATCCGAGAGGAAACACAGTGCTGCAACCAGAGAACATCACCACCAGTGGGGTTTCCCTCTCCCCCAGCTCTCCTGAAGCCCCAGCTCCCTCCTGGGGCTCTCCAGCAGGTATGAAGAAGTGCAGGCACCTCGGTGGAGCAGCCATCTCTCCTCCAGCTCCAGACTGAGACCTGGTGTTCACATCAAAACACCTGGCTCCCCTCGTGCCGCCTTTCCGCAGTTTGTTAAATTTTATTCTGCATTATTTCTCCCGTTTTGGCTTCCACCCTAAAAATCCTTTGCTCAAGTTCCCCAATTGCCTGTCTCCTCATAAATGTTTGTTTAAGTGTCATAACTTACAAGCAGACCCAGAGGAACTCGCTCAGTGTGGCTGTGTCCTAGCGCTGTGCTGAGGTCACCCCATTGTGTATCTTCAGATTCACCCACCGACTTTGGAGGCACGGCACCGCCCTGGCCATGTCCTTGAAGGAGCTCGAGCCCACCTTGGTTTTTCCCAATCCCCTGCTACTGATTTCCCAGCAGTTTTCCGTCATAAAAACCCCATATATTCTTCCCCAGAAGCTGGGGGAGCCTCAGCAGGGATAAGGGTGAGTGCCCACGAGCAGCAGGATTCCGCTCGTGCCCCCACATTTCCCAAATGCTGGGCACTTTTTCATCTTTTAGAGCTCACCCTACAGCCAGTCTTGTCTTCTTGTGCAGACCAAGCGGAAAGAAAATTGCAAAAGATTTGTTATTTCCCTAGTGTTCCCATTTTCCCATTCCTTTCCCACAGAAGCAAGGTTCTTGATTTGTTTTGTTTCGTTTTTTGTTTTTCTTTCCCAACTTTCAGGGGAAAATCCTGACAAATGGAAGCCCTGATTCATACCAGCAAAAATCTGCCCTTCTTTAATTTAAGGTGGAGCCCTTCTTGTCTGAGGATGAAAACATATATTTAACTCCACATAGAGGGCAAGGACAGAGCCCATGCCCAGATGAAGCCAGGGCTGAGCAGCATTGGATGCTTGTGGGCACCATGAGGCAAGAGCCATCACACAGGCAGGAGAGTTGTTATGCAGGCAGAAGAAGCATTGTACAGGCAGAAGAAGCATTTTGCAGGCAGGAGAGGCATTGCAGGCAGAAGCACCATGCAGGCAGGATAGCTGCTTGCCTCCCCAGCACTCAGGAAAGCACAGCCCATGCTCGCTCACAGGGTCACCAAAGAGACTTCCAGAGGTTGGGAAACTTCTCTGGGGTGCTCAGGCAAAGACAGTGTGCACAGCTCCATGGCTGGAGAGATGTGTGGGAAGAAGGTTCCTCATCCTCCTCACGACTGAGGGATGTGTGAGAATGGCTCAGGAAGGGATGAAGTGATGCCCTCCTCCTCTCCCATCACCACTGCCCCAGCGGAACTGCTTCCCTCCTCCCTCCGTGTCCCACCTGGGACGTAGCAGAGAGAAGAAGCTGGCTTGGGTAAAAGGGATTTATGGCCACAGCCTACCTGCTCCCACAGCCCAGGGGAAAAAGGTGAAGGAGAAAGAAGATTGGAGGAGAAACCTGCCCCAAAGCCTGCCCTTGCATCTTGGTGCCATCACCCCAGAGCACTCTGGCTCTGGTGGGCACCTCTGCCCATTGCCGAGAGCCGGCAGCAGGGAATGAGCAATTTTCTCTGACACTGAGACAGAAACAGCTTTAAAAAAAAAAGAAAAAAAAAAAAAGAAAAAAAGAAGGAAAAGCCATGACTTTTTTTTCCCTTCCCTGTCTCCAGCCAGAAAGCACATTTGGCAGAGCCCCGGGTGCTGGAACCCATCAGCGGGGCTGCCGGCACTTCAGAGGCTCTGAGGAGGAAGGCAGGCGTGTGGGAGCCACCAACCATGCCGAGGACACTGTCCCCACCGACACGTGGTCCCCCATCACGTGGTGGGGCTCCCCCTCTCTTGCCCAGCCCAACTGCTGCCTCCAAAGGGCCCCGTGGGAAGCAGGGGGTCCCCCAATACCGCGCATCATGTGCTGCACAGGGCGTCTTGCACCTGCGGCTTGAGGTCGCGGCTCTGAGGTGACTTTACCTGGAGAGGGGGATTTGCTCCCAGCCAACTGTCTGGCACTCAGGAGAAGGTGTTTGGAATCCAGTTTGGAAATCAGGCTTTTAGACACAGCCAGGGAAGGTGGGGAAGGGCAGTGTTCCCCCCACTGAATGGGGGGTCAGGGGAAGCAGCACCCTCTGCTTGGGGCCGCTCTGTCCACTCTGGAGATGCTGCTGGTGTGTCACCAGAGACCAGGGCTAATGCCCCGAGGTGGTCACTCCTACTCATTTTTGGAGTGAAGAGAACACGTGATGTCAGGGTAGCACAGCGGGGTCCCATCCCGTGTCGTAGGATTTATTGCCCTTGATGGCACAGCACACCCACCCTGGCAGGAAAACACCCCTCAGCCTTTCCACATGGAGAAGCAGCTGCTCAGAAGCAACACCAGTGAGTGTTGAGGAGAAGGTGCCGCACCCCATCCCTCAACGTGCCACCCCCAGGCAATAAACCTCACACCTACCGGTGGGGCGAGTCGGGATCGAAGCAGGTCCTGGTCACATCGGTGGCCCTCGGGTCACAGCAGTCCCCGTCATCGAAGTCATCCAACATGTTGTTGCACTCCATGTGGCAGATGCCGTCGCGGCGCTTCCAGGAGAAGCAGCGTCCGGGCCGGCGGCAGTCCCCGCCGTCGTAGCCGGTCAGGGGGTGCTCACACTCGGGGTCACAGCGCTCGTTGCCCACCTTGCTGGGCTCGCAGCCCAGGAGGACGGCGCGGCGGCGCAGCGAGGAGTTGCGTACCTCCAGCAAGCTGAGCTGCCAGGAGATGTTGTAGGGCCAGAAAGCTTCGCTCAGCGCCCGGTGCTGCCGCCAAACCTGCTCCCGGCTGACTGTCGGCCGCCCGCCGCCGTCCTCCACCAGGTTCACCACCCGGTACCGCACCAACTTCCCGTTCCGCAGCGGCCAGTGTCGGTTGTAGTGGGAGACCAGCTCCACGTTATCACAAGCAGTCTGACCGCAGGCTGGGGGGCCCAACGGCCGCAGCACCGGGGACGGCGGGGACGGCAGCACCCGCTGCCGAGGGAAGGCGCCTTCCCGAAAAGGCACCCAGTGATGCTCCGGCGTGGCGAAGCTGGTGGTCAGAGCCAGCCCTGCCAACCCTCCTGCCACCCCCTCTAGAAAGCGACGCTGGAGATGGGGTTGGGACAGGGCGATCCGCCACAGGGCCAGTCCGGCCAGGTGTCCCCGGAAAGCGTGTGCCGTCCCCCAGGCATCGCCCCCCAGCAGCAGCGTGCGGCAGGAGGCCATGAAGGCGCTGTGCAGAGGTCCCCCTTGCCCACGGGCACGGCCCACCCGTGCCCCATCCACGTAGAGGGCCATCCATCGCCCGTCGTAGCTGGCGGCCAGGTGGGTCCACGCCTCGGGGCGGTAGCGGTGGTAGGAGGTCACCTCGGTGGCAGCGGCTGCCCGGTCCGTGCGGAGGGAGAAGAAGAAGCGGGCGTCCTTCTTGCCGTCGAGCTGCAGGGCCCGGATGCCCAGCGCCCAGCCCTTATCGCTGGCGGTGTGCGAGCAGTTGTCGAAGACGCCTGCAGTGGGGCATGGGGACAGGGACGGGGAGAGAGGAGAGCTGGTGAGGACTGGAGAGCACCGCTGCTGGGCAGCGGGGCTGACACCTGCCCACATCCAAAATCACTCAGTGGAACAGCCAGGAGGGATGGCAGAGCTGGAGAGGCAGGATGGAGGAAGAGCACGGACAAGAGGAGAGGCTGAAGAACGAGGTTTCTGAGCTGCTCCCCGTAGGAGCACTCCTGTGGGATGGGATTAGAGGAGAAGCTTTTTATCCTCAGGCCAAAGCTTTGAAGAATTAGAGAGCCCCAACCCAAAGCAAAACAACCTCCTCCAGGGACTGCTTCCCCAAGAGCTCCCAGACAGATTTACAGCTCTCCTTTCTGCTCCAGCTCTCCTCCCAGAGGTGCATCCATCACGGGCAGGCGAAGGTCCAGGAGGGATGTGCTGCCTCCACCCAGGCAGGTGCACCCCTCAGCCCCTATCCCCTCACCCCGCCCCGGGTGCAAATCCAGCCTCAGGAAAAGCTTCTCCCCACGTGCCCAAGCAGGTTGCAGACCTGTGTTTTGGGTTGGGCAAGAGCTGGAGTTTTGTGGACCATCCCCAAAACTGAGGCGGCTGAGTGCTCTGGGGTTGGGATGAAGGGACCCACAGGCACTGGATGTCCTGGGAATTGGTGGCCATGAAGCCCTTAAATACTGGTGAGGGAAAATGAACCCACTGCTTGAAAAAATGCTTCCAGGCTCCTGAACCACCAGAGCAAGACCTTTACAGGTTCACCAGGTGATCTATGACCAAGCCCAAAGGCATATGCTGAACCCTACCAGTGGCATATTCTGGGAGCCCCTGCTCTCCTGCTCCCCGCTCCAACAAATCGTTTGCAGATGCAGCTGTACCCCAAAGCTGCTGAAACCTGCTGCTGTGCCTGGAACCCTTTTTTATGCTCCTGCTGTGATATTTCTTACTCTCCAGACCGTTCTTCTCCCATACATCCACCCTACTGCATAGGTTCTCCTGCCTCTGACACATGCTGCCTGCCCATCTCCATGGTGTCAGGGCATCACGGAGCAAAACAAGGCACTGCTGCCCTGTTCTGCTGCCTTGCTGGTCCTTGGGGATGACAGTGCTGGGAAACCATGCCTGCTGCCAGGATTAAGCTGGGAGGAGTGATGGACACGCAGGAATGCTGCACTGCCATTGGGTGAGACCTGGCCAGGCTGGAGAGCTGGGCAGTGAGGAACCAGGGGAGGTTCAGTAACAGCAGGTGGCACCTGGGAAGGAACAACCCCAGGTATCAGGACAGACTGGGGGATGACCTGTTGGAGAGGAGCTCTGCAGAGAAGGACCTGGGGGTGCTGGTGGATGACAGGTTGGCCATGAGCCAGCAGGGTGCCCTGGTGGCCAAGAAAGCCAATGGGATCCTGGGGGGCATTAAGAGGAGCGTAGCCAGCAGGTGGAAGGAGGTGATCCTCCCCCTCTACTCTGCCCTGGTCAGGCCTCACCTGGAGTCCTGTGTCCAGTTCTGGGCTCCCCAGTACAAAACAGACAGGGATCTCCTGGAGAGAGTCCAGAGGAGGCCACAAAGATGATGAAGGGCCTGGAGCATCTCCCCTGTGAGGAAAGGCTGAGGGAGCTGGGGCTGTTCAGCCTGAAGAAGAGAAGACTGAGAGGGGATCTCATCAATGTTTATCAATATCTGAAGTGTGGGAGACAAAGGGAGATGCCAACCCCTTCTCAGTGGCCTGTGGGGACAGGACAAGGGACAATGGCCACAAGTTGGACCACAGGAGGTTCCGCACCGATGTGCGAAAGAACTTCTTCACAGTGAGGGTGATGGAGCACTGGGACAGGCTGCCCAAGTGGTTGTGGAGTCTCCTTCTCTGGAGATATTCCAGACCCTGGAATATCTCCAGACTGACACAGGTCGGTGTCCAGACGTCTGGACACCGACCTGTGTGACCTGCTCTAGGGAACCTGCTCTGGCACCTAGATCTGGACATCTAGTCCAGATCATCTGGACTAGATGATCTTTGGAGGTCCCTTCCAACCCCTACAACTCTGTGATTGCAAAGAGGCTGGTGTAAAGGAGCAGAGGTGTAAAGAAGCAGGAGCTCCGGGAAGAGCAAGACCTCCTGGCATCCTCCAGAGGATGTGACTGAAGCCAGGTTACCATGATCCCACATTTCCCCTGCCAGCCCTCATAAACGTGGCCAGTAAAGGTCACTTCAAGCCCTGCTGCACCCCAGGAAGCAGCACCCCTCCCTCCATCCATCCCTTTCACCGAGGAAGGGATGGGTGGTGGCCTCTTGGCTGTCCCACGGTCGTAACCACCCTGGGCGCGGATCCCTGCCACCGCTCACTACAAAGGCAGCCACGCACAAAGCTTCTGTGGGCGGATGGGCTTTGGCCAACTCTTGTTTTCTGGAGGATTGTGAAAGGGAACCAGAAAGACTGGGAGAAGCTGAGATGAGGAGAAGCCAAAAAAGCAGGGGTCAGGCGAGGGAGCCTTGCAGCAGAGCTGGGGAGCACTTTTGGCCTGGGGGCTGGGTGAAAGGTGCTCAGAGCTGCACGTTCAAAGGGCATCTTCTGGTAGTTAGTCCTCACCAGGGTTGAGGAGAGTGTTTGGTACCTCCTCTGTCAGGAAAACTCAGGCATTTCAGGTTCAGAGACCCAAATCTGACTGAACATGAAGGCAAAACTGGGGAAAACAGCGTGAAGGGTGGAAGGGCCTTCTGGTGGGAGTGTGAGCGAGCGTCCTCACAAACCCACACTGCCGCCAAGCCTGGAAGTGTCTGATGAGTTCAAAACAGGCCAAAAGAACCACAAACAAGCCTAAAAACAGGTCTGGAGACTTGATCAAAGGGACACAAGGCCAAGGTCAGCTCTACAACAGGAGCAGGAAAGCCGCTGCAGCAGCAGCTGGTGCTTCCTAGACGTGGCCAGGGTGCCACCAGAAGCAGAGCCATCCAGCACCAGTTCTGACATCTCCAGAGGCCTTCCACAAGAAACCACCAGGGCTTCTGCACCCTGGAAGATGCTGGGGTTTGCTAAGGAACCTGGTATTTTGTCCTGGCACAACCCACCAGAAAGGGAAAGGGCTACAAACTGATCACCCCTTGGGACATGCAGCAGTGAGAAGCCTGGGGACCCGAGGGGGACACCCGGGCTTGGACACAGCAGAGGTTTGTGAATGCCCCTGGTGAAGGATCTTCTGACCCAACAAAACCATCTTTGCTGTGAGAGAAACCAAACCTCAGCCTGGCACCAAGGGACATTCCCTGGGGTTTACTGGAAGCAGAGCAGGTGTGGAGGGGAAACACAAATGGTGGAAAAAGAGACCACATCACATGAAAGGACTCTCACCCGCTCCCCAGAGTGAGAAGGATGTGGCAGAGGGACCGCTCTACTTTCCCAGCAGGCACTGGGGTTATACCCATCAGAAATCCCCCCCATGCAAGAGGGGTAAGAGCAACAAAGAGCCCCACCCATGATGGGTGATGCTGGAAGATGCTCAGCCCTGCTCTGCTTCCCTCACACACGGACCCCTGGAGCATCTCCAGCTCTGGACCACCTCACGGCTCAGTCCCCTCTACCAAGCAGGAGCTGCAGACCAGAGGCAGACTGGGCACGTGTGGCTGGGCTGGCAGCTGCCTCCACCACCTGCTTGCACGAAGTGCCAGCAGTGCTGGCCTGTCCCTCTCCACCACCCGCATCCGGGCCTCACGGTCCCAGCTGCAGGGAGAGGGTGGGAAGCGGACAGTGACTCAGAGAGCCGGAGGTTCCTGGGGCTGACTCAAACCCTGGAGCACGGCGGCTGGGGGCTGTTACCCGAGTGAGTGCCAGTGCTCACGGGCGGTGTTGGGGGTGCTGACAACCGACCCGCCCTCCGCAGGGAAAGAAAAAGAAAGAAACTAACAAAGAAAAAAAAAATTCAGAACCACAGGCACCAACACCTGCAGGCCAGACCTCCAGATGCAAACAGCTGTGCTGCCGATGCCATGGCTGGGAAGCGAGCTCCATGCATCCCAAGCCGCTGCCTGCTAGGGGGTGGGAAGCAGGGAACTCCCCCCTAGGGAAGGCAGGGAGTGAGGCAAGTTTGTCTATACCCCTCAGCCACCCAGCCTCAGCCCGTCCCTCCTACTTCTTCTTCCCAGCAAGGATGTGGCTACCGCCCTGATGAGCCAGGCGTAAATTAACGAATGGGGCCAGGCAGCGGAGCAGCGGGAAGTTCAGTGGAGGGAGCAGACTTAGGGTACAGAAGGGGTCCCCCAAAACCACGGCTAACCCCAGACATCCCATGGTGGCAAGAATACACCTTGGGGCTGCCACCCTGCCGATCCCCAGCCCTGCCTGGCACCACCTCGCTGCCAGAGGGACACCTGCCCCGTCCCTGGTCCCCAGGCTCTCCAGCACCTTCAAGCTTCTCAGCTTGGGGGGCAAGGAGAAGGGCCGGGGCGGGGGGAGGGAGGCGAAGGGGTGATTCCCAGTAGAAAAGCATCCGTGGGCACCCTCTGCCCCCGGAGCCGCTCTGCACAGTTCTGGGTGCCGGCATCCCCTGGGGACGGACGGACGGACGGATG
>VXBZ01011135.1:142104-165895 GCA_013399135.1 Heliornis fulica | reverse complement strand
TGGGGGTGGGTGGGGGGAGGGGCTGTGTTTGGTAACCTTGATGCCCCTGGCCCCAAAGTAAAGCTGGGGTTTTGGCACTGGTTGGCACTGTGAATTGGAGGTGCTCCCAGACTGTTGGCCCAAACCACACTGTCATAGGGACATCCTCTATCCTGCTCCCAGGCCAGAGGGGACAACCTGCTCCAGCGTTTGGCAGGAGAAATACAAAGAAGGGTGAAAGTCTCAGCTCTTCAAGGCTGGCTGGCAGGACTTCAGGTAGCTGGGGTTTGGGCATGTTCACCACAAGGAAACACCTGCACCCTTCCTGCTCAGTTTTAGAAGAGACAAGTAAAAATAGACCTGTCAGGAGAGCCACAGGACAGGCAGTGATGGGGAAGAAGACCCATGCCAGCTGTGGAGGCAGATCACAGTCTCCAGCTTGCATCTGTGCCATCCACTGGTGGCACCCAGTTCACTCATGTCCCACCTCCAGCGGTTTGAAGCCACAGTGAAAAGATGGAAGAAAGGATGAGCATGATCTTCTCAAGCAAGAGGAAAAGGCAGATGTCCCAGGCTGGGTAAAAGGCAACTCCTGGTTTTTGTTGGACCAGGAAGGAGACCAAGAGATGATCTCTGGCATCACCCATTATCCAGCAAGCTTCCAGTTGCTTCTGAGTTTGGCTGATGGACATGACTGGCATGATTCCATAATCAGTTTGGTTTTGCACCCACATTGCTGGAAGTGACAGCAGCTGGGTGTGCACCCCAGAAGCATGAACACTCACACCAGCAGCACCCTGGTACCTCTGTGTCTATGCAAGTAGCGGGAGCTAGAGGCACCAAGAGCCTTAGTTCCCCTGGCCTTTGCGACCAGAGCAGGTACCTCCATTTGCTGGAGAACTGGGACATGTCTGGCCACATTGTGCCTTCTGTGCCAGTCAGCTGAAGCTCACATAAGCCCTTGAATCTCTGGCTTCATGCTCCTGAGCCCTCAGCCTTCAGTGTCTCTTTAGTAATGGCTCCACGGTTGTGACCCACCTCAAAGCACAGAGACATCTTCTGAGGATGTCTGGCACCTCTGGTCCAGAAGCCTTTGTGACATTTTCCACCCAAACCCAACCCTTGTGCCACCTCAAAGCTAACTCCAGAGCACTCACCATTGCCACAGCTGTTGAGCATAGGAGGGGAAGACATGGGCATGAAAGACTCAGTCAGAACAAGGTCCCCGCTGGCAAGGATCATCCCTTCTCAATCAGTGCCTTGCTGGATGCTAAAACCTATTGCATCTTTGTACCCTGCTGTTGTAGCCTTTATCTCAGCTCAGCCAGACCTAATTAGCTCTTCTAAGCTTGATCTCTAGGTCAGGTTTTCCCCTCAACCATTTCCGAGGCTCCTTTTGGAGCTGCAGATGCACGAGCGATGCCTGGTGTGCTGGGAGTTACTCAGAGCCACCTCTGAGCTGCCTCCTGCACTGCTGTCAGAGCTGGCCAGCAGCACTTCCAGCTTCTGGCTGCCTGGCTGTGCTGGCAGGAACCTCAGAAGAGTGGGAGTCCTGGTCCAGGGTGAATCAGCAAGATCAGTACGAGCACTCTGTATGAGTATGGACCCACCAGGCAAGGTTGTTCCAGTTAGGCACGGAGATCACAGAATCACAGACTGCTCTGGGTTGGAAGGGACCCCAAGAATCATTGAGTTCCAACACCCCTGACACAGGCAGGGCCACCTACCTCCAGGCCTGCAGCTAGACAAGGTTTCCCAGGGCCCCATCCAACCTGGTCTTGAACACCCCCAGGGTTGGGGCATCCTCCACCTCTCTGGGCAGCCCCTTACAGCACCTCACCACTCCACGAAGAACTTCCTCTGATCTCCAACCTAACCCTTCCCTCCTCCAGCTTCAATCCATCTCCTTGTCCCACCACTCTCTGCCCTTGTGAAAAGCCGATTCCCCTCCTGTCCATACGCTCCCTTTAAGTCCAGGGGGGCTGCAGTGAGGTCCTCCCACTGCCTTCTCTTCGCCAAGCTGACCCAGCCCATCTCTCTCAGCCTGTCCTCACAGGGGAGCTGCTCCAGCCCCTGATGATCTTTGTTAATGAGATGAGAGGGTGTTTGCTGGTGTGCCTTTCCCGTGCAAGCCTCCTGCTCCTGAACCTGCTGCTGGGGAGCCCCTTGCAGCTCAGCACACCCAACTGGTGCAGACCTCCCCATCATACCAGCATTGCTGCAGGGAGCTATGGAGGAATGTGCTGCTCCACAGACTGAAGGTGGCTGGGATGAAGGAGGGTAAAGCCAAAGCTTCATTGTGCTGGGCTATCAGTGTGCTCTGGCCCTCTTGGTTAGTAGGAGTGCAGAAACCCTCAGGCCAAACGCATCCAGCAAAATCCTTTGGGACCGGCAGAGCTGTCCCTGACAGGGGGCATTTGGCAGCAGGGCTGTGCCATGCCAGCTGGGGGAACTGGCATGGAAGGTCCCCTGCATCAGCTGCCTTGTTCCTCAGGAAGGTGGTTAACCCATGCTGGGGGAAATGCGCTTTTCCACCTGCTTCTGCCTGCGGTGGGGTCCTGGCTGGATGGGTTTTGCAGCTGACCTTCTGCCCTTGCAGCATTGATTTCTCCTACCAGGCTGCCAAAGCACCACCAGCAACCAGGAGACCAAACTGTGTCCCCACCCCACCGTGAGACCACCGTGGGAGCTGATGGAACACCACAGCGAGGGAAACCCTTGGGTGCCTACGTCCAAGGCGGGCAGCGGTCCAGGCATGTGGCATGCACCCAAGCACGGTGGGGACCCTGGCACCCACCCGACCCACCATGAAGGTGCTGTGGTTCTTGGTCTCCCCCCAGTGACCAGACCACATATAACAAAGCCTGGCTCATGCACGGGAGGTTTCCAGCCCCACGAGCAGAGCTCTTGGCTCCCAGAACAGGCTTATTACTGCCAGGTAATTATATTACTAATTATTTCCCCAAATCCTCTCCACGAGCGAAGAAGCCCTCTCGCTGGCGAGGCATTTTTGGAAGCAAGACCCTGTTTCCCACCCCCCCCCCACTCCCCCCATACAGTGGCACTCAAAATGTATATGTTCATTCATTAAGGGGCACCGACACCGCTGTGGCAAATGACCTGTCAACAGATTTACAGCAGGAAGTAAGTCACTGCCTCCGAGCCTGCGGTCTTAATGTAATTAAAGTCCTCTGTTTGGAATTCGTTGCTAATTAATATTTATGCTCTGCTCCCCATCTGCCATTCCCATGTTGCTGGTTCCTTCTGAGATTGATCAGAGGGTTATTAAGGCTACGCACAGACGGGGGGTGGGGTGTGTGTGGGGGGGGGCAGCTGGTGGGAATGGGCTGGATCAGCTTTTGGTAAGGGAGCAGGATTGTATCCAGGACCCCAACTGTGTTGGGAGGGGATGGCTGAAACATCATCCCAGCGTGCTGCATCGCTGGGAGGGAGAGCAGGCGGAATTAAAGGGCTGGTGGGACTGATGGATCGAGAGATAGACACCGTTGGTTGACTCCCAGAGTCTCTAAGGGCTTGTTTCAGCCCTTGGAGGAAGGCAAGAAGCATCTCTGGAGTTGGGCTGCCAAGGAAAAACTGGCAGCTGGTGGTGTGAGCAAAGTCTAATTGAGATAGAGCTTAATTGCTGTCTCTTGTGATTGGGTATGGGGGAGTAGCCGTGGCAGCCCAGCCTCAAGAACCAGACCCACCAGTGAGGTTATTTGGGGAGGGAGGGAATTGCTGATGAAGGGCATCGGTAGGCAGGCCATGGATGGATAGGATGTTCATGGGCACCAAGACCTCAGACAAGGATGTTCATGGACATCTGCAGGGATGTCCTGGCCAGCTGCTTTGGGTGGGCAATGCCCTTGCAGTGACCACACACTGGGTGCTCCTGTTAAAGCAGGTTGAGGGCTGCCTGTGTCCCTGGGTGGGCATTGAGGGCTTGCCCCATCCCTGCATGGACCAGAGGTCTTGTTCTCTCAGCTACTGTGACATTTCCACGTGTCCTCAGCATGGACCCTGGCAGGATCAGACACCCACAGAACAGGCCACAACTCCTGTGCCAAGAAACGCTTCCAGCTGAAATCAGACACACACAGTCTGTGTGTGTCTGATTTCAGTTGGGTGAGAAAGATGTCCCCATGTCACAGGCTGAGAGACTTATGGGTGCCATCCTGCTGAGCACACAGGCTGCTATGAGTAACTGCAGTGCTCTGCAGCTTGAAGAGGCCAGGCTGGAAATGTGTTCCCCGTGATGGCCCTGTGCCAACCCACCACCCCATCTCCAGATGCTGGAGATGTCAGAGCTGAGCACCCTTTGACATTCAGGTCACTGAAAAACCTCTTGAAGTCCCTTCCTCGCAGGATGCAGCCCGGGACAACGGGTGGTCTGTGATCTGTGCAGACAGACAGGCAGCTGGGAGGCAGGTCTTGCATCCAGCCTCCCTTGCCAGGAGGACACTGACCCTCTCCTTTCCCTGGGCACCTCTTCTTCCCCAGGACAGGTAGCACGGGGACGTGGCATCTCCGCATACAGGTTCCCAAGGAACCAGAGGGATTGGGGCTCTTAGCCAAGTCCTGAGTGCTGAGTGACCCCAGCTCTGTCCCAGGAGCACTATGAGCGGGGTTTCCTCAATTAACAAAGCCCATTCCAAACGGCTTTCAGATCCTTAAACACAACCATAGGGCTCAAATTGGACGCGCCCCGCTTGGAAAGCCAAGTGCCGCTGGCATCTCCTGTTTATCTATGAACAATCAAAGTGATTTATTCATCTGCCTACAGCACGGTTGCTCTTTGACCGCCCATCCATTATCCTTATCTATCTGTCCCAGTCAGGAGCCGAGCAATCCATCTTACCCAACCTAATGTACGCCAAACGACTCCGCGAGCCGCCACGCTCCGAGCGGGCTCTGCCGGGGCGGACGACACGGGCCTGCTTCTCGGCAGCACTAACGCAAGTGCACTGACGTCAACCGCAGCCGCCCGCCGTCACCCTTCTAGACAAGCCTGGGGTGGGCAGACCCGAGGCGGGCACTGGGGGGATCTGTGACGGTAATGGGGACTGGAGATGTCACCGGGCAACGTGCAGGCCCTGAGCGCGCAAATAACCCCTGGAAGCCAGAGAACCTGTTGTTCCTCCCAACTGACTTGCAAAAAGAGATGGGTGGTGGCATCTCAGGGTGGCATCTCACCCTGTGATGGAAAGTCCATGCTGCTCCTGTGCCGCGTGAGCACGCGATGGTGGCAACTGCCTGAGATGTTGCAGAGCGGCAGCACCCTCTGCAAGCAAATCTCAGCAGGTGTCTCAGGGGATGGTGGGCTGTAGGTCTCCTGTTTCTCAAGGTAGAGACATTCTCCACCATGTAGGAAAGAAGTGAAGCACCATGTGGATGCTTGTGGCAGGGTTCAAACCCAGGCTGGATGGGGCTTTGGGCACCCTGGGCTACTGGAGGGTGCTCATACCCATGGGAGAGGGTGGGACTGGGGAAGCTTTGGGGTCCCTTCCCACCCAAACCATGCTATGGTTCTGTGATCTATGACCATGAGAAATTAGCTCAGAAAATGTGTTGCCACCTCTCTTTTCAGGCTGAAGGTCCCTAAAAGTCCCTTATCTACAACAAGCAGGTGTCCAGCAAAGAGAAACCGAAAGAACAGGGTCCCTGCTCCCTGTTCCACTGTCTGTCCCCATCCCAGGGCTCTACAGGAAGAGTCTGATCCCACAGCCATGGAAGGGAGAGTGCTGAAGCTCAGTCATGCAGGAAACATGGAGATACAGCTCAGGGAGGATGGCGCAGGACCATGGTGCAGACCTGCTCTGCTGGTTAAGTGACCACTGCTCAAACTTCAGTGAAGAAAAACCAAGCCTGAAAACTTCAATAAGCTGCAAGCAGTGTTACCTCCCCTGTCTACAATAAAATATTTAATTCTCATGAATTTGCTTTCTTTGCCTTTGAAGAGGTTTTCCAGACTGGAAAAAAAAAAGAAAGAAAGAAAAGAAAAAATAAGGAGAAGAAGAAAGCCATGGAAGTATCCAACCTCCTCCAGTCTGGAGTTACTCCATGTCTGTGCAATGGCATCTGGCAGTGCAAGGAGAGGTGGTAAATGCCAAGGTTAGGTGACCACTGAGCTCACTTAAAGTGTCTAAGTGGGACCTTTTGATGTGGGTGATATCAAAGGAAGCTCCTGGGAAAGCAGGGGGTGGTAGGAGTAGGACATCTGCTCTTCCAAGAAACAGAGAGGGGGAAAATGGATATTTTCATGGTATTTGAGACCATTTACATCTGTGCAGAGAGGGAAAGCAATGCTCTGGCATCAGGATTCTCCGTAGCATCGTTGAAGGGGGTTCACAGCCTGTCTGGAAGCTGGAGTCACCACACTTCTGTGAAAGAGCCTCTTTTGGAGTGATTTCCAGCCCAAGTAATCCATGGCTTGGATTAAACAGGGAAGCTCCAGGGAGGAACCCACAATTTGGGGCACCAAGCAGACCCAGCCCAAGGTCAGTGCCCACCGCTGTATGCACACTTTGCAGCCCCAGTTCTGCGGCCAGCTTGGTAGGTCGAAATGAGTCAAGATGACCTCCTCAACCACACACCTTCTCCACTGTTGCCCTGGTTGGACAGAGATGCCATGTACTGAGCATTGCTGCTTCCAGCACCACCACAGCACCTGTCACCCAGTGAGCCACCAACGTGCTTTGAGCCACAACCAGTCATCATCTGGAGATTCCTGGCTAGATCATGCCAAAACACCACCCAGGTTCAATACAACTGAGGTCACTAAATGACTCCGTCCGCAAACCAGGGTGACTTCATAGCCGGCGCGAGTGCAGGGACAACCGCCACGTGCTTGGAGAGACGTCCACACACTAAAGAGGTGCTTTTGTGCTGTAGTGAAACTATATTCACCGAGCTTAAGTCAAGCAATGAAATATTCATGGGACGCTAAAGCAGTGGGCTCCCTGGCTGCCTTCTTATGGGAATTCAATAATACCGGAGACAGCCTTAATTCAATATTCAAAAAGCCTCTTTCTCTTTCCCTCTCTCTCCATCTCCCTGCTGTCCCTTTGGGTTCAGAGATCTTTTCAGAAACCTCACTTTTATCCGCTGGATGCATTAGTGGGGAGAGAAAGGCGGAGAGGAGGAATGGGGGGAGAAGGAGTGGGAGCGCAAGGATGGGGACCGTGCGTGGGACGGATGGGGATTTCTGGTCCCCAGGCTGCCTGGTGGTGCTTGGCTGGAGGATCTGAACTAGCTCTTCCTAAAGGCAGGTCTGTGTGGGGTTTGGGGGGCTGAACCCACACGTGTGCTCAGATATGGCTGGTTAGGAGTCAGCTCCAGTCCAAGAGCTGTGTAACTGTGGTCGTGTGATCCTGTGCTCCCACTAACAGATCCCCTGAGAAACAGGCTTGCCTGTTTCTGCCTGTCCATGCTCACAGGACTGAGCCTATTTTGGTCGTTGCATCTATCCCAGGGAAATAATAATAATTAAAAAAATAATTTTTAAAAAGCTGTTTTGGCAGCTTTAGCCACGAGCATGGACTGTGAGTTGGGCCTAGATGCTCATGATGTAGCTCCAATGACATGGGTGATGTTCATGTGGACATTCCTCCTTACCCGGGGTGAGGGCACAGAAGCTGTCAGGGCTCTAATGGCCATCTTGGTTCTCCCAACTTTACCTGCTGTTCACAGAATTCCAGGATGGTCTGGGTTGTAAGGGACCCCAAGGATCATTGAGTTCCAACCCCCCTGACACAGGCAGGGCCACCAACCTCCAGGCCTGCAGCTAGAAAAGTTTGCCCAGGGCCCCATCCAACCTGGCCTTGAACACCTTCAGGGTTGGGGCATCCCCCACCTTTCTGGGCAGCCTGTTCCAGCACCTCTGGATCTCTGTCCTGGAAAAGCATCACCAACATTCTTCTTCCCCATTTCAGAGAGAGCAATGACCAACCTGTGAACCTCATCCCAAAGGACATGTTTTGGGTGGAACTGCATGGAGCTAACCCCCAGAAGCCAACATTGCCCCATGCCAGGAGACAGGCAATGCTTCATACTGTAGCTGGGTGGGAAGGAGCTGTAGCTCTGCTGGTAGGACATTTCTCCCATTGTGGGTAGGACCAATACTTAAGGATGTGACCAAAGCTCCTCCAGCCATTGAGGGGGCAAGGGATCGTTTGCTGCTCCTCAGAATTAAAAAATAAAGGGGCAAGAGGGGGTGGGAAGCACCAAAGGGTCCGAGCAGCGAGGGGTGGCTTTCCACACCATCCATAGATGCTGCTGAGCAGTATGCCACGGGTGCTGAAGTGTAACAAAGAATCATAAAGGTTGGAAATGACCTCCAAGATCATCTAGCCCAACTGTCACCCACCTATATTACTCACTAAACCACGTCCCTAAGTATCTCATCCAACCTTTCCTGAAACACCCTGAGGGACAGTGACTCCACATGGTCCAGAGAAATTCAGGGAATAAGAGGTCCTCTGCAGAGACCCACTGCTTTGGGGTCTGTAGCTTTGGATGGCAATGCTCTATACATGTTGCAGGGAAGGGGAGATTTAGATGAGCAACAGATTTCCAAGCACTTAGCAGGGCTTTGTTTCCCCTCTGGAGGATCCTTTACCAGAGGGTATTTAAAATCAAATGATTTACTCCACAATGCACTGGTTATTTGGTTTCTCCTGGCATCTCCCCACCATGAATGCCCTCGAGCAGATCGGTTTCAACCTTCAGAAAACCTCTCTATTAGCATTTGATCTTGTCAAGCTCTTTTTATAGCCACTCTTAAAGCTAAGTGGAAGCTGCTCGATGGCTATCTGCCACGCCGAGGCGTGCGGGCAGATGCCAGCTAGCAGGGGCAGAGCACAGTCCACATGCAAGAGGGCTCCAAAGCAGCAACCATGGTACAAACAGTGCACAAAAAACATGAGAGATGGACCAAAATTGGGCCCATGTTCACATGCTGGAGTGAGGATGGGGAGGCCCATACTGCTCTGAACTGCTCCCCATCTCCAAGGCCAAGTGGGAGCTCTTTAGCTCTTTGGAGAAAAGCAAGATGCCCCATCCCATTGCAGGGAGGGTGGCTGGTTGCTTGGTGGGTGCCAGCACCCTGGCTTGGGGGCTGTGCTAACACATCCTGCAGAAGGAGAGGGTGAGCAGGATGCCTGCAAGTGAAACTCCATCAGAGACCTGATGTGCTGCCCCCTTCCCTGCACTTTCCATGGGGAAAACAAAAGAGATTTCTTTCTTTCTTTCTTCCTGATTTCAACATCTCCAGGCCTGATGCTGATCATGCCAACGTCTGCCTGTTGATCCTTTATAGATCCTGTTCCAGCTACACTTGGAATTATTTTATTCTTTTAAGACTTTCTGGCAAATCACCAGTCCCACAGATGACTCTTTTGGAGCAGATTTCCCTGTGCACTTTGTGCCAGTGTAGATCTCCTGATGGTGTCTCCAGAAGCTCTTCTTGTCCCTCACCTCTCTGTGGTGCTCCAGGTGCACCCCAGCCATGTCACTATGTCCTACCCCATCTGCCAATGGCTTGAGACCTCCTACTTTCCTTTATGTCTTCAAGCCAGGTGGGGCAGCTGGACCACGGCTCCCAAGGGGCAGAGGGACCTTCTTCTTCAGGGGTACCTGGCACTGCCTGGAGTCACCTCATCCACAAAGACAAGTAGAGGTTGATACACCCAAAGGAAGCTCCCAAAAGGCCCTGCTGGTTCACTGCCAAACAGGAATTGGATGGTGTTGGGCTCAATTTTTCCCCATCTGGTGTTATATCTCAGATACAGCACGGCAAACCACAATCCTACTGTAGATGCTGCTACAGTGCCATCACATAGATGCATGTCCAAGCGAGGAGGTGAGGCAGGTATTTTATCCCATGGCAACATGTCTCTGGAGGTAGGTATTTTAGCTATTGGAAAACTACTAGTTTGGTGATGAAGAGAGATGATAAAGCTTGGCTTTCTCCAGATTTGGAGTCTTCC
The DNA here is from genome assembly GCA_013399135.1 of Heliornis fulica. Taxonomy (NCBI): domain Eukaryota; kingdom Metazoa; phylum Chordata; class Aves; order Gruiformes; family Heliornithidae; genus Heliornis; species Heliornis fulica. The sequence continues at coordinate 155,930 of VXBZ01011135.1, read as the reverse complement.
CCTTTGACTCCCAGTTTCAGAGCTCCAAGCTAGGCTTTTGCTGTATCTGTATTTGAGCAGCAGAATATCGCTGATGGAACTTTCAGACCATGTCAGAAGCTGAGAGCAAAGAAGTGCACTGATGTTCCAGGTGGGAAAGTAGGTTATAAAACAGGTCTAGATGAGGTTAGAAGGGAAGTGTGTGGCAGAATAGGGATGGGATATGGAGTCTATGGTAGTGCTCCCTCATTCTGTCTTGATCTCCCTCTTGTCAAGGACAGCTTGAAAAACCTGAAGGTACCCCCTTGCCCAAAGCACCCACTGCACAATGGCTTTTGGGCCACTGGTGAGTGAAGGACCAGCCCTGTCCCAATGCAGTAACGTGTGCCAGGGTGTCCCCACAATCCCAGCTTCTCCCTCAAGGAACCTCCCTCCCTCCTCAGGTGGAGCTAACCACAGACCCATGAGTCTCCCTAGAAGACCTCTGTGAGGAATAATGTCGCAGATGGATGTTGCCTGTCTGCGTGAATCGCCTGCCAGTAGGTCACGAATTACTCAGATGTGCCTGTTATCCCAAATTATTCCCTGATTCACACAGCGGCTTACGCAGGAGCTCCTTGATTAGATTCCTCAATATCAAACATGCTGGCTCATTGGCCTGACCTTCTCATCCACGTAAGCCTCCAGGCTATAAACCATTCTTATCCAAAATCTTGACCTCATGTTTAATTTTATCTCCGCTGACGTTAACGGAGGTTAGTTAGGCCTGAGCACACGTTGGAAGTTAAACTTTCCTATACCGGGGCCTCCGCGCGTTTCCCTACGTTGACTGATGACCTGAAATCAAGGATGCCTCTTCCCTGGCTTCGACAGGCTTCAGCTTGGCACACACATAATTCCTGGAATCGGTTCTTCGCCACCGACGATGATGAATCAATCATTTGCTTTCTGAACGCGTTCCACAGAATTCCCTCAGCCTTCAACACGCTGGCAGGCTTTCCCACCAGAAAATTAGTTGGCTCAACAGCTCCTGGGATAAAGAGCACCCCGAGTACGGTTCCTGCCTGGAAACGGAGAAGATTTAAAGGTTTGCAGTGAACTTTTTGGGGGATGACCTTTTTCAGCAGTGCCCTAGTCTTGATGAGATTCTGACTCAACAAAAATGGGTTTGCGGGCAGGGGGTGGTTGAGGAGAAGGAAATGTGGGTGAGGGTTGGTTTATGGACATTGGTCAGACTGGAGCAGTGCAGAGGGGGCTTTTACAGGGTTAGCAGACCCCTGGGTACCTGACCTCACCCAGGCAGTTCCATGGAAAAATCCCTGTAACACTCAGGTTGAATTCATCTCCCCTCACATCAGACATCTGGTTGGTTTACTTGGTTGTCTAACGCAGCAAATCATCCAGGCACCCTCCCTGGTGAGTCAAGACATGAACAATAGTTCAGTCCAGAGGGTGATTTGCCCCAGGTATCTGAGGCAACTGAATTAAACTGGATGAATCACTCTCAGACAGTTGACTGTTCCCTTTGACCATCGAGGGGTCTCAGACAACAGTTTTTGCTGCAACAACTGGCTTGTGGATAGCTAAAGCTGGCCTCTCCCTTGGTGTCCATCTGTACCTTTGCAAGCCTCCTCTGCCTTCCTAACATCCCCATCACCAAGATCTACCTCTACACGCCATCCTCCATGCAGAAGGAGAAAACACCTTTGACAAAGTGGCAAGGGAAAAACCAGTAGAGTATCCCAGTGCATGGGACAAACCTCATTTGGCATTTTCCCCCATCACAGCTTCAGCAGGAAGGTTGGTTCCTCCTGCCAGCAAAGGAGACTTCCCATAACATCATCTCCTACTGCTTCACTTTTCTGGTTTTGGTTTTTTTCTTCCTGGCAGGCAGGGGTTTCCTCAAGTCTCCCTAACTCCTTTGCTGCAGTGTTGCTCCTTGCTTTTCCCTTGAGGGATGGGTTTTCCCTCCTCTGGCAGTTTTGGGTGTGTTTGGAATCTGTTTCTCTACCTTCCCCTCAGTTGTCTTTGCTCTTGGTGCAACTGTCCCAGTTTCCCAGTCTCCCCATGCTGCCCAGTTTTTCCATACTCGCACAGTAAGTTTTAGTGTTTCTGATACAGCTGAAAAGACTGAGTTTATTCCAAACTCAGATGAATTAGTTGAGAGCAGCCCTACAGGACATACTGGTAGGTGACAAAGTGGACACAAGACAGCAATGGGTGCTCACAGCCCAGAATGTGATCCAGCAGCATGGCCAGAAGGTCCAGGGAGGGAATGATCCCTACTCTGCTCTCATGAGAGAGATCCCTACATCTGCTCTCAGAGCAGTGATGTGTCCAGTCTCTGGTGTCCCTTCCTACCCACACCAATCTGCAGTCCTCAGACCATGACTTAGACTTCAGCTAGATGCCTCTGCTTTCCTAAAGATGCCCGGCTCCAGAGCCTGGTGGGGGAGCTCAGTGGGGCAGGGCATCCCTCTGGCAAGCTCATCCCATCAGCTTGAGTGCCAAAATGGGGCTGGGGGAGCCTGAACTCCCAACGTCGGGCCGGGTGTGGGTGTCAATGTATTGGCATAACACGGAGCATGTTTGCAAAGAGGAGTGAATCATTTTTGCCGATCAGTTTAATTGTCGAACACTGCCTCTCTCTGCAAACTATTCACGAACAGATGACAACCTCCTCTAATTCAGTCATTAGTCCTAATTATTCACTCCATCTCTCCTATTAATAACATGCAGCCAGCAGATTGACAGTAAACAGCTCCGTGCAATTATTCAGCTCGGCCAAGTTTGAAACACAAGCTGTGCCAGGTACTTCTGACGGGGCACAGATTGCGCGGCGCATCTCTGCCTCCCCACCGCGCCGCTACGCAATCCGAGAGCCGCGTTCCGGGCGCGAATGCCCCTGTTTGCAAAACGAACACGTGCCAAGAAGCTGCTGGTTCCCAGACTCAAAGGCATTTGTTTGAGTATCTGTGAAAAGGGAATACAAAGAAGGAGCGAGGCAAATACAGTTTAAACGGCTCGATAAATCACCGGTATCAACTTTGCAGGAGACGGCTTTCCTCAGGTCCACGGTGGAGCTGCATACTAAGCGACGGTGAGGGGGTTTACCACCTGAAACTAAGAGCGATTTACTGCAAGGGCACACGAGGAGTAGCCGATATTTAATTAGCAGGATGTTAATTAGCTACATCGCATCTCTCTCTTCCATCCACCTAAGCCGAGTCAGGCACCCGAGCGGGGGTGCAGCCTCTCTGCTTTTCTTTCCCTCTATTACCTGGGCAGGGATGCTGGGCAACACCCAACCACCAGTGAGTAACTCCAGGTGTAGGGGTTTCGGGGCAGTAAGCCCTAGATCTGACCCTTGGCAGGGAACAGAAATAGGAATCTCCTTTGTGAGCAGAGAGACCTACATTTAAAGCCCTGTATCAGGCAAAACTCACAACTCACAAGCACCCCCTTGTCCCCTGGAAGCAGCGGCTGCGGAATTAAGTCCAGACAGAAATCCCTGCGAGAGAAAACGTATCGACTTCTGGTGGGGAGAGCTCCTGTCTTGGTTTTAAATTCACTCGAGATGCAGAGTTTATTCAATTATCGGCCATCTAGAGAATGAAACGTGGCTTCACTCCAAATATCAACCGGGCCGGGGAGAAGATGACAAGCAGGTTAACCCTTTGCTTACCCTTCCTCTAGACAGGGGGTGGGCAGCAGGATGGCACCGAGTGATTCTACATACCATGCATCATGCATCTCCAAGGTTAAAGCTATTGGCTCGGTCCCCCCTGCCCACAGAAAGGGCTTTTACACTACAAATGCCTAAGAGGGCAGGTGGAAAAAAATCGGTTTGATGTTGTACCCAAGGGGAGGATGCTCTGTTCTCAAGCCCCCTTTTGTAAAGGGACCCCATGTAGTACAAAGGGCTCTCTGTCCTCAGGGGAGACCCACGGCTGTAAAAACAAAGAGAGACACCGGGAAAGCGTCTGGCTCATTATTCCCCTCTGAAAAGCTCTCCAGCGTCAGGCTTTTTTAAAGGAAGACTCTGGGCAGCGATGGGGGTGTGGATTAAGACTGAGATTCACTGGAAGAGGTAAAAGGGGGAGCTGGCAAGATGTAAATCCTCGCCAAATGCTTTGGGAAGCGCAGAGGGTCTGGGGCTGGCAGCTGGGACCACATGCCAGCACACTGGCTCCTGGGAGAGGTCAGAGCTGCAGTAACATAAAGCGGTTTTCGTCACTCCTGGATGCATCTGCAGCATTTGATGGGCACTGCTCCCACAGAGGTGGCCTTATCACCACTGGTTTCACTGGGGATGTGCAGCCAGCATGCAGGTGGCTCTGAAGACCAGCAAGATGCTGGATAGAAACGCAAGCGCCAGGCAGCGCAGGTTTTCCACACGCTGCTCAAAGCCTGTTAGAATTACAGAATCTCAGAATCCCCTGGGTTGGAAGAGACCTCCAAGATCATCAAGTTCAACCACAGTTCTAACCCTGCCAAACCCACCTCTAGACTATGTCCTTCAGCACCTCATCTGTTCACCTTTCCAGTCCCTCCAGGGATGGTGACTCCACCACTGCCCTGGGCAGCCTGTTCCAATGCCTGACAGCCCTTTCAGGGGGGAAATTCTTCTGATGTCCAACCTCAATCTCCCCTGGGGCAGTTTGTGACCATTCCCTCTCGTCCTGTCACTTGTTACCCAAGAGAAGAGACCGACCCCACCTCTCTGTTCTCTCCCACAAACGCAGTTTCTGCTGGAGGAGGGGAGGCTGGGGAATGTCACATCATATTTGGGATGTCACAGCATAAACCTGATGCTTTCTGCAAAACTCTTCTGCGTTAAACGGATCCGACCTGGTGCTCGCAGCATCATCCTTGCCGTGGGCTGCAGGCTGGGGTGTTCCTGCCAAGGCCGGGGGGGGAAGGTGCAGGGAGAGGATCCATTCCTGGCAGCAGGCAGAGATGGGGAGCTGACCTGTCCCCTGTAAAAGGCTTCCCTTTGTCACCACCTGGCAGCAGCATCCCTGGCAGAGACGGGGCTTGGAAGCTGCAGAACCCGTGTACGGAGCTGCTTCGCCTGGGCTGAGCTTGCCCTCTGATGGTGAGCACTGGTAGTGAGAAGCAGGAGGTCCGTCCCTTGGGGAGGAGGAGGGAGGGCCCCATCCCCACCTGAGCCCACCGATGCTAGGAAGGCATCTCAGGGTACCTCTGACACAAAGACATCCTCAGCTGCCGGGCTGAGGGTTGTCCCAGGGAGGGCAGCTTCTCCGGACACCCTTTTGGCTGTGACACCCCAAAGCTGTGTCCTGCCTCAAGCAGGGCTGGGGGGATGCAACACCTGGCCGAGAGCAAGCAAGGTGATGCAGGAATGCTTCTGCAGCACCTCAAAGGCAAGGCCACAAAAGGCTGCTTTTTTTTTTTAAAGCCTTGTTTAAAAAAAGGATCCAGGGAAGAGGAAGGAAACCAAGGAGCTTTTGCCAGCCAGTTTGCCCAAATCCAGCAGCTGGCTCTTTTGGGGTGTTCCTGCAAGACCAAACTCTGCTACCTGCCATCCACCCACTGCAGCGAGGGGAAAATAGGCAGGGAAAGCAGCCAGGGCACAGCCACATCTGTACTTGCAGGGGACAGGAATGGGGCTGCCCCATGCCGGGGCGTTGGGCACCAGCCAAGGGTGACCCCTGGCACAGCAGGGTGACCCCAGGGACTTGAGGGCAGCAGGGCAGGGCTGGATGCTGTAATTGGGTCCATCCACACACAGTGGAGGAGGCAGGTCCTGAATTCATCTAGGAACAACAGAACTGGAGACCAGTTCTCCAGGTAGACTTAGGGCTAAGCACCACCGGACCACATCCTCGGCAGGGGGAGAAGCCCTGGTCTCAATGGAAATACAGCTCCTGAGCCAAGGGCCAGATGCACCTGGGTGGAGGTCCCAGGCCAGGCTGCTCATGGCAATCAAGGCTTTTTGGTGCCCACACGGTCCTGGCAGCTGGCATCACACAGTGCGCAGGGACAGAGCTTACCCTACCCCCCCTCATCCCTTCTCCCACCATGTTTTTCCTGTCTCTCCCCTATTTCTCTGCTGAAGGTCAGACCTTGGGGCTCAACTCCACAGTGACAGAGCTGTTGGCTGCTTGCTCTTCATGGAGATCTCTTCCAAAGCAGGCACTAAGCAAGGACTTCGCTCCCCTCTGTGTTCACACTGGGGAGACAGAGAATTTGAGAGCTGAGAGTCTTCCTCCCCTGTTTCAGATTGAAGGAGAAAAGCAGACACACGAGCATGGGGGTTGTGCAAACAGGAGAGGGTTATATGTGCACACACCTCTGGGGACTCCAGGGTGGGACCTGGGGAGGAAGAAATGTGTGTTTGGGGGGGTTAGTAAGAATGAAAGGGGGACCTAGCTGGGGTAGGGTGTCTGAGTGTCAGTGGGTAGGTGAGGGCCAGGAGTGGTGAGGACCTGAGGCACTGATTTCTCTGCATAGTCCCTGGCATTCTGCAGGGGATGAGAGCAGGCACTTTTTCTCACTGGATAACCAGCAGAGACATCATTTCACTGCCTACTTGAAGGAGGAGACACATCAGATGTTTCCTTGTGCCCAGCATGGGTTTGATCTGGGCAGTGAAGAATAATTAGCACATGGGCTAGATGGAAAAGTTCACCCGGGCAGACAGAGTTCATGTCTGACAGAGCAACAGTGTGAAATTTCCTGGATGGAAATCATCAGCAGGTCAGAGGATCACAACCTAAAATACCCTTGTTAGTATCTGCCTTCTGCAGAAGAGTAAATTTTACAACACCCCCCAGTCCGTTTCAGGACAATCAACCCCAACAGACAGGCAGGAAAATGTTCAGGCTGGTCAGACCCTGGTCATTCAATGGGCTTGAGCATAATGAGCTTTCAAATACATTTTTCTCTGTGTGTTTCATTTCCTGATTAATATTTACTTTTAATCCTTGCATCTCCCTTGTTCCTGGATGTATTGGGGCAAAAGCACCGTAGGACAACATGGCTTGGGGAAACACGGGATCTAGGTTAGTTGGAGCTGCACGAAACCATCAATTCTTACAAGCCTCACTGTACACCTGAACAGGGGCAACACTAAAGACCCGACTTTCGTTGCTGCAACATAGTGGAGGGAGCTCATGGAGACAGCAGCACCTGTAAATGCCCCAAAAAACCCATTGCAAGGCTCTGAACAGACCTGTTCCATACTGTAAGGGACATAAACTACATCAGTGACCATCATATTTAGTGGGAAAGAAACCACCCAGGTCAGAGATGTTAAATTCACCTTACTAAAACGATTAGTACAGTTACATAGAGGATGAACCTGACCATGGATGTATTTAGGCATGGTGGATTAGCCAAGAGATAGCAGGGAGCGATAGCAGGGTGTGAGTTCAGCTGGGTTTGGGGGTGTGGGTAGGAGCAGGGACACCAGGTAAGGACCGTCCGAGCCTCACCACGGCAGCGCATGAGAACCAGTGAGCTTTGGCAGTGCCACAGGGTCCTGAAACGGACCTGGGCTTGCACAAACCAGGGGTGGGCCAAGCCTGTGTGATCGAGAAACCCTATAGAGCCCTGCTTACGCCAGGCAGAGGGGTTTGGGCAGGATTTGCCTTGATAGCTCACTCTTCAAGTACAAGGTCAAAGACAGGGCAAAAGGACAAGGACTTGCCATAAAAGAGCATTGCCTCCGCCCCTGGGCACATGCATTGCAGTCTGGTGTTTAACAGCAAGATCGTATCTCCTTGGTTCTCCCCCCACCTCCCTCTGTAAAGGGAATTTCATAATTCTGAGCAGCAAGTCAGGCATTTCTGCTTGTGTAGGTCAGAAATGAAGTCAGGCTCCTCTGTTGCTCTGCTTCAGCGCACACACCTCGAACAGGCAGTGGCATGTGAATTTCTCTTCAGGTCTCTGTAATGCATGGAGCTGGTATTTCATTATTACAGAAGAATCACCAGATGATTTTAACCTCATTTTAGTTCAGTCAAGTCAAATGCCTTTTCTTCTGAATGATGTCGTTTGCAGTATAAAGATGACAATTCTCTCAGTTACCCTTTTCTCCTTTTTATTTTCCCTTTAAAGGATCAGAGCTTCTCCGGCGCAGCAGTAAATGTTAATATTTTATTTTGCTGATGCTTCATTTCTGGAAACAGCTAAACCATTTTTGCTCAAAATCTCTACACCAGCCTGGAGTGAGCCTGAGGCCAATGCATAAAATGTGAGTGGTAAAGGTGTTGTTATAAAGCATTGAAAAAAAAATCTTTTTTTTTTTCAAATTACTCTATATAATCTTAACTGTAATAGATGTTGATAAAGATCCTCCCTCCTAGCACAACTCACTTCTATACTATTGAACTAGAAATTCAAATACAACCAACCCATCTGGTCCCACACAGCTCCTGCCATAGTCACATCCCATCGGGCTGACTTAACCTAAATCGTGTATTTTAATAACAGATAGAATCATAGAATCATAGAATGATTAAGGTTAGAAGTGACTCCCAGAGGTCATCTCGTCTGACCCCCCTGCAAGAAGCAGGGACACCCCCCAACTAGATCAGGTTGCTCAGGACCTCATCCAACCTGGCCTTGAACTTCTCCAGTGATGGGGCATCCACCACCTCCCTGGGCAACCTGTTCCAGTGCTCCACAACTCTTACAGTAAAGAATTTTTTCCTAATATCCAATCTAAATCTCCCTCCCTCTATTTTGAAACCATCACCCCTTGTCCTGTCACAACAGGCCCTACTGAACAGCCTCTCCCCATCTTTCTTGTAGGCCCCCTTGAGGTACTGGCAGACCGCTAGAAGGTCTCCCTCTCTCTGAAATATTCTTTCACAGTCCAGTTTCAGGTGATGGGTTGCTGTAAGAGCAGTTAGTTCCCACATCCCGGTGAAAACACAGTGACAAAGCACATGATGCCCCCTCCTTGAGAGCATTCCCCAGGACTTGCTGCCCTGCAGAGGGGATGTCTGCTGTGGGCATGGAGCACTGAGCTCCTTTCCCCGCTCTGACTGTGCCCTCAAGATCCCCCCATTTCTGTGTCTGTCTGCAGGAACTGAAATTCAGAGAGATGAATCCAGGTTTCTCCCAGGTAACTGGGTGGGGGAACTGGGTTTCCTAGATAGATTTGCTGCAGGTTCACTTTAGGAGAAGTTGCTGACAGCCTAATTTTCAGATTTATGGAGCATTAAGAGATCCCATTGACTCTGTAACCAGGTGATGAATCTGTCTACGCTTCATTTTTCTCAGCTATAAAATGGGAGAAATGGCATCTCTGTCACTGGCTAGCTGGGAGGTTAATGCAATGATTATTAATAAAGCTTCCTAACGACCTCTGGAGCAGCAATTCCCAAGACAGGGCAGCAGCTCGTAGCAGGGGTTGCTGCGTTCCTGGGCGGACTAACGGACCCGGTGGAAATTAGGTGGCGGCAACAGGCTCAGAAACGGAAGCAGAAGTAATTTTCCTAATGAGTCACCAGCAGGCAGAAACAGAGCCTGGGAGGTGACTTCCCTTAAAAACATCTGGCCCATGCATCACTCTGCATGGAAGAAGCCTCATTCTCCCATCATCATGATCCAAGCAGAGAGTCCCTATGGATTTCTGTGGCTGCGCCACCACTGGGCATCACAGCTCCTGCTGCACAGGTAAATGGAGCTGCAGTTGTGGAGGTCACACAGGGCTTATCAGGAGGAGGATTTATATACTCAGAGATGCAGAATCTATACTGGTTCATTCATCTGCAGACAGTGCTTGTCTGCTCTCTGCTTTAATGTCACAGGTGGTGTGTTATCCCTCTTGCTGATGACACAGACTCAATGATCTTGAAGATGACATAGACTCAATGATCTTGAAGGTCTCTTCCAACCCAAGTGATTCTATGATTTTATGATGTGCAGGAGGGAAGGGATGCCACCCAGAGGGACCTGGGCAGGCTGGTGGAAAGGTGGGCCCATGTGAACTGCGTGAAGTTCAACAAGGCCAAGGGCAAGGTCCTGCACATGGGTCAGGGCAGTCCCCAGCACAACTACAGGCTGGGAGCAGAATGGGTGGAGAGCAGCCCTCAGGAGAAGGGGTGGAAGAGAAGCTCAACCTGACTTGACAATATGTGCCTGCAGTTCAGAAAGCCAACCATGTCCTGGGCTGAATCCCCAGCAGGTCAGGGACAGGATTCTGACCCTCTGCTCTGCGAAACAACCCCTGCAGTGCTGCATTCAGCTCGGGGGTCCCCAGGACAAGAAGGACATGGAGCTGTTGGATTGAGTCCCAAGGAGGCCACAGAGATGATCCGAGGGCTGGNGAGGGCCAGGCCCAGAGGAATGGCCTTCAGCTGCAGGAGGGCAGAGGGAGAGGAGCTGGGAGGCAAAAATCCTTCCTGGGGAGGGGGGAGGCCCTGGCACAGGGTGCCCAGAGAAGCTGTGTCTGCTCCTGGATCCCTGGCAGGGTTCAAGGCCAGGCTGGATGGGGCTTGGGGCACCCTGGGCTGGTGGGAGATATTCCTGCCCATGGCAGCGCTGTCACTGGGAGAGCTTTGGGGTCCCTTCCCACCCAAAGCAGCCTGGGACTCCGTGATTCTTTTTGGATGGGATCAGAACCAGTAGTTTGCTGCCTGGGACATGGTTAGCAACTGGTTTCAGAGGCCAGAAAATGCAGAAAAATAAGACCAGACCCTTACAGCCAGTCTTCCAAAATGTACCTCTGTCAGAAATACCAGTTTCTTCGCAGAAAGTAATCCCTAAGGACTATCACTGGGGACAACTTTTCAGGGCAGTCAGGAACTGGTCATTTTTACTGGCTGGGCAGGAGGTATCTCCTTTAAGAGGACATACAAGGGTAACAAAAAGAGGAACAAACCTCTGCTAGAAGGTTTGAACCTGAACAGGACCCAAGGAAGAGCATGCTACACGTGGATGCAGGTGTCCCCACTCCAGGACTCTCCTCTCTGTCCTGAAAACATCAGGAGTTGTGCTTCAGTGTGTGACACCAGCCCCTAGGTGGCCCAAGCATCTGGTACACTGCTGGCTGGAAGAGATGGGGCAAAGCTTCTTGAAGCTGATGCATAGTGTTCAACTCTTGTACCCTTGCCGTTGAGTCCTAGATTCCTAATTCCTAGAGCTCATTCTGTGCTAACAGGGACTGGAAGACAACTGGCATGCCACTGCTCCAGCTGTGGTGAACTTTAAAACCAGGAGACTTTATCCATGTCCTTTATCCAGGTACAATGCACGGATCTCTCCAGGAAGTAGCCACTAATCTTCCGTTAGACTGCATACATTGATCTCAGAACTGGAAAGAAATGTCTGAAGAAGCCAGAGTGAAGAGAAGGTGTCTGCTCAGAGGGCCTCCAAAAGCTCCTAGTGGTGTCCTAAAGCTCAGGGAGTTGGTTCTCCGATGCTGAAGGTGCTATACTTATTACCAGGCCCCTGGGTGTAGGTGGTGTTGTGAAGGCCAGTGACAGATTGGCATAAGCGGGAATATATAGTTGATCTTTAACAGCTTTTGCCTGCATCATTTTTCCCCCCCTGGAGCACAGTCAGTAATGACATGAAATAATATAGCAAGGCTTTTCAGTATACATGAAGCACATAGAGGTGCTGTTGCCAACTGCTTGCTGTGTTCTTCCCTTGGAAACCTAAAAGTCTATTGCAGACACTCATCTGTAAAGCTTTGGGTCCCTCTGGAAGACAAGAAAATATGCACACAGACACCAACAGGCTCAACAAATTTAGGTAATTCTCTTTTGCTCCCACTGAAATCAGCAGGGGACTGATGTGTTTCTGTGTTTTTAAAGTGCTAGTCCTGAGACCTGCCAGTCAGAAGGCTATTTATAGAAAGCAGAGACCCAATGGCTTAAAAAATAACCCCTACAAACTCCAAACAAAACACCAAGAAAACCCCAAATCTATAAAAAGTAAATTCTAAATAACAGCACCAAAGGGTTAAATCAAGGGACTGTCTATAACAGCAGATGTCAGCTTGTATAGGTAAGTCTGCTGACCTGGATCTCAGAGGGAAGCTGCCCTGGCTTGCACCCATCATTTACAGACTAATGTTCCCCAGAGACACTTTGGGTTTTGTTGAATGTCTTGGGTCACTTTCTCCCCAACTTTAGCGTTAAATAGAGGCAAACACTCTACAAGGTGGTCAGGATGAGCACTCTGCAGCTCTCCAGAGTAAATCAAGAGCTCTGTTTTGCTGCGCTCACTTTGGAACATGTGATCCAGCACCCCTGTTACATGCCAAAGAGGTCTCCTGACCAACACTGCCTACCTGAAGCCACCTTTTTATTTTTTTCTCAGACCAGTTTTACCAGCTCTCATACTGGTTTTACAGCCCACTGAAGGCTCACTCTGCTGTCTGTACTGGGAGGAGTTCAGTAGAGCTGATCTCTTTGGGCGTTTTCCCATACCTGGGTTTAGGATTACCATCCTCAGGGAATGGCCTAGAGTTTCACCAGCTGCCTCTTAAGCCTGGACAGGTAAAGCTGACTGCAGAGTATACAGTTACTCAATGCAAAGCAGGCGGTACATATCTATGGGTGGCTGGAAGAGAAATGAAACACCAGTATGTCTGCAGTAGTTCTAGCCAAGCTAAATTTGGTGAGTGCTTCACTTCATAGAATCACAGAATTGGCTTGGTTGGAGGTGACCCTTTAGATCACCAAGTCCAACCATCACCCTAACTTGACATCCACTACTAACCCCTGTGCCTCAGCACCACATCCAGCCGCATTTTAAATCCCTTCAGGGATGGAGACTCCACCACCTCCCCAGGCAGCCTGTTCCAAGGCCTGGCAACCCTCCCTGGAAGCAGTTTTTCCTAATATCCAATCTAACTGTCCCTGGAATAACTTGATGCTGTTTCCTCTTGTCCTGTCACTTGTCACTGAGAAAAAAAGGTCAGCCCCTGCCTCTCCCCAGACTCCTTTCAGGGGGTTGCAGAAACCAATGAGATGGTGGCCAGCAGGTCTGGGGAGGGGATTGTGCCCCTGTACTCGTCCCTGGTGATGCCGCACCTCGAGTGCTGCATTCAGTTCTGGGATCCTCACTCCAAGAAGGACATGGAGGTCCTGGAGTGGGTCCAGAGGAGGGCAACCAGGCTGGGGAAGGGTCTGGAGAACAAACCCGAGGAGCAGCTGAGGNCTGGGTGCATTTAACAGATGGGGAGATGAGGTGCTCAGGGAGATGGTTTAGGAGAGGACAGGGACGGTTGGACTAGATGATCTTGATGGTCTTTTCCAACCTGGTCATACTGTGATTCTGCGATCTCCCCTCAGCCTCTTCTCCAGACTAAACACCCCCAGTTCCCTCAGCCACTCCCCAAAACATTTATTCTCCAGTTTGGAATGCAGAACTCAGGGGGTGGAGGGGAAGGGGGATAACATTCCCCTTAGCGCCCCGACACCCTCGGGGCACCATTCGCTTACACCGCGCTCGCTGGCTTACACAGAGCGCAGCCTGCCCGTGGCTCTGCCAAACGCGGGCTTCTGTAGGGAGAGGGGAGGCCTAGTCCCTCCCCGGGTCTCTAAGGGAGGCCAGCTTTGCCCCTGCCGGCTTTCCCCGGTGCAGCCGGGCTTCAGGCCCGCTGCCTTCCTGCCCACCCCCAACCAGCGGAGCCCGCCCGCTCCGCCTGAGGCGAACCCGGCCCCGCCCCGGGCCGCGCATGCGCGGCGGGCTGTCCGCCTGTCAATAAAGCTTGAACAAGCGCCGGGCGGGGGACGCGCGGGCGGGTTTCCCCCCCCTCTTTCCTTTCCCTTCTTTGAACGAACTTTATTGTTCCCGCGGGGATGCGCTGAGGCCGCTCAGCCGTCCGCCCCGCTCGGCCCGGCCTCGGCATGTCGGGC
>VXBZ01011135.1:54700-141048 GCA_013399135.1 Heliornis fulica | reverse complement strand
TTTCCAACCTTGTCATTCTGTGATTTTGTGTAAAGGAACTGGTGGAGGAATTTGTGTTCCTTCTGATGGAGATACAAGGAGTCTTGTGGCAGTTGCTGGGACCAGCAAAGGTGGCATGGATTTGCCTCCCTCACTGGGGATGGGTGGCTGGTTTGAAGCATGATTAAAGTTTGTGTCAGTCTGGCACTTAAACCCATATGAGCGGGAGAGATAGTGACAACGGGATAAAGATTTTTCTTGAAGCTGTGCAAATCCAGTACTCCTAATATGTGGTCAAAGCTGCAGTTTGTAGCTGGAAACACCCTTTCAGCATAAGTCAATTGACCATGGCCACCTCCAGTGTGTGATTTGGGAACTGTTGGTAAGTGGCAGTTTCAAAGACAGCCTGTTGCTGATGTGTTTCAAGCCTCCTAATGTAAGGAGTGGATTTGACTTTTGTAGCTGGTTGGATGTACTAAAATGTGGGAACAGAAAGTGTAGGGGTAAGTGTTTGCATCTGAGAGACGCAAACAGTGAAGTGATACTGGAAAGAAGCTTGAGTTGTAGGAGGAAAAAAAGAGGAAGAGAAATGGGGCATGGCTTCCAAGATGACTTTGACAGCTCTGACTTACAGGTGAGGATTGGGTGTTTGGCATCTATAGGACAGGCATTGTCTCGAGAACCTGTAGACAGGACTTGACAGCTTTGTAAACTGTCTAGCAGAGCAGATAGGAACATCCTTACTGCTAAAGTGAGGCCCTGAAGTTGCTAAAAGTGTCAGGAAAAAAACCCCAGTAACTACTTCTAGTAGTAATAAAACCCCAAACCTGCTTATTAGTATAAGCAGTTGCTTGCTCAGCAGCAGAATTGGGATGAGGACACAGCTGTACTCAGTTGATGTCTGCTGTGGCAGAAGCCTCTCAGCTACCTTAGGTGGATTTACGGGCACTTGGCGTGGGACAGGGCTGTGTTGCTGTTGGTTGTGGGCATTAACTTGGTTGTGAAAGCCTGTGCCCTTCTGTTCCCTCTAGTTATGCTTTGGCAGTAGTGGTCTGCAACCATCCTTCCTCATCCTCTTACAGTCAGCTGTCACTTCCCATTTTGATGGGTAAACTGCACACATAAGTTTGCAGGCCAGTTGAGGTGTTTTGAAATGGCTCAAGAAGCTGAGTTTCTATTTTTGTTTTTTTTTAGGTGCACACTGTGCATGCCTCAGTGTACTTAGCTGTTTTCCCCTCGTTGAGGAATGCTGCTGGCTGAACAAACAAGAGGAGGAGGGGGGTTGGAAATCAGCTGAGTAATAATCAAGGCAAAATCTTGGTGTTGCCAAGGGCCACCTTGGGCAAATTGAAGTGCAAGTCAGAAGCTATAATAGCACATGGTGATTATAGTGAGCATACCCGAGGTCTTCACTGTTGGATATTTCTGTGGGCTGCAGGACTTGTTCTTGCTTGTATTATACTATGATTTGGAGCTAGTATGTTCCCTTTTTAAGTTAGGAATACAGTTGCATAGTATGAAAAGCTCAACCGGGCAACCAGAATCTTGTGCAGTGTCCAATGACAGGTGTGTGTGTGTATGTGGATTTAAATAACTGATTTAAACAAGCTTTGGATATCACAGCATGAGAAGCAAAAGTTTTCCATATGATGGGAGTGGGGTTGTTTGGTTTTTTATCTTGTTCCTTAAGGATACATGTAAGATACTGATCTGCGGAGGACATCAGATAACTTTTCTGAACATGAGTTACCAGCAGTTAGCTAGAGCTGTGAACTCAGTGGTAGAGTCTGCCTGTACCAGACTGAAGGTGGGAAGTAGTTAAGCAGTGTGAGTTTCAAATACTGAGGTGCAAGTGGGAATCCTGTAAATCGTGTCAATGTGTGCAACCTCCCTGCCTATCTTAAAGTGCCATCTCAGCAGTGCAAGGCTTTGGCTTTAACATAAACATTGGCATACCTTGCTAGTCTGGGTTGTGAAATGTTTAGGGAGCGTGTTCTGGGGAGTTAAGTGTGCCCTGTCTGGTATATATTGGCCTCTGCCTGGAAATGTGTAACTGGGTGGGAAAGCAAATAGGTCTGTCTTACCTGACAGCTTTATTTATAAAAGGGGAAACTTTGTTTCTCTTAAAGTTTAAATTCTCCCTCCTGTGCTGTTTGTACAGCCTCTTGCTTGGAGAGCACCTGAAGGGGAATCATTTAGTAGGAGGATTGTATCCTGCCCAGTGATGTACCTGCTTAACACTTTGCCAGGCCTTACATTAGCCTTCCCGATTTAGTGGTTGACCAAACCCCTTTAAAACCCGTTACTGTCTGCTTCCCTCCCTGGATGGAGGGGATGTTGCTGGCTGCTGCCTCTTCAGTGGCTGCTTTACACCAGTGCTTGTTCCTGAGCATGCTGACCTGGAGAGGTACACCCAGCAAACTCAGGTGTGGGAAGGGCTGTGTGCCATGTTTGAAGGTGGACTTGTGGGTTCCTGGACTTTTAAAAACAGTTATTTTGTTGGGTGGCTACTTGTTAATGCCAGGCATGGGCTGAGAGTAGTTGTTCATGTAATTATGATCTGGCAAACCCCTTTAGTAAGGAATAGTGTGAATTGACCCTGGAGGTCACAAGCTTAAAAACATAACGAGCTGCTTACATACCAAGTAGCATGATGGCTTTATAATCTGTTGGTTTATTGGAGCTTCATGTGGAGGGATTGCAATGGCAGTGATCTTCAGTGATGCCACCTTCAACATGAGGACAGAACCAGTGGCAGGTCCTGCTCTCTGCTTAGTCCAAAGAGGAGCAGAATAGGAGGGAGAGACTGTAATAGTCTTGTTTGCCACAGAAGGAAGTTTGGAAGGTGTTGGAATTTTATAGCTGGGTATTTGGGTGGCACTTGAAGTGCCCTGAAAACATTGATAGGGGCACGGACTTTGTTAAAATCATTTTTAAAATGCTTGAGGCCTATCCCATAGGGAAATGAGGATAAGCCTTAGGAGTGCTGGTTAAGTAACTGATCAGTACACAAGACATCAGTATCTGGTAAAGAACAATGAGATTTTTGGCTTGCTGAAGAAACTTACTTCCTTTCTTACCTAGCTCTGCTACTTAAGACAAATAGAGACTAAAAGCTGTGTCCTGCAGTGAAACCTTGGCTTCACCACACGAGTGCTTCTCAGTTTTGATGTATACTGCAAGGCATAGCATGTCCTGTGGTCCCATCACTCTGCTTCTTTCTTAACCTTCTCCCAGTGTCAGATTAACTTAAAACAACTGGTGCATAGCAACTTTCATGTCTTAAAGCCTGCTTGCCCTCAGTAAGTATTAAAAGACATCAGTCTTCTTTCCACTTGTAAATCAGTAAGCATTTGGGGGGAAACGGTTCCTAATGGGAATGTCAGGCTCTGTTAGCAATGACCCTGGCATTGGATGGCTATGTTTGTTGGCTCTGATTGCTTTTTGGGTTTTTTTCCCTAGAGTATTTTGGCTCTGTCATTTCTCCAATCAAACTAGTATGAAGTACTTTGGGAACAATTGTCTTGGGTGACTTGTGCTAGGAGGTAATCTTTATTTCAGCCCTAATTTGAGCTGTCCTGTTGCAGGCAGAGGAGTGTTGCAGCTTTGATTGCTGCACTTTTTGGAGGCAAAGCATTAGGAACGTGTTGGAAAAAAAAACCCACCACCTGGCCCTGTGGGGAATAGCAGCTTTTAGCACAATATGGAGAGTGGGACTGTGCTATACAGTGTGACTAGAAGAAGGTGAAGTTACATTGTTTGTTGCCAGTGGGAAGAAACCAGCCTCAGACACTCATGTAACCATAAGTCTATTTTTTTTGTTGTTGTAGTTGTGTTTTTTTTTTAAAGCCAGCTAGTACAATACAAAGGTGCCTAATTCTCCTCTTTATTAATCACCCTGGCTGGCTAAACGTGGTCATAATTTATTCTGACTAAACTGGTGCCTTGACACTCAGTGACTTGTAACTCTGAAGCTGTGACTTGAACTCCTGATGTTGGTGCTACTCAAGAGAAATGATGTGCAGAAAAGGGTCTGTCAGGGTGGAAGGAGCCCAGGTATGTGTTAATTATTTTGGAGGCTCCTCTTGAGGAGCAGAACCCAGTTGATTGGGAAAGTAGCCCTCTGATTTGATTAATTTGTCTCTACATTGTGTTTATGCCAGGTTTGACAACCCTTCAAAGGCTTTGTATTTCTAGTTTGGTCATTCAGAGGGCAACTGTATCAGCAGAGGCTACAGCTTTCCCTTGGTGGGCTTCAGAAGAAGAATTTGGGCTGTTTCTTGGTTCCTGCTGTTACCCCATCAGGCATTTAATATGATAATATCTACAATGGATGATAGAAGGGGTGAAGGACTCCTGTGGAGTGCCAACAAGGGGAGAAAACCAGGTGCTCCCCTCTGCTCAGCCAAGCATTACTGTTTCAGGCTGATCTGAGTTTTTGATCTTGGATTCATAGAGATTTGTGCTTTTCAAAAGATGTTAACAGTTTATTAACAGCTCCTGTTGTGGGAACTGCCTTGTTGGCAGAAGGTGGGAGGAGGCTGTTTCTGAAGAAAACAAGTGCTGTCTGTGCAGAGGTTGGTGTGGACTTGGTGGGAGTGACAGGAGGTTGTTTGGATCTCTGCAAGGGACTTGAAAGCAAAGTGAAACTTGTGGCACAGGTGGTGGATGTGTCACGTGTGGAACTGTGATGTTTCTGTCCATGGCATCTCACTGGATGGCTGGCCAAGACCTGAGGATGAGTATGTATGTGACAGCGTATTTTACCAGCTCTAAGGGACAGCGTGGGAGTCACTAGAAGGAAGATGCATCTCTCCTGCTGTCATTTGGGGTTCATTTCCCTTCACACATGTCACAACCACTTACTGATGAGACAGATTTCTTCCATTCCCCATCTCACTAAACTCCTCTACCTCTTGTCTTGTGCAGGTCCCTGCAGAGCACTGCTTGTTTGCACAGCTCTTCAGCTTCCAGCTTGGTCCTTGGGTCACAGTGCTGCACTTTGGTTACAAATCTTGGAGAAACACCCCTAAAGATCTTCCACCCACTTGCATTCCTCTGTTCCTTACCAACAGTCCTGTGTTGTGCCCTTCATGTCTTCTCCTTTGACTTTGTAGTGCCGTGCTTGGCTCTTGGTTCCCTCATTCCGTTGCACCATACTTTGTGCTCTTCAGCAGCCCCAGCCCTGCCTGGCAGTGCTGTGCAGGCACACCCCCTCGTTGGCATCTTATTAATTCTTGTTCTCATGACATCATTACTATTTCTGTTCTGTGCTGCCTCTTTGCATCACTTGTTTAAATTATAGATAGCTATTGGCTGAAAAAAGGAAGGAAGGATGAACTAATTTTGGTGTCGCTTATAAATACCTTATGGCTGTTCCTGTAAACCCCAGATTTTTACATTCTGTTTGAGACCTAGTCCAGATGGTTAGGAGGTTCTTCTGCAGCCTTGATTGTTTAAGGTACTCTGGCTTTGTTTGGGTGATTTGCAAGTGTTGAAAGCTTGAGGAGTGAAGGCTCACCTGGCTTCTGCTCCTAGCAAACTGCAGTGTCAGAGTTCAAAGAACCATCGATTGCCCTTTTGATCTTTATGCTGCCTGGTTGCTGTTGCACTCCTGTGGCCTCTTTCATTTTACAGATAGAACATATTACCTAAGAGTGGTTGCCTGAAGTTAGTAACTTTTTCCTTCCTTGTGTCAGTATAACATGACATCTTTTGTTTTTGCTTTCAGCCCCATCTGTTTTGATATGATTGAAGAAGCCTACATGACAAAATGTGGACACAGCTTCTGGTAAGATATGTGTGTGGTTTGGTATTGGGCAAAATTTCCATCTCTTGCAGCATGTGAACTGGTGTTGCAGTGAATCCTTTTCCTTCCAGGGTTTTGTTACTTTTCTGTCTCTGTCCCTCTGCTGAATGAAGAGATTGAATTTAAAAAAAAGGTACCAGTTAGTAATAGTTTTTAAAAAGAATATAGTGTTTCAAACAAAGAGTTGTGCCACCATACTTCCTCTGAAGAAAATGAAGTGGTTACAAGCTGCAGGTGGCATGCAGTGCCTAGAGTCAGAACAGTCTCTCAGCTTATGTGGAAACAGAAGGTGTCTGTTAGCACCAGAATTGGTGGGTCCCACCTCTGTAGAGGTCTTGGGAGTGAGTGTTAGTGTTGAGAGGTCCTCATTGCCCTTGTGCAGGACCCTGTACAGTTTGAAGTGACTTGGACACTATTGCAAATCTTTGAGGGAATATGCTTCAGGCTTCTTTCTATTGTATTGGATTGGTCCAAGGTCGGTTTACTTCTCAGTGTGTTATCTCTGGCTGTCACGAGGAGCAAACGTTTGTTGAAGTCCAAGAACCCTCAGGGCAGGTATGGAACTATCTGCTGCCCTTGCTCTCAGGTAGAGAATGTTGAACCATGATGTCTTAATATGCCATGTACATTATACTCTTATGGTGTCTGTTAACTTGAAATAAATTGCTTACCTTTTATGAGTAGTTATTGTAGAATCACAGAATGTCAGGAGTTGGAAGGGACCTTGGAAGGTTTAGTCCACCCCCTCCTTGCCCAAGCAGGATCACCTAGATTAAGGCACACAGGAACACATCCACATTGAATTTGAGTGTCTCCAGAGAAGGAGACTCCACAACCTCTCTGGGCAGCCTGTCCCAGTGATCTGTCACCCTCACGGTGAAAAAAGTTCCTCCTTATATTCAGGTGGAATTTTCTATGTTCCAGCTTGGAACCATTGCCCCTTGTCCTGTCACTGACCATCATTGAGAAGAGTAGTATTTGATAGCATAAAGCACTTCCTCATGCAGCAGAATCAGTTACTTTCAGAAATTTTTTGACCTGTGATGGGTAAGATATTTCATAGTCTCTAGGGTAATGTATTACTCCTGTGACTTGAAACTTCTAGAAGTCCAAGATGAGAAGCATTCAGATTGTTTATTTAGAAAGAACAGAGCAACATTGTCACGTTATGTCTCTACCGATAGTGTGGAGATGGTTTCTTAATGACATGCTTAAACATGATGTGAAAGTGAATCTTGTAGTTTACTCTATCCCTCCAATAGATAACAGCTCTACAGAGAGCATCTGAGGTCTGGGCTGGTGAGAACAACAGCCAGGGATTGGGGGGAAGCCTGAAGCTGGAGAAGGTGTTTCCTCTATAGTCTGTTACTCAAAATGCTGATTTTTGATGTTACTTGTGAAGTACTTGACTGATGTAGGAGAGCTGTTTCTGTTCGCCTGTGCTGAGGATGGCATGAATTCAAAATGAAAGTGTTGCTAAGTATCCACAGTGCTGCAGTCCTCAGGGAAGTAAGTGAAGTACTTAAACCTTTTGTAAGCCTTTCAAAGAAACTTTGCTGTCTTTCTGCTGCAGCATTCTTGGAGTTAATATTGGAACACTTTGACTGTGGTATCTTGGCAAGCAGCTGCTAGGTAGCAACACAAAGAGTACACCTTATCTAAGGTTGATATTATTTACCTTGTGCCTGTGTCTTGTTTCCCTCCTGTTTGCTCACTTGTTTTGTTTCTTGATTTTTATGTTTTTAAACAGCTATAAATGTATTCACCAGAGCTTGGAGGACAATAACAGATGTCCCAAGTGCAACTATGTTGTGGACAACATAGATCATCTTTATCCCAACTTCCTAGGTGAGCTCTAGGCTTGCTTATATGAGAAACAAGTTAGTTATTAAAGAAGGCAGGCACTTGTAAAGTCACCTTCTAAATCACCACCTGGATATTGAAAATGAAATCCAAATATCAGCCCTTGGGTCAACAGTTTTTTTTCTTTAAACAGCGGTTAGTAGCACAAATAGTTAATACTCTGCTGTCTCCATCTCTGTATCCTGAGTTAAGCACCGAGACTCACTGCTGTTTGCATACTAAAAAAGGCAGAAGGAAGATGTTTTTCTGGTGGCTGGATATTTGATTCTCTTTATTTGCTTCTGCTTTCTTGCACTGTTGTCTGTCTAGTAATGGAGAACATGCCTTGTTAACCAGGCATGGATGGTGAGAGAGTGGAGGCTGAATTACATACTGTGCTCCTTTGGCTACTGTAGTGAGGTTCAGGTCATGTACATATGTGTAAACTATGTGAATGTGAAAACATTCATACATATTACCCATATGTAATCCTAATTGATTGCTCCTTAAGCAGAGGAGGGGAATGCTCTTAACTGGAAATAGTTTACAATTTAGTGATGGGGAGAAGAAAACTTAAAAAAAAAGCCCCAAAACCCACATTGCAATATGAAATACTAAAATTACATCCTGATTTCATGTGTTGGGATACTTATTTGCTAGTAAATAGATGAAAAGGCACAGTAGCCAAAGAATGCTCTGGAAATGGGCATCCAGACTTAGACCCAAGCATGTTATACCAAAGATGGTGCTGAGACAGGTCTTGGAATATGTGTTATACCAAAGAGCATCACTTCCATATGGGCAGGAGTTTGAGGCTTGTGTTAGAGGGGGAAGAGCTCAAACATGTGTCCACAAAAAGTGGAGGCTAACTTTCTTCCATTGCACCATTCACTAAATTGGTGTGAAATAAAACTGTAGCAAAAATACATAATTTAAAATATGTATGTAGTGATTAAAGGAAAGAGCTGTTGTGTTCAGGTGTGCTTGCTTTCAGACTTGGCAAGTCAGGTAATACCTCTCATACTCTTCTTTGAGACACTTCTGCCTTGGAAAACTTTGTCAGAGTCATAGGTAGTTTAGAAAAAGGAGTTGAAGCAATTTTGGAAACATGTAGGCTTTTTTTTAAATAATATTTATATACTTTACAAAAAATCAGGAACAATTTGCTGAGAGGAAAACCTCTGACCTACTGAAACTTACTGTGGCATTAACAACTAAAGTAAAAGTATTCTGGTAGAAACTTCCATATTTGCTGTGTGAAACTTAAATCCATCTCTTCGACATCTTATGTTTTTTAGTCAACGAGCTAATTCTTAAGCAGAAGCAAAGATCTGAGGAGAAGAGACTCAAACTGGACCATTCAGTGAGTAGCACCGTATGTTCCAACTTTCTTACTTTATATTTATTCAATGGCTTTGTACAGCAGTTGTGTCATGTGGCTTAATCCAGAGGACATTCCACTGTTGAGCTGATGCTTGAACCTGCTTTATGAGGGAATATTGCCATTATCAGTGGCACTAGATCCCTTCGACCTTGTTATCTCTCATTCTTCCCGCTAGCAGCATGCATGTAGAGGCAAGCTGTGTTAGCATAGCTAAGTGTCATGATGTATTGAAAATAACCTGGGAAACTACCCATGGAAATACACTTGTTTAAAGGGAATGTTTCAGCCAGCGTTGGAAATTACAGCTGCGATTAGAGTAATGGATGACTGGAAGCGCTACGGGCTTGTCTGTGTGTGAGAGCCTGTGTTCTTCACCAGGAAGCTGGAGGAAAGCTAATACCAACCACAAGAGGGAGAAGGATGCCTTTGAAGTACTGTTGTTCTGGCTCAGGTCCCAGATAAAACTGCCTGGGTATACTCTAGACTTACTTCATGTCACAGAATTGGAGCGTGAGATGTGTTCTTAGTTCATGAAAACCCTGGTGCAGCAGCAGATGCTCTTGTACATTGATATCAAAAAGAATATGCCATTCACTGGGGAGCTTGCCTGTTTTGCTGTGTCTGGCTCCCTTCCTTGACTTCTCTAATTCATAAGTAAGGTTGCAAAGTGATTTTAAAAATCATGGAGCCCCTGTTTTTGTCAGTTAGAAACCTCTGTTGAAGTGTTACTGACTTGCTGCTTTCTGCAATGCAGCCCCTGCTTTCAGCAGCTGTAGAGCACACTCTAAGGATTCACTGATTTACTTACAGGAAGCTTCTTATATTCAGTGCAAACTGCCTACATCCTAGTCAATATAAAATATGCATAAATCCCATCTGGTTGTAAATGGACACTGTTGACCTGAATTAACACATGGTTAACTTCTTGGGCATTGGTTCCACTCTCTCTCATAGCACTCCATTAAAAAACTATAGATGCTCGTAGATGCATGTAGGTTAAAGCTGCCCATAAGTGGAATCTCTGCCATGATTTCAGGCACAGAGCAGTGTTGTTTACCTTTTGGTG
Source organism: Heliornis fulica (assembly GCA_013399135.1). Classification (NCBI taxonomy): domain Eukaryota; kingdom Metazoa; phylum Chordata; class Aves; order Gruiformes; family Heliornithidae; genus Heliornis; species Heliornis fulica. The sequence goes on along the minus strand of VXBZ01011135.1, from coordinate 130,968 downwards.
GTGAATAAGATGTGTTTCTAAAGAGAAATCTTGCTGCCAACTGCTTTAATGTGCCTGTTCTCCACTTGTATTACTTCTGGAATTGAGGGAAGTCATCCAAAACACGTTGCAGCAAATGTGCTGTTTCTTAGTCATGGATTTGTCTCCCGAAGTAATTGTGTTAAGGCATCTCTGAAGTTTTCAGTGTAGTGTAGCAGTAGTACATTTAACTTGCACTATAGAATGTTAGTTTGTTTCAAATCTTGTTGCTCTGCTTAAGTTATATTTTTCCAGTTGTTCCAGTTGGAAATTGAGTTTTTGCCTGTGTGATTTCCATGGCAGCTGTTGATAGTTGTGTGTTCTATATGGATGTTACTGATCTTATTTTTCTTAATCTAGCCAATAGAAATGGGCTCAACCTCTTTAAAATTGTCTGGTTTAGACTAGATGGCATTCTAGCAAACTTGGATATCTTGAAGTGGTGGTGGTGCAGCTCTTGGAGTAATTTTTTTTTAAATCAGCTTTCTTTGCTGCTTTAAACCTGCCAGCTGCTTCTGGTAGCCTTACACTAAAGTGTCAGGAATTATATTAACATTAGAAGATTATTCAGGTTTCCCTGTGCTAAAAGATACTTTTAAAAAGCCAACTCACTTGCTAGCGATGAGAAGAGCAAACAGCCTGTGGGGAGGAACAGGCTGTGGCAGTATGCTGGCTCTCTGAGGAGCCCTCCTCAGCTTTGGCAGGTTGAATAAGACGATCACCCTGATGAGCTCCCATTTTTGTCTTCTATTCTCACATTTCCCTTGAAAATAATCTTAAGAGGAGTGTTGTGGGAGGTGAGAATAAAAAGAAAAGCTGATACTATATTCTTCTGTGGGAATTTAGCATGAAGGCTTTATCTTTTTACTTGGTTAAAAAAAAATAAAAGGTATTTACACTTATTAGTATTTCAGGGTAGGCTTAATCCAACTAAGCTTGGATAAACATGGGTTTTTTTTGCTTTCTCCCCTTAGAAATATATTCTCAGAAACTAGGGCACAAACCAGATAAAATTGGGGATATGAAATAATCTCTTTGTAGCAGCAGCAGTTACACTTTCATAAAGTGCAAATATCTTCCAAATAAGTGGCTGCACAGGAGGACAGGAGAGCTATGCTCTGTACTTATGGGAGAACTGGGAATACAGGTTCACAAAAATTGTCTTGAAATTTTTACAAAGGGATGAAATATTGTGGTGTTGCTTTTAATATTTGTTGCTGGGTATAGCCCTGGATTGCTTGAACTCAATTGTCTCCAACATTTCTTGTTTTTCTTTCTAGAATGGCCATAGGTGGCAGATAATTCAAGATTTGTTGGGAACTGATCAAGACAATCTTGACTTGGCCAATGTCAACCTGATGCTGGAGCTACTGGTGCAAAAGAAGAAGCAGTTGGAAGCAGTAAGAATTACCTCTTACTTTAAATATGAGTGCTGTTGCCTACTCAGCAAGCTCTTTTCTCTTCATGCTCTTAATCATCTTGAAGTAAGAGTCTACAACTGCCTCAGAAGCTTCTCTTGCATTTTGGTGCTGAAAACTTGGCCATCTCGCTGAGCTTTGTAGCAAACTAACGTTTCAGCTTTGATGCTTAACATGCTTATAGTGTTGCTGCTGGTGAGGTTGTATAAACAAGCAGGGGGAAAAAGGGAAAAGGATATGAGGAAGGTGGCTAGCAGAAGACAGAAATGTGTGTGAAGATGGTTGTTAATTGGCTGTTGCACAAGCTAATATTGAATATCTTGGTAGTAAGCAAAATACAGGTTAGGGAACAAAGGTGTGATGTTTTTCACATGTTCACGGAGTTTTAGTTTCTACTGAAACTGATGGAACCTGAGTGAATACCATCCCCTTCATACTTTTTTATTATTTAATACTTGAAAGAAAAGTTTAGGCCTCTTGTTGATGAGGCTGGTTTGAAGATCTGTACAACATGAAGCAAGGTGTTCCTGTGATTGAACTGGAACATAGTTGGTTTGGGATCGCTCTCGTGTACTTGGCCATTCCATGCCACTGGTCTCGAGTGACCATGTCTCAGTGATGAGAGCCAAGCCTTCAAAGTTCAACCAGATTGCAAAATTTGGACTAGTGAACTTGGGGTAGGAGGGCTGATTTTGAGTCTGCTTTAAAACAGGTGAGGAAAAGATGTATTGGGAATGCCTTATCTTAATCACTTGTGTAAATACTGATTCTGCAAAACTTGTGGGTCTGATAGAAGGAAATTAATGCAAAAAATGTTTACTTCCTGCTGAAAAACAGCTATGTTAGCTTACCACATGGGCTGTGTACACAGCTCTTTTTATTGTGGTTAACTGAAGATATGCTGGGATTATGGTGTCTAACTTCAGAGTAAAAGCTCTTTCTTTTCCTTTATTTCCCCAAGCCTTTTTGTCACTCTTGACCTGAAATAAGAGAGGGACACAACTGAGGGTCTGGGTGCTTCTGAGCATGAATATATTTTAAGGATACTAGGCCTTAAAAACAAAACCATACTTATACTTTGAGAACAACTCGGATCACTTTTCCTTTCTAGTTTTACCTGCTTCACTTCCATTACTTTCACAGAACTGGGGAGGTAGAAAAACCTCAAATCTAGCAGGCTTGCATACTAATATCTTTAACCTGAACTATGCCATCTGCATTCAGTGTGTTCTGTGTGCTCCTGTGTCTCAAACCTTTTTGAGTGTGTATTTAAGTATCTTGGTAGGTTGTGAAACTTAAATTTCAGACTGCTGGGATAGGGCAGGGCTGTATTAATGCTAGGGTATAGGTTTTATTTTTCCTTGTGCTTCTCTTATCTTGCCCTGTCAAGTTTTTGGCAGGTTTGAGTGAAAGTATTAAGTTGAGGATTGAGCTAAATGGAAGATTGTTATGGAAAGATGGGGAAGGGATATTTAGTCTCATCAGTGAGTGTATTATTGTCTACCACTCTGAAATCTTCAGCAGTAATCTCTTCACGTAAACACAAATGCTAATTTTGTGGGGAGGTGTTTTTATATGAAAACTTCATGCTGTAGTATATTAATCACAAGTGGATGCTAATGATCATCCAGGGTAGAAAATGAATCTGTGTTCCAAAACCAATTTCACATGCAGTAGCCAAAAAAAACCAACCTGCAAGGCATTTCAACTTGTTTGTGTTACAGAAGTCTTACTAGTAAGAACTGTTATGACTTCTGCCTTTATGTAAAAACTTGCATGAGCCAAATAAGACTTTAAAGCCTTTGAGGCAGAGTAAAGCTACTATACTTAAAACTACCTTAAGCTATTTTTCTTTCTCACCTCCAAATGAAAGTTGTTCTTGTGCTAAATGTGGTTTTCTGTGTATAAACTGGATGTTTGTTTCTCTTTGTGTGGAGGACTCACACTTCTTTGTTTACTGTGTTACAGGAGTCCCATGCTGCCCAACTGCAGATCCTTATGGAATTTCTCAAAGTTGCCAGGAGGAACAAACGAGAGGTAATTTACTTTGTTTCAGTGAGCAAAGTGATGTCTGCTGTTTCCTACCACTCTGCTTCTATTTAAGTTGTGTTAGCCTGGGATGATCTCTGAAGGAAAAGGCAAGGCATGTTTGGGGAAATCTCAGGCAGAGGACATGTGGGTTTTAAGGAAGATTAATCTGTTTACATGTGACAGCTTCAGTTTTTAATCGCTTCACTTTGTCTCCCACTGGTGAAGCACGTGGGAAGAGAGGCTCCTTGCTGTAAATTTGCATGAAATTATTGTAACATGATTTTTTGTGATGGGAAAGGAGTGAAATGTTGTCACAAGTTTTGTTTTGGTGTATCAAATGCTTTGATACACTAAATCTGTATTTAGTTTTATTATTAGTATTAGACTAATGCTTTGTTGTAAAATGAATGTTTATTTATCTTGGAGTGTCTCAAGAAAAACAAGCTGGGTCCCTAATCACATACACATCTCCAATGGTTTCAGACTTGGGCACAGTATGGCATTATAAAAGATAAACCCTAATGCCAGAAATATCCTGGAAACCTACAAAAATGGTTGTGCAGACAGCAGAAGGACAAGCTTTCTTGGAGGTCATGGTTTCTGATAAGATGTGGAGAACATAAGGCCTGTCAGTGTGCCTGTAGTGTCAGACTTGAACCATGTGAAAATGATGTGTGTAATAAGCTTTGTCTAGAATGGATTGAGGGTCTGGCTTTGGAGTGTCACCCTAAAGCAAGCTGTTTAGACTCTGATCACAAATAGATACCCATCCACAACTGCACGACTAGAGCTGACAAGGGGGATGGCAAAAAAAATAACTAAAGGGGAAAGCTGTTAAAGTTGTGTTGATAGTGAGACCTGCTAGGCTAGGCATAGTATCTGTGATGAAAATACTGTTTGTTAGGATACCTGAATGCCAAAGGAAAACATGAAACTGAAAGTATTCTTTAGTGTACCAGATGTATTGGTGAAGAAAAATGGCATGCTTCCCCTTCTTATTCTGTTTACTATGAAACATGCTGTTTGTCTGATCCTCCAGGATTGGAAAAATAAAAATAAATGCAGATATATGGGGTTTTTTTGCTTAAGCAGCAAACATGAGCAATGCTCAAAACCATCGAGGTGTGTCTTAGCTTTCATTTTTGAATGCTGGTATAAGATTTTCTATGGTGTTTTAATCTACAAGCATTTCAAATTCCAGAATATCTATTTTCATTTTCTTGCTTTCATAATACTTGGTATTCTGCAGAGATTTTTCTGAAGCTTGACTAATCATCACTGCAGTCTCTGGCTGTTGTCTGTCACTCATGAAACACCAGCTGTGTTTAGTGCTAAGGTACTGGGGAAGTGTACTGGTAATGCTGCCTTTGTCTGGGAGGTGAGTTGAGAACAGGTGCTTTAGGAGGCCCAGGTATGGCTTAACTAGGGTGCTCTTCCTCAAGTAATCCTATGATGAGTCACATGCTTGGTGCAGTAGCAGGACTTTGCTTTCTCCTCCCCCAGTTGGAACAGCTCTCACAGAAGGAGGGGCTGTTGGTACCTACTTCAGTCTGAAGTGCTGAATGGGAAGGATGAAGGGAAATTATAGAGTTTCTGGGTTTTAACATGCACAGTGTTCTACCATTGACTGTGACTTTAAGCACCTGGGAAGCATCTCCCACCTCATTTGCACCTGCTTTAGGCTTTAGTAGTAATGTTCAAAGATCTGTAGCCTCCAAAGAGATGCTAAACTTAATTGTGGATGCAGAACTCTGAATACAGCCTTGGGAACATCCTGAAGCCTGTTTGGGTCTCATAGTTTATTTCAGATCCTTACATCCCTGATTCTGTGTTTCTCTTCTTCCAGGGCTTCCTCTGATATCTCTTCCCTCCCTAAATACATTCCAGTGTGAAATAGACTGTCATGTCTTAAAAAACCTTTGTGCAGGCTTGTCAGTTCTGTCCTTGCCATAGTGGTTAGCATCCGGCCTTGTGACTTATTTTGAGGGAAACTAGGACTTGTCAGACTTGCTGCTAGCAATCTTTTATCAGAGTAAGAAAGATGAGAACCAGTGGGAAGAAGCTTAGAAAACAGACCAGTCAGTAGACTAGCTCTACAAAAATATCAAAACCTCTCTTCAGCAATCAAACTATCCCCACAGAGTAAATTAAGCCGTTAGAGGCTTTGTTTCTGGTAAATGCCATGGTCATACCTGTGGCTGGTGGATTTTGTGACAAGTACCCCTCCCTGGAGGGACTGCTCTGTGTGGATACTGTTTGAGAAGAAACTGTTGGTGTAAGGGTATGAACTGTGCCAGTAGTGAAGATCTATCCAGGCTGTGGAAGGTCCAAGTGCTAGTTTGGAAGCAGAGAAGAGGGGCTTAGGGGGTTGCCTTAATGCAGTAAAGAAGGTGGTTATCAGTGCTTTGAAGTAGTAGTGACTCTTGAAGCAATATGGATGGAATTCAAGGAGCACATCTGGACCCTGGAAAACTTCCATGATGTTGTGCACATAGCTGAGGGTTGTGTGAGCAGGCTTTATTCTGGGGAGGAACACTACCATTTTACTAGGACCAGGTTTGAATTGGCAAAAGGAGAAGGTGACTGCAAACTGCAGTGTCACTCAGTAAGCCATAGCTGTAATGTTGAGGTTTTTAATAAATAAAAATCCACTTGCTTTGTGTACCATGACCAAGAGAGCTTCTTTCAGACTTTTTGGCTTAAATGTTTAAAGGGAAGTGATGTTGCCTGGTAATTTTGTTTAATATGCCTCTTTGCATGTTATTTACTGTGCTGTTTTGTTAACAGCTTTTATTACATGCAACAAGTTCTTACAGAGTACATAATTCATAGCTAATGCAGATATTGTCTTGGAGTTAGTGCACCTGTATAACATTTAATAGGAGACATGTTCAGAGCATCATATACTCAACCACCTGTAGTCCTCCTTGCTTACTTCTCTAAGGCTTGAGGATTTTTCTCCTGCCTTTGTGAAACAGTGACTTCTGGGCTCATTGGAGGTGTTTATACCTAGAGGGAAACTATATATTTATAGACCTGTACTTAGGAATTCAGGATATTGCTGTAGTCAAGTATTTTGACAAATGTCTCTTTCCTTCATTTTCATCATTTCTCTGGAAGATAAATGTGAGGTTCAGCACCTGCAGAAGTTTCTATTACAATTCCTGTTTTGACATATTCATAACTTTCCAACACATTGTTCATTTCAAGCTGAAATTTACTGTATGTTCTTTTTGCACAGAGGTATTTTTTGTTAAAGCTGATATATTTTGTTTTCTTTCTGGCCAATGGCAATGTGGTAAAAAACCAAATCTTTGACAATAGTAATAGGAAAAAAAAACTTTGCAAAAGATTGAAAACAAATGGCTAAAGCTTGAAAATACTTTTTCAATTAAATGGCTTTGGAGGGGAGAAATGTATTGATCATCCTTAATAGTTAGAAAACTTGGCTTATCTGTGTGCCTCTCCATATGTGTGCACAGGTAACTGAATGCACCCTCTCCATTTCTTTCTATCCAGCGGTCTCTTCTGTTGAAATCAAAGATCCAAGTAGTCTGGAAGGTCAAGTTGAAATATTTGATGTTGTTTTTTATTACTGTTTTCAAAGGGAACCAAATGCAACAACTTGAGACTTCAAAATTCATATTTTCATGCCAGAGTTTTAATGCTCTAAGCTGTGTTGCATAAGTGCCTTTGCAAATTTAGCCTTGTTTATTTCTGCATGATGATGTGCTCTTTCATCATGGAACACTTCAAGAGCTGATGATATCTGTTAATATAAAAAATTATCCCCAGTTCATATTCATCCCTTTAAAAATTGTCTTGTCAGGATTTGAGTGTTACCAAATGAAGTTAGATGCCACTGTACAGATCATATATATAACTAGTCCTAAAATGCTGTTAGCTCAGCTACCCAATGGAGAGTGCTGTTCCTCTGAAGTAGTGCCACTGCTTACTGAAGGCAAATACCAAGTGTAACAATTAATTAGCACAAAAACTCAAGTTCTAGAACACAGAGGCAATATACCCTAGATGCATCCATGCTTCCCTTGGCAGCTGTCACTTCATTTTTGTTTCGTGGGCTTTCTAATAACATTTTAGTAATTCTCTTGTATTTAACAAGCAAGATCTTTCATGCCTGCTAGTTCAGGGAGGCTTGTTTTGGCTGTTAGTCATCCTGGGACAGAGAAATAATCTGGAAATGTCTTGGGTTTGCTGCCCTGAGTGTTAACTCAGCATTTCAGAGCCATCACTGGGTTTTTTTTCAGTCTCAAATGTATGTATCTATCCAGCTGTCTTCACTTACTCCATATTGTGAGCATGTTAAATACTAAAAATAAGAGGAGTTATTAGTTATTGTGGGATAATTGCAGGGAATTATAAGCATGAATTCTCCAGGGATGTCATTACCTTGTGTTAATCACTTCACCTGTCAAGTCTTACTGTTCTGTGCATACACACATGGATGAACTAATGAGTAAGCAAGAGGAGGTGACAGAACTAGAAATCAGTCATGCTCTTATGTTGTCATATAGTCTTGATTACATTCCAGGACTCCTGAGGTGAATTTACAGCTATAGTAATCTCTTTCCTATCCACTGCACTTAAATAACTGGTATTTTAAATCTATTTGCATTTCTGAGCTACTCAATGAGAGACGTGAGCTCTGACTGCAGGGACGATAAGCCAAGGGTACAGCTGGTGTAGGAGCAGCAAGCTAGAGATTATCATATAAACATCAGTGTGTAATAGCTGGCTCCTTACTGCTGTGGGGAGGTCTTTCCAAAGAAAGAGGGGACAAATGTAGTACCAGGAGCTGAGCAGCAGCTACAGTGATGTATTAAACTCCAAGGCAATTAATCTAAGTGTTTAGATAGCTTTGGTCCCTGCCCTGGATATCTTTCTTTTAGGAGGTGATAAAAAAGCATCACATTATTAAACCTTCAAAGCCTTACTCCTGAAACTGGAGGATTTAAATGGAATGGGGGGTGGGGGGATGTCAAGGTATGACACATGGTTTTGATCACCCAGGTATCATATCCTTCCCTCTACCCATGGGAGTTGTGTGTGCTAAACAGCTCAATCAGGGTCTTGTCCTCAAACCTTTGTTAGCTCTTCCCCAGTTAATTACTATTTGGAGGAAATATCGATTAGAGAAGAAATACTCCCTGCAGATGAGTCTGTTACAGGCAGACTGCCCATGTGTCTGAAAGGCTCAGATGCCATGTTTCACTGAAGAAAGTAACTTGCAGAGGCTTAGGTGTTCTTGTCTTCATACCAAAAAAAAGGTATGACGACAAGGGTGTATGACTTTTTTCCTGGGAGACTACTGAGTCTTTTTGTAACCATTTCAAACTGGCACCAGGAGACCCTGTGAGGAGCTCTTGTCTGTGCTGTACGGGGGATGAAGTCACTGCCACCTGAGGAGCCTTGGTCTGGGGAAAAGAATGGGAAGACAGAGGATGAAAACTCAGTGCTGTACCTTGCTACACTTGTTAGCAGATAACTAACTGAAAGGAAACTGTCCTGACCTGGTGTTTAGTGTTGTACAAGTTCTAACTAATATATCAGTCCTGTATGGTAGTTCAGGGTCAGGGTCAGGTGTCTAACTCTGAGCAGCTCTAACCAGGGGGTTTCCTTGAATCTGCTTCCTCCAGAGCTGAGAGCTGTCTTTGCAGAACTCTGTGTGTGTCTAGACAGTTTCAGACTCAAACCTCAAGAGGGTTTTGGATGGGACTGCCTGGTGGGTATGAATATGAAAGGTTACCTGAAGAAGGACACGAGAGGCTGCATTTCCTACTGTGGTACCTTCTCTGGTAACTGCTGAGCCTGTTCTCCTTGGATATTGCTTTCAAATACGGTTTTGACCTAGTGCTGGTAGTCTCTTACCTTTGAACAAGAAGGTTACCAGTGATAATACCTTATTATCCTTGAATTCATCAGCCACCTCTGAAAGAGTGAGTGTTGCCTGCCTTACAGGAAATGTTTTACAATTGCTAGTTGTGGGGTAGGAGACAGTTGCCTACTCACACTAGTAGTGTGTGAGCTTGTTTGCCGTGTAAACTTGTTTGAAGTTTTGCTGTGAATTTTGCTTAATGAGACTGAGTTGGGCTGTTGGCTTGTTTTCCTTAACTGACACACAGCTCCTTGATAAGAGAAGAACTTTCCAATCCTTCAGTTAGATTTGCATGTTCTGAAATCCCTTTTCTGCAGGTTATAAAAAAGATGACCTCAAACCAGCCTATGTTTCTCCTTTTGTATGTATGCATTTGTGTGGCTTGGGACTAGAATGCTAAACCTTCTTGTAGTTCATTTGGTGGGGTTGCAATGAGGTTTAACTCTTGAACTGAACCCTTTTCCACCTTGGCACATGCAGCTCTGGGAAGGCAACTGTGTCTGAGAAGAGTTGATAGTATGTGCTTATATTTCAGCATACCCTTCAGTGTTCATCCAAAGCATTTTTGCTGACTTAATCTTGAAGTTTGACAAGTGTGATTTTTGCCCATCGCTGGGACAGGCCTTGGCTTGCTTTCTGTGCCCAACATAGTGAATATCAAATTAAGTGCCCATAAATCTGGATATACTGCTAGGGCTGTAATTCATTTAGCTTTCCTTAAATGTTCCTCAATGGCTGGCAATTATAAATCAGTAGCCTCATTTTTCAAAGTTTAATTGTAGTGAATGTGGACTGATTTAAGGTCTTTGATAGATTAAAGTTAAACCATGAGATGCTTGAGCCAACCTACAAAAAAATCTCACTGTGGGCATTAGTAACTCATTTGTTGATGATGTTCTGAGGAGACTTTAAAAATAAGCACAAAACACTTAATTGACAGTAGCAAATCTAAAAACTATGTGAGCTTATAGGTTCAAATAGCTTGCCTTAAAGTAATCAGAAAGACTTGGCTTAATAATTCTTCTAAGATCTTGTTCTTCTGGCTCTGTGCAATAGTTAATAAAAGCTGGACATTAAAGTCTCCACTCTTGTTCCTACAGAAAGGTCTTCTGTTGGCATCAACCATCAGTTATTTTTCAGCTGTCTGGTTTGGCTGTGAGCAGTGCATTGTGGAATAGCTGATCTCCTTGCTGTAATTCTGGAACTTTTAAGTGGTTTTGTAACTTCTTTTTAAATGAGATTTATGAAAGTGGGGGACTAATGGTATTTGTCTGCTAGAGCTGAGTATGGGCAGGACCCATGCTGTGCAAGTGTCACTTAACTTTACCACTAATCTCAGAGCTATAGCACCACCTGCTATTCTTGCTGTAGGTTTCTTAAGTGAAAATGGAATTATCTGTTATGGTGTAGTGGTTTGTAAATTATCTGAGGCAGTCCAGTTTTAAAGCATTAACTTGTGCTGTCTGACTCAAAACTAAATATAAATGGAAACCTTCAGAGTGGAGAGATTAAGATATAAATACACATCGTCTTCTTCCAAGGGAGAAGAAGCCATGTTAGAACTAGGTGTGGACCCAGCAGTCCTTCCCTCTCCTTCAAGGACAGAATGTATTTTTAATGTTGAAAAGGTAAATTCAATGGGTGGGTCACCTAAAGCAGGACACACAAATGCATGGAATGCTGATCAAGTGGTGAGTGTTTTTGTTGAAGCAAAACTTTCTGCCACTTAAGCTTGATCCTTCAAGCACTGGAATGTAGCTTGCCATTGTTCTTCAGTGTCATACTGAGAGTAATAGGTCTTGTAATACTAGTAACTATGGATTTGGGTGATTTGATATTCCCTTTTAAATTCAAAATCACAACAGCTTGTCTGGCCTTTGGAGAGTGTTCTGCTTAAGCTTTCAGCAGACTTGCCACCTTGATAACAGCTTCTGGTCACAGGTCTCAGTCCTCAATTGTAGGCACTTACTGTGATTTGAGGAGAGTCAGGTGGATTTCCTTGTGTGCCTCAATGAACCAGACTTGTTGGAGCTGAGTTCAGCCTCTTTTGGTCTAGGCTTGGAGCTCTGGGCTGGAAAAGTGAGTCGTGCAAGGCAGAGTATAGATGGGTATTTGGATGGATCATGTCTACTGAAGGAGGGTGGGAGTTGGAGCTGGTATGTGGCAGGTGCCCTTGCTTGGGGAAGACAGTTGCCAAGTCTGTGGCCTCACAGCTCCTCTCACAGGTGAGTAAAGCCAGGTTGCTGTCTGAAAAGCAATTGAAAAGCCTGAAAAACAGTGTGACACAAAAGAGGGAAAGGCATGCTGGCTGGGGAGAGGGGAGGTCCCCTTCTGTCCCTTTCAGGGATAGCCCTCAGACTGACTGGAGTTTAGGGTGTCATTCAAGGTAAGTATCACCCCTTTGAAAGAAATACTGCCTGATGACTGACTGTTGACAGGAGCAAAACTCTCCATGGTCATAATAGGAGGGAGCTTTTGTCAATCAGGAGACTTCAGTGTAAACTGGCAAAGGGCAGGTTACCAAGATAAAGACTTGAGACACCTTTCAGCAAAGCACTTGATATTCTGTTGAAGGGCAAAATGATCACTGCCTTTCGTGGGGCTTTTTCCTAATTACATTAGTGTCTGTAAGCTGGTTGAAGACTTGGCAAGAAAGGTATTGCAGGAGTGTAATAGTATTACATTGGTGTGGGTCTCACTGTGATTGATACCAAAGTATCTCATGCACTTGTTTTGCAGTAACTGTCTTGTTTGTGTCTTGTGTGCACACTTATGTTAATCTATGTATATGAGCTTCCTCCTGAGTGACTTCTGAATCCTGTAGCATGCCTGTTAAGATAGCTCAGGTTCCACTCAGAGAAGCTTGTTATTTATCTTGGTGGTGGTGTGGCACAGATTGATTTTGACTTTTCCCATTCTCTCATCCACAGCAATTGGAGCAGATCCAGAAGGAGCTAAGTGTTCTGGAAGAAGATATTAAACGAGTAGAGGTGAGGTGCCCAGACATTGTTCTGACTCGGGCAATTTTTCACTTTCATCAAGCTGTCTGCCTTGCTGTGGGGCTGCTGTGTTAAATTTATAGCATAGAAGTTGGTAATGGGAGAATGAACAGATGATGCTCACTCTTTAATTTGTTCATTTAGGTGATGTTTGTGCTATTTGCAGGTTGGTAAGAGGGGGCTTCGTCGAAACCTAGGGCTTCTATAATTGTGTCTTTCCATTTCTTAGGATTGGTACAAAGTGTTTTCAAATGACTGCTAGAAATCAACAGACAGTATATTGATTGCAGCTTTCCAGTTCTTATATGTTGCAGTGCTCTGGCTATTTGCACAGGCTGTTTGGATCTTAGCAGTGTGCCACTGCTCAAGTGGAGAGGTATCGGGTACACAGGAGCAGAACCAGCTCATACTGTATACCAGAACAGAAACTGCTGCCTCCTGATATAACTCTCTTAATTCCTTAATGATGGGGATATCTTGAGATTTTTTTTTGCAAAGAAATATTCTCTAAATATTTATAAACCCATCAGCTCAATCCTTACTGAGTCCTTGGGTTCCTTGTTAGTCTTTCCTCTAATCGTTACTTGGGTGTTTTGATCTTGGAATAGGAAATTGATGTTTCAAGCATGCATCAGACTGCTACCTCTCAAAACAGTGTTCCCTTAAAGCTGCTTAAGAATCTGCAGATCTACTTCTCTCTTATTTCTCATTTTAGGCAGTTAAGACAAGCTGCCCAAAAGCCTTTTAGACTACTTCACTTTCCAATTTATACGCATGCTGGCGAATTACCAGCATAGAACATGGAAGTGACAACTGCAGGGACATCCCTTGGGTTGACAGCTATGCAAATTGTAACTTTGTAGATAACAGCATTTTTCTAGACCTATTTCCCTAAATGTTTTTCAGCTCTTGGGGAATAAGTATACCTTAGCACATTTCCTTGAGACTTGTAAAAATAGGTCTTCAGATCTAGGAGAATCTATTCCCAAAGCTGTGGGATCCCTTGGAGAATATCTGGCTTCCCTTTAATGGGGCACTTCAGTGGACTGCAGCTGAGGTGTGTATCTGGTGTGCAATGGTGACCTTGGTTCTGACCTCTGAAGCCAGGGATCTCTCGTCACAAATATCCCACTTTGTACCTAACAATTAATGGGCACCTAAGTGGGAATATGAAAAGCACTGGTGTCGTTGTCCTGGAACACTTTGCCCCACTAACTAACGAGCTGCAGCATCCTGTGTAGCTTCTGTTTCTCAGCCAGATGAAAGGTACAGTCTCATGCTGGGCACACAGCTGTTAGTCTCGCAGTGACAAAGCCAAGTTTGTATGCAAAGCCCATTTCTTGTGTGCTCATCCCACAGCAGGCCGAAAGATCTTCTCTTTAGTCAGGGTCATGATATCACCTTCGCCTTGTCTCCTTGTGGCTGTGCTTGCTGTGACCCATATCCAGCCTTACTGTCTGGATGTGAAGGCTGTTAGATAAAATTTTGTGTGTTATCTCAAAAATGCTGTTGCAGTTTGCTTGTTCTGCTTTGTTTGAGGGAGGTGCTGGGATAAAGACAATTGGATGCTAACCAAATCCATTGGGGTGTTTTTGTTTCTTTTGAGTGTGAACTTGAGAACTGTCTGTTTTGGGCAAAAAGGCACTGCAGTTATAGGATTTCTGAAACCTGGTTGGAATGATCACTGAAAAAAGCTGAAAATCAATGTCTCTTCAGGTATAGTGAAGACCTCTAGGTGAGAGTTGAATAAACATACAGTTGGTTATCTGCTTGTAAAAATTAAAAATAAAGATTAATCAATTTGTGAACACTATATATTGTCAAGTGCCTACATCCACGTTTTGTCAACTTTGCTGTAACTCTGCTTTCTGTTTCAGGAAATGAGTGGCTTGTACTCCCCTGTCAGTGAGGACAGCACAGTGCCACAGTTTGAGGCTCCCTCACCTTCACACAGGTATGCAGCTTGCAACTCAGAACTTTCATCTCAATCTGTGCATACTGCACTGTACTCTAGTGCTCTGTGCCATGCCCAGAACATAAGCAAAACTAGTTTGAGTGCCAGACAACGTTTTCCTGTTCTGTTTTTGGTTGATATAATCTGTATGTGAACAAAGCAGTGAAGAAAAAGCCACCTGAGCCTGCAGTTGGATTAAAGGTCTGATTCACACCAGACACTATCAAACTGATGTTTTTATCTAGTGTGGGCTAGATAACTTGAGTTTCCAGGCTGGTGCTGTGGTATGAAATATCACTGTTAAATACATGCTACCTCTTTTGAATGTTCTGCACTCCTTGGCCTGTGAAAAGCCTTAATTTTGTATGATGTTGATGTCCTCTGGCTTCCCTGCTCAGTGTGAGTGGCTGAAGGCATGAGCTCACAGGACCAACATGTAAAATGCACAGCCTGTTTGTTTTTTCTGTTGTCTGTTCTGATTTAATGAAATGCCTTTCTAATAACACTTTTCCAATGCTGATTCTTGTCTGGATTATTGCTATCATCCAGCTTCTTGATAAAACTGCAGATGCTTCATAGCAGTGGGTTTTTTCGGTCGTTTCACAGGACTGAGTTATGTTATTAAATGATCATCTCTCCTACATCTTCCCAGTGTGTTTTCCTACTAGTGGAATTGTTTAAGCCACTGACTTCTGCTATCAAATTGTTATAGTACCTTTTCTGCAATTAGCAGCTCTCAAGTTAATAGCCCACAAGTAAGTGAGGAAAAAATGATCATACTTCCTCCCCTGCTGAGATTTCACTACAGTGCTCTGGTAAGGAGCCTAGCAATATTGGCTGGGGTTTCTCACCAAGATGCTATTTCTGGAAACAGAGATCAGAGTCTGTCATATTTCCATGAAGCTCTGGCTAGCCTGAGGGAAAGGACAGGATTATGGCCAAGACAGATGGGAATAGTATTCGCTATTCCACCCTTCACTACTTGTTTAATTTTTTTGTGTGCAGGTGCATCTTTTGATGTGGGTTACTGCTGTCTTGCCAAGAAGCAGTTTTGCAAAGATGATGAGATTCTTGTCAGGTTCTACTAGTTTTCTGGTTATTGGCTATTAAATAGATTGCTTGTTGTTTTGCTTCGTGATACTGCTGCTTGGGGAAAACTCCAGCATTGGTTGGGCTGAATTTGTTACATGTTGAATGCCTTCAGGCCTAGAAACCTCTTTTTTTTTAACAGAATATTGTTCTTGCCAGTAGAAATTTATCTATCTTGCTGATCCACACTACCAAACAAGATCTCAGAACTTGTTTTTTCTGTTGAAAGCTGGAATAATGTTTTAAGACCAAGAGTTTTGGTGAAGAGTTGGAGGGGGGAGCAGGGAGCGAGATCTACACTGGTTTCAGTCTAAAGAAAATTTCTTACTCCTTTATAACCACTTGCTTCATAGTGTAGGGGTCAGCCACACTCCATGCTTGCTTTTGATGTGTCAGAGCTTTTGGGTTTTTCCTCCAGTACAGTGTGCCAGTAATGTGGTATAAGAGGATATTTACAGAGTTTTTAGAGGGTGTGAGGTTGCCTCTTTCTCTCTGCTTGAAGACTCCTTTCCTGTTTCTCGATAGCATTCCTCAGTTAAGAAGTAGTCCTGAGTGCTTGGAGAGAAAACAGTATGTGAAAAGTGTCTGAAGAGGCATCAGTTGTTGCTGGACTCCTGTAAATTCTGTCCCTGCCCTATCTTGACAGTTTTGTGTAATTCACATAACTGAATTGGTTTGAATTACCAGAACTCAGATTCCAGAAAGGTCTACCACTTGAAATTGATTTTTCAATGTTAAATGTGAGTTCTGGAGAGCATCTCAAACTGTAACTGTGATTCCTCCTTGGAGAGAATGCTGCAGAGCAACTGATAGGACCTTCAAAATATGGTGGAGTTTTGTGTTGTTTTCTCCCTATCTCTTAACCGAAATGTAATCTCCAAAGTGTGTTTTGGAGGTGCTGTAAACCACCAAGCATGAAATACAACTACAGCTTGAGATTGTTTCACTCCCATGTTATAATGTTGTTAAACTTCCAGAGTCTTTCTAAATTATCAGTGAATTATAATGGTATATTTAAATTGGAATATAACTTGTTAACATGCTTAACACCCTGCTAATGAAATTGTATAAAATGTTACTGATGTTTCTTATAAATAGCACAAGGTTATTGCAGACCCATGCAGAGATGAAAAGAAAAATCTATTTAGCCTTTGAATGTAAAGTTCAAGAAAATAGAGTTCTTTAGAATTTGGTTTTATCTGGTCTCTAGTGACTTGCCCTTATTCATCTCCTTCCTCTAAATCACAGGCTTGCTTCATTA
Source organism: Heliornis fulica (assembly GCA_013399135.1). Classification (NCBI taxonomy): domain Eukaryota; kingdom Metazoa; phylum Chordata; class Aves; order Gruiformes; family Heliornithidae; genus Heliornis; species Heliornis fulica. The sequence continues at coordinate 114,302 of VXBZ01011135.1, read as the reverse complement.
ATTCGCTGTTTCTTTCTATTGTTTGTAGCTATTTTTTTCCCCTGTGCTCTCCACATCTTCAAAATGTGAAATTACAATGCCTCCCCCATCTTCCTTAGGAAGTTCTTTAGTAAAACAACCCCAAGTAACAGCTATCATGTTCAACACGCTCTCAGCTTCAAGAAACACGTGTTTTTTTCCCTCTTACGCTTGTCCAGGGTATGATGAAATATTAAATTGGGTAATAGCACAGCGCTTGTTTACAGCACTGCAGATCACTGGGCTTGTATACTAATGGAGAAGAGGGGAAGAAGAAGGGGAGAGAACAAATAGTTCCATGTCAGGCTCTTCTGAACAGGCGTGTGTGCTATTTTTGCTCCTGGTAAATGGTGCAAACAGGAGATACAAATAGGCAACTTTCTCGTGACTGCATGTAGTAGCAATTACGAGCTAGCGCTCTGATAGGAGCTTCTGGGGGAAGATTCTCATCTAAAAATTAGTTGCCTGGTAACTCTGATGCAGTTACTGAGAACCTCATCTTCTTCCCCTCTTTTTGGTCTAATTACCCCCTCCCGCCCCGGTAAGGGTGAACCAGATGGGGTTTCTGGTCCCCAGGTTGCTGCAGTTTTCTTGCTGTTGCTTTGGGTTTTTTAATATTGTGTTAGCCTGGCTGAATTTCTTAATTGAACTTGACGCTGCAGCTTTTAAAGAGTTCCAAGGGAACTTGTTTTTCCTTATAAAAACATGAACTGAGAAATCAGGAAAACGAAAAAATCAAGCACATGCCAGTTAACTGGCACCACACAGAAATTAGTTAGAATTTGTGTTCTGGCGAGGGAGATGACATCGGCACTCAAAGCCTTTACGTCACCAGACAACCCACAGCAGAATGAGACCAGACACTATAAGGCTGTGTGTTTTGCTGTTAATTGCTGCTATACCTGTCTCAGTGAAGTACTTTTTCATTGCTTTCCAGCTGAGTATCTTATTCATGCTGGCAGGATCTGCTGTACGTGTTTCATTATTTCATGTGGCCACATTCTAATTTAAAGTTCATTGTCCCTGACCATGCCTGAAACAGCTCTGCTGTTTCTCCCCTGCGATAGCTTGCAGCAAGTAATGATTTTTATCCCTTGGATTTTCTTGGTTTGCAGCTTTTGTCTTGCCTGTAACAGAAGCCAAATCAATCTCATCCTACACGTTAACCAGTAATGGGGCTTTAAAATCATCCCTCATCTTCTGTTTCTGCTTCCTTCCACCTCCCCGGGTGCTTTAAAGCATTCAGAGAAATATTTGAGCTGTTAGTCCCATTGTGTTTCATCCTGCTAGACTTACAGGTGCCCTGAGTGGCATTTCAGCCAAACTACTTATTTTATGACCAAAAATATCAAATCTATGTACGCAGCAGTTCTGGCAGCTGTTCTATAAACATCAATAGGTACCATAGAATCTTTCACAAAACCAGGACCTATAGCAATGTTCTGTCAGCTTTTGAAAGAAACCTTCAGCTTTCCTAAGCAATGCTGAAATCAAAGATTACCTCCTAAGTATGTATGGCTGAGAATAATGAACTCAAACTTCTGTCCAAGCCAAATGATGCAGCAGAAGCAAGTGAGCTCTAAAGATTTAATTATTTTTTTTTAACAAACAAATCCTGGTGGTTTTGTAATGTGTTCTCTGGAACTAATAAAATGATGGTCTTGTGTGCTGAGCTTTACTTGTCCTAAAAGTATTTTAAATTTGGGTGATAAGGGTGCTTTAGTCTGGCTCTGGCGTCTCATTGTGAGAGCTAAATATTTTGCCCATACTTCGCTGTCATCTGCTTATATCAGTAGATCCTTTTGCAGTTGAATCTCTTGAATTTGCTTATGTATGTGATATTTTGAGAACAGTGCTTTAAGGTATGTTTTGCCATTATAGAAAACTATGTAGCAATGTAGAGTGTAATTTTTTCTAATTATAGCAAGCCTGGCTGTCAGTAACTTTTTTTAGTTTATTTCATTGCTTGACTGCTTTGTGTATCTCCAGAGTTGTCTGCAGTACTAGTACCTGTCTCTAGCTTTCTTTTCACGGTACTGTTTCAAATGCCATGGCATTAAACATATCCTTTTCTTTGAAAGAACTGCAAACCAGTGGTAGCATGTTATTTTTCAGGATGCCTTCTCCTGTGTATTTCATACAAAATATGCTTTTGCATTCTAATCAGAAGTTATTAGATTGCATCACTCATAATTGTGTGTGACACTGTTCTGCTCTAGGAGGTCTGTGCACTTAGGGGGAAAAAAAATCATCCCACCCCCCCTTCCCTCCACCCCAAACGAAAATAGCCTTGTTTTGTGTCTGTAAAATGGATTGCAAAGGCAAGTGTGCTGCAGAGTGTAAAGGGGGAATAACAAGCAGGTTAAAATGATGAAGGGTGGTTGTACAGTGATTTAAGTGGACTGTTTTCTTTTGGTTTTGCAGTAGTATTATCGACTCAACGGAGTATAGCCAGCCTCCAGGCTTCAGCGGCAGTTCTCAGGTAAGGTGATACCTGTGTCCCCACAGGGGGTGGCAGCATGGATCTAGAGGTTGGGCAGATGTTGGGCACAACTGGCACTGGTCATTTAGAGTCCTGCACTATGCTGTAAACTGGTTATGTGGGCAAACTGGAGCCATGACTGTAGCTAGAGGAAAGACAGGCTGAGAGAGTGGGCTTGTTCTGCTTGGAGAAGAGAAGGCTGTGGGGGACCTTATGGGCTCAGGGATTGGAAGGCCACTATAAGCAAGCTGGGGAAGAACTGTTCCTGAGGGTATGGAGTGATAGGATGGGGGGTGATGGTTTTGAACTAGAAAAGGAGAGTTCTAGGTTGGATACTAGGAGAAAGCTCTTAAATATGAGGGTGGTAGATCAGTGGCACAGGTTGCCCAGTGAGGTGGTGGAGGCCCCATCCCTGGAGACATTCAAATCCAGACTTGATGGGGCTCTGAGCAACCTGATCTAGTGAAGATGTCCCTGCTCATTGCAGGTGGGTTGGACTACATGGTCTCTGGAAGGTCCATTCAAACCTAATGCATTCTGTGACTGCATGATTGTGAGTGTCCACATTCATGCCATCAGAAATCTGGTGTAATATGTTTTGACACCTGAGTTTATGTCTAAAGCTGTCTCTTCCACAGTAAAGGAAATATTTTGCTCTTCATCTTGTCTCCCAAGTGGGCAGCATTTGCAAAGGGTCAGGGATTTACCTCCCTTCACATGGACTTAAGTAGCTTTGGATCAAGCTTGACTTTCAAAACAAGGATTTAACTCTCCAAACATACAGCCCTTCTGTAGCTTGTCCTCATTAGGGCCTTACAAACTGTACTATAAATTCACAGAGAGGGTAAAAACTGCATATACAGTGAAACTGTTTGGCAGGCAGCCTCCAAACCATCCGATCTGTGGGGCCTCCTGAATGCCAGACAGCACTGCTGCTCTCTCGCTGCTCGGCGATGCAGCCAGGCTGGGAAGAGGTCACTGGTACCCAGCTCACAGCTTTGGGAAAGTTTAAAGGATTTAGATGGGAGTGCTGGGCACATGCCAGCTGGTGCCTTTGGTGCTCTCTGGTGGTGGAGCATCCGTGGCACGCAGCAGTAGCAAACTGGTAAATTGACAGGTAGGAAACACACAAGGCTTGGGCTGATGTGCTTGCAGGGGTTTGGGTTTGCAGCTGTATAACTGATTGGTAATTAGAAAATTCCATCTGTTATTCTGTGGGGAAATTACTTGTTTCTGCTGCTGTGGTCTGAGAGATTTTTTTTCCTCAAAGAGTTGTTGCGTTCTTCCTCTCAGAGGGCAAGTGAAATGTGGGTGGAGATGTTCAGGGCTGATAGGGTACAGCATGTTTGTTCTCCACTGACACTACTTGTTGCTGTACTTTCTGTTTCAAAGACAAAATTAATAGCATAGCTGTACTGCTGCTAAGTGCACAAGACAAACTGCCTAGACTTTAGGCATTCTGTATGACAGCCTTATTTGTGTGAGAATATTATTTTTTTGTTCTCAAATGCAGTCTCTTGTCCTCAGGAGTGCAAGACTCCTGTTCTCTAGTGCAGATAGTCAAATGAGACTTAGAGCTGCTTGGATGGGGAGTTGGAAGACCTCTGGAAGTTAAGCACTTCATTCAAAGGCAATCTAATTGCCTCAAGGCTTTACCATAAAAACAGTTTGAAGAATGTAAATTGAATTGTTTGGGGTTCTTTTCTGTTTGTTGGTTGTGGCAAAAATGATGGGCTGACACTAATGGCAGTAAGCAGCTATGCTGGAACAGGCAGGCAGCATAGCTTGCTTTCTCCATGTAGTTACTTTGTCCTATAGCTTTGTGGTATATAAACTCTTCCTTAAGAGCACTGATGCAAGCTATGGACAGAACTTATTCCATAAGCCCAGCTTCTGGAAGAAAAGGTGGACATATCTTGCCCCTGTTGAATTGTGCAGGTAGTATTTAGCAGAGGTACTTTTCTGCTAGAGTTAAGGAGCTTGTGTGTGACTGAAGCTTTTCCACAGTTGTTAGAAGACTCTTCAGAGTGCCTAATGGAGCTCAGACACTAAAATCTGTCTTGGTAACAGAGCAGCCCTAACTAATGTCCTCAACTAGGACGACTGTAGTAGTTCTAGCCATTGAATGAAAAAGTGCTTGGGTATGCCTTAGCATCTTTCCCTTTGTTTTTCACTCCTGTTTCACTGCATTGCTTGACCAGGGAGAAAATAGAAAGTCAATAAATATTTTGTTAGAACACAAGCAGTTTAAAATGCTTACTTGGGGAGGATCTGATGAAGATGGATTAATCCAGATTGATTCCCACCACTGCTGGGTGCCAGCCTGAGTCCTGTTCTGAGGGGGTCCTCCTCTAGAGACCCAGCAGGTATATCACAGTGAGCGACTTCTTCCTGTGATTGATTCCACCTCAGGGTGGGGTGGGCTGGGCTTGTCTAGCAGATCAGCCATGGGCTTGGGCTGTATTGCTCATCATGCCACAGGCTGCTCGCCTTCACTTGAGACTGGAGTGGTTGCTCTTTGATGCTTGAAGTTGTATATTGAGCCCTAATCACTCCTGATAGGATGATGTTCCTTTCACAGCTCTAAAATAGTTAAGTTTTAGAAAACTGTAGTTAAAAGGTGTTGATGTAGGAGTACTTTCCAGTGTTTAATTCCAGGTTGAGATTGGAGTTGCTTTTGAGATGAAATAAGCTGCATAGACCAAAGGTGCTGTCAACATATGAGTTGCAACATAGAGCTAGGGGCCTTGATGGGAAGCCATGTCAGGAGGCTTCTCTGGGTGTCTTCTCCCTTCCCTAAAATATTAGATTACTGCTCATACAGCAGAATGGGTGGGCTGTAGACTTAGCTTGCACTTGATTTGGTTGCTCATCTCCCCCTTCTCCTGTGTGGAGTGGGGGAAGTTGAACAGGCATTGGGTTTTGGTAGTCCCTTTGGTGGCATTGCAGACCTTGTATGCAGTCAGGCATGCAGTTTATTAGGGAGACAGGTGGTTCTCATATCTGTGTCTTCCCCATTACCTCTGAGTGTGTACTATGTTAGAGATTTTTGAATATAAACTGAAGTGAAGCGTTCTTCATGCTGCTTGTGCAGTAGAATTGGTTCATTTTCCTTCCTGGTGATTAAAACTAGAAGCACAGTATATTCTGTGGCTTCAGGAGGAGCTCTTGCTTACGTAGTTCCAGTCTGTTGCTTCTACCTCTTGCTATTACTGCTTGGGTAGGTTGGGAAATGGCTTTAATGGTGAGTTTGGACTTCTTTTCAATTAACCTTTGGACTCAATGGTGTCTTCTGCTTTTGTACTATTTACTTTCCTTTGCAGAGAGTTACTGAGCTGCTTCAAAAGAAACAATTCGGTAACTCTTTTAAAATAAACATTCCCTTCTCTTTTTAATGAGCTGTCTGCCAGGGTTCTACAAAGTATTTGTTGTACAGTCTGTTTGATTTGTGAAGCTGGAAGCCCAGTATCCTTGGCCTCTGCCATTTGTCTGTACAGATGCAAGACATGACTCCCCAGGGTTTGCTGTGGTCTGTCTGGTGTGTGAGGCTGGAATTGGTAAATCTGCAAAGCTCTGGGAAGCATCTAAAGGCAGCTGTTCCTGTAGGTCAGGTTAAAGGGTGCAGAGTGCAACCACTAAGAGTAGTGGTTGATGGTTGCAAAATCCGAACTTATTGTCATTGTATGCCTCTAACCCTTCATATATAATGTATGCATTGTTTATAATTCAATAAAATCTTCTGAAATAAAACCCAGGCCTGACTTTACCTTCTCTTTTCTCCATCTAGACCAAAAAGCAACCGTGGTATAACAGCACACTAGCTTCACGACGCAAGCGGCTCACAGCTCACTTCGAGGACCTGGAGCAGTGCTACTTTTCCACCAGGATGACACGTGTCTCAGGTGAGTTCCTCTTGCATGGTGTTCAGCCTCTGATGGCAGTTTACCTCTTCTAGACCTCTGGTAACACTTGCTTTTCAGCTCAGCTTTTGCTCCTTCACAGCAAAGTTGCTGTATGTATTTGCATGCTACTTGCATAATCCTATTTTGTTTTTCTTGACCAACCCTTGAGGTTGCTAAATTTAGAAGACTTAATCCTGTCCCTTGGGAGGGGCACACGTATCACTTTGTAATCCTGCACTGTGAAGGGCATGACCCACAGCAAACCAATTTTAGTGATGCTGGTTCTGAAGATTCAAACATTTGAAAGCAGTGGTTGGTTTGTCTCCCTGCTAGATGTGGTATAAACACAGAGTTAAAAAAAAAACATTGCTATTGAAGTACTCTGGAGGTATAAACATAAAATGATAAATCTCCTGCATTTAGCGTGCGATAGGACACTTGGAGGTTATTCTGTGTTGTCTAGATTGAGTCTTGGCTAACAAATGGCTTGGTGGATAGAAGCTGAGCATGCAGCAGTGGTGGTGTCCCGTGGGGCACACCTTAGGTTTAAGGCTTGTTTGGTAGAATTAGAAGCTGCTTTCACAATTGCCTGGATTGCCTCATTCATAATTGAGTAACGGTGTGACAGCAGCTAAAGTAATTGTTAGCTAGTGGATGGATGGTTCTTAATTACATGACAAGATTCTCTTAAGAAATGGATGGGTCAAAGGAATGTGTCTTGGGGGAGAGGAGGGCTGTTCTGTGGGCTCTCAGGGGAAGAAACCAGCTTTGGGGAAAAGAGTTCCAGGCAATGGGCTGTGGCAGGCAGGGATTTGCAGCACAGAGGAGAGTGACAGCCTGCAGTGGGGAGCAGCCAGCCCTCAGGGGATGGGAGCAACCTCCCAGCAACAAGAAGGGACCAGGCAGAATATCTTGACTTGTAGGCAGGTGAGGACTGACCTCCTGGGACACAGAGGCCACCAGCAAGACAGCTGGGGTGGAAATCACCCTAAAGGAAAAACTTAATTTAGTTGAATTTTTATCCACTTTAATAAAAACAAAGATTTAAATTTAAAGGCTGTGATGTATTTTAGGCAAGCTCACTCAGGTATGTTTACTTCTGCCTACTTCAGAGCGGTGACTGACTCAGCTCTCATCCTGCACAGCAAAATAACATGGAATGAAGGATGGTGGAAAAGGTCCTTCAGTAGCAGGAACATCAGAGAAACTGGTTGTATGTGACCAGCTGGTTTCCTATGAAACGCTCACACCTGCTCTGCCGACTGCAGCAGTCCACAGATCACGCTGCAATGTCTTCCCACGGTGCTAACCTGGTGATGCAGAACTGTGTTTATGTTAAAATAACACTTATTAAGCAGGGATAACAAATGGGGCTCTTCCCAGCATTCCCTTCTAGCAGGCATCTTTCTTCATAATTGGAACCATAAATATGAATGCGGTGAAACTCTTCTTTGTATTCATGTGTCAGCCACGCCAAGTGCGGAGGATTTGCTAGTGCAGGTTTCTCCTAAATGAGGTATAACCTGTGATACCTGATTAATTTTGCTTCTCTTAAGTCGTTCCTGCTTTTTGACACATTTTAAACGAGATTTAATGTGGATTTAAAGTTTTTCTTTGCAAGAGAAGCCTGTGACTGTTCTAGCAGGGAGTGGAGACACAATATAACTGTAATTATGAAATGGCTGTGCACTTTGATGGGGGAAGTGTCTTGAGAAATAACATTTGTTTTCCAGGCAGAGATATGGAATAAATTACAGGAGGACTGTGTGCTCAATGTCTAAATGAGGGAGAGGGAAGAGTAGCAGCTATTTGTTCCTATCAAAGTGCAGGAGCAGGCAGCCTTTGGAAAAAAAAAAATGATGTTTATGTGCAGCTTGAGCTGTTTCTGTAGTGGTCAGGTGCTGGTGACTTTAATTTGGAGCAGTACTTTGTTCATTTTGCCCCTTTTGATCCATCTGACATTGGTAATGGATATGTTACTACCCTTAAACATGCTAATTACTAGCCTTCTCCGTTCCTTTAATACCATCAAACACTGAATAACATAGAAGGGATACTTCAAAATGCCTTACAAGTGTAGAGCAAGATAATTTCTGATGGCAAGGAATTACCAGGGTGCAGAGAGTGATTATTCTGTTTGCCCACAAGAAATCACAGCTGTATTCTGCTCTTATATATCAACCTCTTCCCTTTTTTACCCCCAAATATCCAAAGCCTTCTAATAAGCCAAGCTTTATTTCCTTATGCTGCTGATAAAGACATTAATAAGAATAACTTAAGTAGCAGGTGGGAATAATTATCTCAGCCATGTGTGTGGCTTCTGTGCTGCTGCAGTGATGCTGGCATTTACTAGGAGCCAAGGTGTGCAGTCATGTAGCTTACAAACAGAAGTACCTGTAAATCAAGGTCCTGTGTGTGAGCACGGAGAGCAGCTGCAGCTGCACCTCCCTCACCTTGTGCGGGTGCAGAAAGACAAGGTGAATGTTGGGAGTGTTGGAGGAGGAAAAGGAGAGTTGCTGGGAGTGTGTTGTTCGACTGCAGATGTGTAATTGTGTTTAGGAGGGCTGGCTTGCTCATGAGGCATCACAGTAGGTTGGGAATGTTTCCTTTTTTAGGAAATGCTAAATTTTAAAGTGATTGACATAAAATTCTGTTCATACCGAGGAAAAATTGGAACTTCTGAGAAATTAGGGAATGACTTTCAGCTATCTATGCTGCAGTTTAATTTTACTTTTGTAGTAAAATGTGCCATTTCCCACAGAGTATCTATCATCATTGAGCTGGCTCAACTTCACCTTGTCTGCTGAAAGTCACAAAACGTACAATACAGAGAATCTTCTGGCTTCATGCTCATCTTCCTTCTCCAGCCCTAAACCAAATCTCCCTTGTCTAGCTGCTCCAAAAGCAACAGAGCTTACATTTATACTAAAAGTATTTTGAATGTAACTGACACTGAATGTAGACATGTTGTAACAGAAGTATAGGGAAAGAAAATTAGACATGTTCTTCACAGTGAATTTGAGTATGCTTAAAGGTATTCAGTTAATCTGGATGGCCCATGGGCTCTGAATTTGAATAAGATAAATGAGTTTACTAGGAAAGCTGTGTTTGTGGTCTCTAGGCAGAGGCTCAGCACAGTAAGTTCACCCAATGCTGTAGATGAAAGACTCAATTTGTGCTCTGAAAAAAAAAATCCTACTGCCTTCAGGGAATGCTGGAGGTGAGAGAACCTGGCTTTGGCCAAGAACCCTCCCAAATAGCATCACCTGAAGAGGTAACTTCGGTTTTATTTGTTTGCTGCTGAGTTTGTCTTTTTCTTTCCTCCTGAATGCTGCTGCCCCTCCTTAGATGACAGCAGAACCACAAGCCAGCTGGATGAGTTTCAGGAGTGTCTATCCAAGTTCACGCGCTACAATTCTGTCCGACCCCTGGCAACGCTGAGTTACGCTAGTGACCTCTACAATGGCTCCAGCATAGTGTCCAGGTAAGACATACTGCAGCTCTGAGCATCTCATGCTGATACAAGATGCTGAGGCAGGGTTAATAACCCATATTAAACAAGTTATGGGCTGTACATATATAACACTTTGCAGCTGCATCCCAAAACCAGTTTTACAAATGTGTGATTATCACTGATCTGTGAAGGCACTTGGGTGTACCGCAGCATACTGTCTATTCCCATTAATATTTGTCAAGACAATGCAGAACCTTTGAGGTGCTAGTGAGGATCTGGAGCTGTTGTCATAAAGCACAGAGCCTGTTGTAGATTCAGATCCCTTCATGCTACTACAGTTGTGTTGGAAGTGATGCAGCTCTAATGTTTTCAGGAACATCCATCTTGCTTGGTATTGGGAGCTTTAAGAATCTGGTCTCTTTTTAAATATTGTTGATGCATGCAGTTATGATGGAAAATATTAAATAGCTGAGCTGTTTATAACTGTTTGCTTGATCTCTTGAGTGTTAGAAGCTCTGTTTAAAGTTCTGAATGCTAGTGAGGAGGTGGTTGTGGTAAAGCCAGCTTGACTGCTCTGGTCTTGCCATCAACAACTCTGCATTCCCTGCCATATGGCATTGCTGAAGCTCACCTGAACCTCCTGTGGCCCAGTTTGGACACTTAGCTGGTGTAATGCCCTTGATGGTCTCTTAACACCATTGGCTTCTAGTTTGGCCCCACAAACCAGCTGCCTGGGGGATCAGGCTTAAAGTCTGTGTAATGGGTAGAGGCTGGGACCTGTTAGCAGCCCTAACCTAAAACTGGTTTCAGCAGCTGTGCAGTTGTAGCCTGGGGGATTTAATTAGTCTGTGGTAGCTTGTGTGGAGCTGTTGGTGGTGGAAAAAGTGATGCAATATGTTAATTGAGCAATCTTTTCTGCATGGCATGTATGCAGGACCCAGTAGGTTCTTCCAGGCATGTTTCACAAATTTCATTGTTTGTTCACAGCAGCCTTTTGAGGGGGAGGAGTGGTATCCTCTGTTGGTACATGGGGAGCAGGACATCCAAAGTGCCCTTACCCAAGGTCTTGTAAGAAATGTGACAATGATATATTGAACCTGAACTTGGGTTTTCTGAGTCTTCATCTAACACCATACGAAGGGGCCATTCACACAGCAACAGAGCACCTTGAATGCTTGTTGAAAGACCCCAAGTGCTCTGTGTGAAAATGGGCATGTGTAGCATAGAATACATTTTTTTTTAAAAAAGCAACATTGATTCCTTAACTACTTCAATATGTAGCAGGAATGTATAATGTCCGACTCAGCCGCAGAGGTCAGAGCACGATAATCACTGATCTGACGTATATTTAACCTGCACTGATTGGGTTCACACCAGCTGCAATGAAATGCAGATGGGAATCTCACTGCAACATAGACAAACTTCCTCAGCTACCAACTTCAGTACGGATTGGATTTTGCTCCTTTGCCCTTTCTTCTCCTTGACATTCTGCAAGAGCAGCATTTTTGTGGTATTTGGTTAGAAAATGCTGGAAGGGCAGTAAATCTCGCTCCTGTTTTGAAGGCATTATAATTCTTGGGTGAAATATGATTGAGAAGTATGTGTGTTACTGTTGTTAAAATGAAGATGCTGTGGGGCCTCCCTCCAAGCCAGTTCTAGAATCGGCAGTTAAACGCATTTAACTGAAAAATAACTTGGCTTCCAATGCAATGTTCTCGTATGCTTTTTATTTACCAAAGCATTTAAGACATTTTTAGGGCTTTTAGTGTGTGGGCTGAGTAAGGCTGTTCACATCTGAGTGTCCTTAAGTGCTTTGGTAAAGTATGGCTGCTGAGCAGCCTGTCACTCCAGTTGGCTTCTGGCTATCCAAACAGTTCCTTCAGAGTTTGGATTTGTTAATCAAGAGTTTATGGTGAGCACAATTCAGTGTTCACTGTTGTTCTTCATCCACATTCATAGACTCGAGTTCAGAGAGAGCCTGCAAAGCTAAATGAGGTGTATGTCATGGTGATGGCAGCTTTAGGTACCCAGGGATGGGCCAAATTATCAGGGTACTCTGAAAAGCTTTTTGGTGGGTAGAATGCTGTGAAAGGTTTTACCACCTGTCTGACTGCCCTGACTTGTAGAAGTGTTCCTGGGCAAGCTGCAGGAAGTGCTGATAAAAGGGACAAAAAGAGTCTTGAGGCTCAGCTGTGGCTGTTGAGACAAATGCATTTAGAAATGAAACAGCTGTAATGTTAAGTGAGGAATAAGTATTTTAAAGGGATACTTTTAAGTGTATTTAATTTCCAGTCAATTCTACTTTTAAACTTCCTTCTACTTAAATTAGTTATTGATGTGTGGTGCTTTTTTCTTTTAAAATAAGCCTAGAAATCAACAGAATCAGAAGGTCTTTGGTTTGCATTGCTTTGAACCCCACAAAGTTAGAATGCTGGACTCCAGAAGTTCTGATGGCTTAAACAAAGATGTTTAAGATGTGTTTAGCTTTCCTTGTAAAGGAGGGAATTGGAAATCTGTTCCTTATGTGGAAAACCACTGTGTCTGTTCATAAGGGAGATAAGCCCGGGTTTCCCATAACTAAAGGCTGTATATGAACAGCAAAGTGTAGGTTGTGCTGCTTACTCTACAGATTAAGGTGTGACAGAAGGAAAGCCACAGCTGCCTTTCAGGATGGAGGGACAAGCCGGTACCCTGCTCTCCAGGCCGAGCTTTCCCCAGCCTGGCACGGAGCCTCCCCGAGGGACCCGCGCTGAGCCTTGCCTGCCTGCTGGCGGCTGTGCAGCATCCGCATGGTGGCAGCCGCTGTTTGCCGAGCTGGCAGTGTGAGCCTGCGGGCAGGAGGTGGGAGAGGGGTGCGGGGTGGGTACCCGAGCAGTGCATCTTCCATCACAGGCCTTATTTAGAGAGGTACACACACCTTGATGGTGAACCCAGCAAAGGAGAGCTGCTACCCTGCCTTGCTTAGAAACGTGCTCGCAAGCAGTGCTTACAGCTTAGATCTCCTTCATTTTATTTTACTTTACTTTTATCCCCTTAATTGCTTCAAGAAAAAACAGATTAACAGAGAAGGGTGTTCAGTGCAAACACGTTCAAGGCTTTACAACTGCTGTCTGCTCTGTTTTTAACATTAGGGGCTTTCAGTGTTTGCAATACAAATGTACACGCACCTCAGCACACCAAGTGTTTTCTTTACACACGCGGTTACACCCACGGTATTTGCATGATTTTCACAAGTCTGTTAAGTTTTGTTAGAAATGGGCCAAGGAATAAATTTTCCATTTATTATGCCCCCAGACAGAGCAGTCGGTCAGAGCTTAACTTTTCTTCTCTCTGCTTGCAGTGGCAGTAAATAGTAAAGGCTTTCTTTTAAAGATGAGTCTGTAAACTGCAGTGTTAGCATTACAATGATTTATGTAGAAAATTGCTTTAGCACTGTCAGAGGCCTTCAGAGAATAATGTGGCAGTCCTTTCATAGATCAAAAAAAAGGAGCTAAAAATCCGTAAAACAGACGACAGCAAGATGTCTGCCCGAAACCCGGTTATCGGGAAGCTGCAACTCCCTGCTGGGTGGTGCCCAAGTCTGGTGGATCCACAAGTTTGTCCCACAGGGCCTGAGGTTTGGGGACAAATGGTGTGGGTTTCTGTCATCAGCTCAGAATCTAAATTCTTTAGGTTACCATTTCCCTTCAAGGCCTTAAAACTACATCCAAAAGGGCTTGGATGACCAACGCAATATTTATCCGAAGGCGTAGTGATTTACTGAAAGGGGAAGAAATAACTTTGTCTTGGCTGCTGAAACCTTTCACAACCTATCTGTTAAACTTGAGACAGTGCTCAGAAAGCAGATCTCCCTTCGGGGGCCATTCTTTGGATTTTTTCAAATTGCTTGCTTGTTATTCCACTGCCTCTCAGTAATGAACAAGGTGCGTAGAGTTTTCTCCTGGCATTCAAACAGTTCAATTAAGTCTGTTCCAAGATTAGTATTTTTGTTTGTTGACCCTTTCAGTAGTGTGACCTGAAATCCTTTCTTCAGAGGTGAGCTTAAAAGAATACCCTTCCATTAGGAGTGTATTTTCCATGTATTCATTGAACACTTCTATATTTCATTACCCTCTTTACTTTAGAGTACAATTACTTGTCCATTTAAATACTCAGATCTGTACTTTTTAACCAGGTACCTCTTAGTTCTGCATCCACCATAACAAGTCCCTCTGTAATTTATTTTTAATGCCCTGGGCTTGCTAGAATGAACCATTTCAGTAAGTTTCTGACCAGCAGTGCTTCTATCTCAGTAGCAAAGATAAATGAAAGAACTGTGACTTTATCCTTCCCAGGATTGTGTTTCAGAGTACAGTAGATCTTGCTCTGTGAAGATGAGGAATGAGGAGGGCTGATTATTTTTCCTCTTACAGTCTGTTAAAGCTATCATTTTAAAAATGGACTCTTATTTACAAGTGGAAGTACAGAACTGTGGATGGATCTGTCCTAGTTGAACCGTTCCCACAACTGGAAGGGAGCGAGAAATGCTTGGATGAAGAGACTTGAATTGCAGAGTGGTTGAGGAAGCCCAAAGTAGAATACACTGAAGCGTGCCTGAAGTTGGTGGTTCTCTTACTTCAGTTCATATGAGGTTTTGGCCCATAAACCAGAGGATGTCTGGGACTGAAAATGGGATTGTATTTAACTAGAGCTGAGTACAGTACAGAGCTTTTCCCCATAGTTTCTCTTCTCTCTCTCTCTGAAGTGTGGAGCTGATATACTTCCTAGTATGTAATTATGGTCTGGAACACTTAAGCAGAAGCTAAATGTGAGTTGTACCCAGCAGAAGGGTTATAGAGATGTCAGCTCTGATCTTGGAGTTCAGAGACATTCCCAACTCTGTAACATAGTCCTCAAACTCCCAGGATAGGCTGCTGGAGCCAAAAAGGACTCTGAAAGCAGCGGAGAGCATGTCTGCTCCTGTTCCCAGTCTTGACCTGAAAATGCTAACTTAAAGAACTTGAAATTTGGAACTTAGGAGTGGGAGCTACATGGCTGCTGGTGGGACCTCATCTTTTTCCTAGTAGCTTCAGACTCTTTTGTAGCAGTAACTCCTGTTGAGCTCTCTTTGTACTTCACACTGGTCTTCATCTGCAGATAATTAGCTGAGTTTTTTAATTTTGATTTAAACTTTATGAATTTTTATAAATGTTAAAAGAATCAAACTTCTCATGCTTTTGGGGATTGGCTTTTACAGCAAATGCATTAAACAAGAGTTGGTCTTCATAGTCTCTTCTTACCTTGAAGATGTTCTCTGCAGTTGACATAAGCAGCTCCCACCTTTTAGCTAATGTCATGTGGTGAGCAGGAGCAGTCTTCCCCAGGAGGCTGTGCGTGCCTCCATCCTTTGAGGTATTCAGGGTCTGTTTGGAGAAGGCACCAAGCAGCCTGACCCAAGAGCTGCACCTGTTCCAAGCAGGGCATTGGACTAGAGGTAGCAAAGTCTTAGGGACTGTACCCATGTGATGAAGGTACATGATCATGTTGTTGAACTGGAGGTTCTGTCCCCAGCTTTTGACTAAGCACCTTCCTCTGGCCTTTGGTTTTAAGGAGGAGTGTCATCCTTATGTGGCTTTACTGTGTACAGTGCAAAGGGAACTTTGCTTCCTATGCACTTTGGGACCCCTCCACTTATAAGGGGGGGTAATCTAAATGGGTTTCTAGTCATTAGAATAAGTCTGGGCTTTTTTAAGAGAAGCTTTTTGCAGAAGTGCAGGAACTTGAAGTGGATGCTAAATGTTTAATATCTGAGAGATTAATATTTAGGGTAGGGTGATGGTACCATGTGGAAGCTGATCACTGTATCAGGATGAAAATCTTTCCTGTGAGGCTGCAGGTAGCTGCCTTCTGTTCCTCCTGATGCTCCTGTAATAATGGCTGTCAAGCAGTAGTGCTGTGTTGTGGCCTCAGGAATTGGGTGTGCAAACCATGAAAGCTGTGATTTAACATCTCGTATGCTGAACTTCCATGCCAGCAGTGTTGGTAAAAGGCAGAGACAGATTTTCCTTATTTCCCCTTCAATTTTACAGCTTTTTTTTCAATGCTGTGTGATACAGTGAATTTTGGTATCTGCTTGAAGAAACAAATCTGTTAATAAGCTACAGAAATTTATGTTCCAGTAATGATAGTGTTCTTTTCATTCTCCAGCCATATTTGTTGGAAAGGCAGGAGTTTACTTAAGAGGTCATTATCTGAAAAGCATTAGCATATCTTTGCATATTTTGTTTGTTCCTTCCTTGCTAACTAGCTGAGTTAGTCTATTAAATGGTTGGTAGCTGGAAAAAAATGTATTGAAGTGGTGTTAAGACATACAAAGATGTATGGCGTGGGCTTAAACAGCTCTCCAGGCTGAGCCATTTCTAAGGTTTTCCTCAGAGGCTTGAGCTAATGGTGATTAATTTGTCTGTATTAATTAGTACAGGCTTGATGTTTGTGGTTTATACACTGCATAGGTGAAGTGACATGTTCTTAGAGGATTGTATACAAGTGTGTGTGTGTATATAAGCTTGTGCAGAGGAAGGTGGAAGTCAGATCAGGCTTCTCTGTATGAGACTGAAATTCAGGGTCTTCCTAAGCACCGGTATTTTTCTGAAGAGCAGTGTAAGGATAGTGTAAACACAGTGATCAAAAAAGCATTTGGAATACTCTCAAAGCATTCTCCTTGAACACATTTGGCAGCTGGATGAAAAAACTGTGTTTTCACCTTGTTCCATCATAACTGGGCAGCAGAACACCGGGCCTATCTCAGGAACAGCAGGCTGGGTGAGTTGGCTCATCTGCAGCATTTGGATTTTGTATTTCTGGAGGCTGGTGTCCTTACTCCTCATGCCTGTTGGCTTGAGCTCAGCTGTCTAAAGAAAATCAGTCTCCTGAAATGGGAGGGACCCTAAGGATCATCAAGTCTGACTCCTGGCTCCACACAGAGGACTGTCCCAGTCAGAGCATTGTCCAGATGCTTCTTGACCTCAGTCCAGCTGGGTGCTGGGACCCCTTCAACTGGGGAGCCTCTTCTAGTGCCCAACCTCCCTCTCAGTACAGAACCTCTTCCTGACACCCAACCTAAACCTCCCCTGTTGCAGCTTCATGCCATTCCCTTGGATTCTACCCTTGGTCTTCAAAGAGGAGATCAGAACCTGCCCCTTTGCTGCCCTTTGTCAGGAAGCCACTGACTGCCATGAGGTCTCCCCTCAGCCTCCTCTAAGCTGAACAAACCAATGGACTTCAGCCTCTCCTTGTCAGACTTCCCCTCCAGATCCTTCCCCATACTCATTGTCATCTTCTGGGCACTCTCCAATAGGTTTGTGTTCCTCTTGTCCTGTGGCATCCAGAACCGTACCCGCTCCTTGAGGTAAGACCACACCAGCACAGTTAGGGCGGGACAATCGCCTTCCTGTTCCAGCTTGTCTGTCCCTCCTGATGCTGTGGCAGAACTGCTGATGGCAGTGTCAGGCAACTTTGGAGGTTTGGGTATGGCAGGCTGTGTGCTGGGGCACTAGGCTGGGTGCTGAGTTGGTCTGAGAAGTGGGACCTCGGTCTGTGGTCATCTGGGGATGCAAATGTCTTCAGCTGCTACAGTTGAACTGTGGAACTATGGATTGGAGCATATGGATGGACTGTGTTTCCAGTCCTAGTGTTGGTGGAGGTCCCCTCTGCTGAGCTTTTCCAGATGTATTTGTTTGGCTCTGGTAGCTGCTGTGCTCAGTTTTGAAGATACAATACTTGTTGGTGTAGCACTAAGTGTGATGGCTTCAAAACAAGCGTGCAAGTGCTTGAATGGCTTTGTATGTAGAAGGCACTCTGGTGTCTACCACAGTGGATGGAGTTCCTACATAATGGCATAGCTGTTAAGATGGTACTGCTATACAGACAGCCTTTGGTGAGCAGGATGTCCTCCCCCAAACCTCCTCCTCACACAGCTTGGGCAGAGGCTGCTGCTTTCCTGTCAGGAAGTGTTTCCCAAGCTTGAATGCAGAAAGAAAACTGAGTGTGTTTGGAACCTTCAAACCTCTTTCACAGTAGAATTTTGTCATGTTGAGAAGCTGTGCTGCTCCTGTCAGAGCTGCTTGTAGCCTACTGTGGATGAGCCCAGCTGGGTGAAACAGAAGATCCTGGTTTTCAAACACAGGTTACCCAAAATATTACAGCAGTCAGGCTCATAATTTGGCTTGAATTTTAAATAGTGTCATAAGAAACGTTCTGCCTTTAACTGTTAGCATTTTTAGTTAACATTTCCCTACTGTAGCCCATTTAAAATGGTGTTTGTGGAAAAACTGAATCTAATGCTCATTAACTTGCATGGTGGTTGTTTACAGCAGCTTTGGCTCATTGTACTTCTGTGTATCTGGCATCTAAACCCTGGAATTGTCATCATCTTCTCTTCAGCATGCAGAAGAGCATTGCCTCACAGTAAAGTGGCTTTTTTTATCAATACACTTTATGTTCAGTTTCTTGCAAAATTCAGTAGTTCCCTATAGGTTTTCTCCTCATTAGTGCTAATTAAGCCAGGTTCCCCTGAATATGTGAATAAAAACCCAACCCTTATGCAGCAGAATGGGATGTGTGTAGCTGTAGAGCCTTACAGGGAAGTCCAGGAGTCTGCTGTGGCTTCCTGGGAGATTTTTGGGTTGTGTGTAGAGGAGATGAATTTCAGGGTTGATTGCCCCTTAAATAGAGGGGATCCTGGTTCTGGAAGTTGAGCTGTTGCAAGAAGCACAATTTATCTCATAGTATGTTCCCTCTTTGGGTTTAAAAAGAGAATGACACTATATCTAGTGATGACAAAGCATGGAAGTAGCTCTGGCCTTGATTGCAGAGCTGAGATGAAGGCCACCCAAAACCCCCTCGCTTCAGACTTGATATTCTCCTTTAAGCAAGTGCTTTCTGGAACAGGCATATTGCTAAGTGGTCTCTGTTAGAACTGATGGCATTTCATTACACTTAAAAGGATTTCTGTAAGCACAGAGTGGGCCTGGAACTAGGTCTAATGACATTACTATGTCAGCTTGGTACCTTTTTATGCCTTTCTTCAAACAGAGCAAAATAATTCTGTAGCATACTGTGGCTGTGGTGAAGATGCTCGAAGTGTGACTGGTGCATGACAGCTGCAGTGCCCTCCCAAGGGAGCCTGAAGCTGAGAGTTACCTGTCTCTGTGCTGTGCAGGCTTCCAGGAACTGTTATAATGCCCTTCTCTGCTCCCCAGTTTGAGAACACACACAACTGACTTCCCAGTGTCTTATTTCTATGCTTCAAATAGAGGCTTGCTTGCTGGGACGTGTGTTCCCATCATATGTGTGGAGCCTGGAGAGGGGTTGGTGTAAGGGGAGGGTACCTGGGGTGCTGGTGCTGCTGGAGCTGGGGTATCCCAAACAGCTCTGAGGGATGGGATCAGACTGAAATAGCTTGGGGTCCTCTGTCCCATGGCTTGTTCCACCTGTATCTGATCTGTTGAGAAGCCATAACTGTGGCAGATGTGTCAACTTTACCTTGATTAGATGAAAAATCTGGTGGTTTTCTGGTAGTCTGCAGGTCACATCTAACCCAAACTGACATGGCTCTTGGGGATGAGGGTGTTTGCTCTCTGATGGAATGCATTGAAGGGGAATATTGTTCATACACTCAATTTATCTAGCCATATGGCAGTCCAGAGAGTCAGAGATTTGGAGTCTTTTAAGTGGTCCTTCCTGAGTAGGGATGGCAGTAACCTGTCTGGGATCATGATAGGCTTGCTCAGTTTATATTTTGGAAGGCATTTTTCAGCACTCTGAATTGGAGAATATCTTTAACCAGCAGCAATCTGTCCTTGTCCCGTGGCACAGGTTAAGGACTTGAGAATAGCAGTAACAACCTTATGGAGGTAGTGCTATGGGGTAAGGAGTAACTAATGCAACTGTTGCTTTATTAAAAATAAACAAACCAACACTTTTTCTGCAACCACTCACAGCTTTAGCACAACAGTCTTTTGATACTGAAACTTCATATGCTTTGTCTCAGTGGCCTTTGTGTCTATATGTTACAATTTAAACTCTGAGATGACAGAGCGCCGAGTCTGAGCTGCTCTAATAGCAGCTTCCTATGCTTGAATGCAGCTTTGTTTTTAAAAACTACAAATCAGTATGCTAGGGCATGCTTAGTGACACTAATTACTTTGCCTTAAATATCAGTCTGCTGTGAAACCAGTCTCTCAGGTATGTGATATTAATACCAATTTTTGTGTTCTGGGTGCTGAACAGCCTGTGCTGGTGGTCACAGTGTTGGATTGTAACCTAAATTTCTGATCTTTGGCTCCACTGCCTCAAAATGCCCATTGGAAATAAGCCAACTGGGCTGTAAGATGTGGTATTTGGGGTTGTTAGAAGTGACAGGATATCCCTTGGAGACCAGGGAGTGGAAGCTCAGAGAGAGAAAGACTTTAAGGGAAACATAAGTGAAGAGCACAAGCTGCTGTTGTCACCTCTCCTTCCTCTCACCAATTAGGTCCCCCAAAACTGAGACCAAGATATCCATGTCACAATTAAATACGGGGTCACAGCGAGAGAGGAGTGGGGGTTGGAGGTGCAGGAATAGGAATAGAAACAGTACCATTTTAGGTAAAAGTGGAATTGAAAGACTTGGGTATATTCAGAGAGGAAAATATATATATTTCCCCAAGAGGGGGACTGAGTCACTGCTTCGTGGAAATGGCAACTCCTACGGTCACGGTTCTTGTTACCAAGTCAGGGTTGAGGCAATTATTACTGCAGTAGTGACTGTAGGGTATGACTGTGTGGAAAGGGGAGAGCAAGGGTTGGCTGCAGACTTCTAACTCTTAACTAGTGATGCAGTTAGCTGTGACCCTTCTGACTGGAAGCATGTACACATTTCTCATGGAAGCTTGCTGGGCAAGGTGCCCCTCCAGTTTGCTGGGAGGACACTTTGCCCCGTGCTGTCCCTGCAGAACACCGCAGAGCTGGTCACTGCCTGCAGAGCTGTGTTCTTGCAGCAGTTTTTACATGAGTATATCTACAATTACTTCTGTTAATATCTGGTGTGGGACAGCTGTTTGTGGGTTGCTGTTGGCAGGTCCACTCTACCACCATCACAGGAAGAAGTACCTGGAATGTGTGTGTGTGGTTTTTAAAGTGGAACTGGGAAAGGGGGGAACCTTCAGCTGCTCCAAGTCAGTCTTCTCGTGAGTGCCTCCTAGTTCTAGCGTGGGGTGACTTGCTGAACACCAGCCTTGCTTTTGCCTCTTCATAACCCTTATGGTAAGGCAGTTGCTCCTTCATTCCTTGACTCAATTGAGCTGCCTATCTGTATGTGATCTCTAACTCCTGTGTATGCTTCTGGGATGCAGAGAACAACTGCACGCACCGTCAGGATGTGAAGGTAGCAAGACATTATACAATGGCAGAACTGGTAAATACTTGTTCTTTACCCTTTTCCCCACTGGTCTACCCTCAACACCAAGCCAGGTTTCCAGACATTTCAGAAGCAATTTATTTTGTAATTCCATTTGTTAGCTACAAGTGCTCTCCAAGGTCACAGGTTTTAGCATTAAAATGAAGCAATTGATTTATAATCTCACAGATTGAGAATAAAGATAAGCAGCAGAGAAATGAGAACCCTTGAGAATGTGTTTACTTTCTAGCAGCTCTTGGTGGTATTTCTGTAGTATGCTGGTCATTAACTTCTTAGGAAAAAGGAAACAGGGATTTGGGAATGGGACATCTCTTCTGTTTTCCCTGGAACAGGACAATCCTTTCATTTCAGTTTGAATTTTATAAGCACATTCTGTTGTACATTTGTAAGTCTGTTTCGGATATCCAGGAATTTTTGTGTATCCAAAAGATTCTGTAGAAAATCTCAGCTGGTCAGAATAGTGGAGTATAAAAGTAGGTTTTAAAAAATGAAGAGCAATTGGTATGTTTCTCACATGCACATCTTGGGGGAGCAGGGACCCACTAGTCCAAAAGGAACTTCACTAGATGTTCAATAGATCTATAGCTTGTCTTCCCTGCAGGGCTTCCTTAGAAAGATGGAAATGGTGTCTGGACTGGTGTTCCATCTCTAGAGGAGGTTGCTTCACGCTAGGCCTGTGGTTGGTCTAGCACAGTTGGTGCTCCACCTGCCCTCTGAGATGCTGAGAACGCTCACTGTCACTCCCATGTGAAGTCTCCTTAGACAAGTGCTACCAAAACACATTACTCAGTGGGATGTTAATGGCCATTGTGTGTATGGTTTACAGGGTGCTTTGACTGGCTGGTGGCATTGTGCCTCTTGCTATGTGTGAGGTGGATGCTGTTATCTGGCTGGTTTATCTCTTGATGGACTTTTGACATCGAGGACAAAGTATTTCCTACCACTCCATGGCACCATTGTGCTAATTCACTATGTGGAAACCAGAGTGTGGCCAGTGTCTGGAGCTGGCCCTGTTGTTCCATCTGACAAAATAAAATGAAATTCATGAGTGAATTTTCATGGAGAGAAGCTTTTTGGATATAAGCAAGTGTCTACATTGACACAAAGACTTCGAGCAGGACGTGACAGGACTGCCATCGAGCTGGGTAAAGGCAAATAAGCCTTGCTTAATACTGAACATATTTAGACTTGTAGGAAAAAGCAGAAAAATAACTGTTGCTGTGTAAGTGGGCTGTGTGTCCTGATCCTCGTTAGTCCAGGGGTGATATGGAGCTTTGCAAATATTAGCAATAGCTTTGTGGTAAATAATCTGCTTCATTAGTGATGTGGATTATTCATATTTTCTTTGTGTAAATCACCTTCTAAGAGCTGACTGGTGGGAGGAGAGAACCCTTGTACTGGGACCACAGGGTGGTGGAGGCAGAGGTGTGAGTGTGCATTAGGCTCGTTGAGTTGGGTTTGCCTGTCTGTCGCAGTCAGCAAACATCTGTCCAGGTGGGGGTTTGCTTCTGCATCTACCTTCTCCCTGCAGTGTCTTTGATGCTGTTTGAAGGTCACAGGTCTGACAATCAATTTTATTGCTTGATGCTTTTTATTAATTTTTTTAATGGTGTGTTAACTTTTATAGACATATTGAAATACTCATTTGTTATGTCTACTTGGTGACTCTACTTAAAAAAAAAAAACCTGAATTAATGGTAGAGAAGCAAACCCACCCCAGGTGAGATGGGTTCTGTTCTAATAACTTGGCTTTTTACCAGACATTGTACTACATTATTTTTTTTTTCCTTGAGCAGCAGAAGGCTAAAGGTATAAATTGAATCCAAGCAGATGAATCGCTGCCATCAGTTTAGCTGTGCTCTACCTGAATCCACAGGGCAGCAAGGAGGAGCTGAGACAGCGGTTCAATTAAGATTGTGCTACGAGTAAATCCATTGTATTGCTACAGAGGCTTTAGATTATAAAATTCTTCCATAGATAGGGTGAAATGACAGGAGAAGACAGGCCTGAAGGCTGCACTAGACCTGTTTGTATAAAAGATGATTAGGGTAGATCTGGGGTGGGGGGAGAGCTGTCTGCCTGCTTGGATGACTTCTTTCCCTCTCCTCTTTTATTTAAATAGATGTGTGCTTTCTTCCTTTGTTCCCCAGCCTTAAGCAGGTTTGTTTTCTTTGCCTTGTGATTTTGCAGACTGGATCAGGCTAGCTCGTTTTTCCTCTAGCAAGCAAGAACACATGGTACAGTCTCCTGCCGCTGCTTCGGAGAAGTTTAGGTGCTGGAGTTAAAAGGCCAGACTGCAAGCTGTTTCAGAGTTATTTTATGCTGTCAGACTGTGTATCAACAATCCTTTCTCTCCAGAGTTAATAAAAATAACTTGATGATGTCACCTTTACGAGGACATGAAGACTGCTGGTATTTGAAATACATCTTCCCTTGAAAGCATTGTGGTGCCTTCAACCAGGGCTATGTTGAGGGGTAGAAAATTCCAACTGTTATAGCTATGGGGGCAGCCCAAAGAGCCCACTCTCTTCTTGTGAGTGGTTTAATGCTTTCAAATGGTGGACAGACACTTGAAATACCCCCACTCTTGGGATTTTTCAAGCTGTATACATGTGAAAACAGTGCAAACTTGCTTTTCTCTGCTGCCATTCAGAA
Source organism: Heliornis fulica (assembly GCA_013399135.1). Taxonomy (NCBI): domain Eukaryota; kingdom Metazoa; phylum Chordata; class Aves; order Gruiformes; family Heliornithidae; genus Heliornis; species Heliornis fulica. Next base: position 90,354 of record VXBZ01011135.1, on the reverse strand, counting down.
CCTGCTGTCTGGTTCACAAATGCTGTGGCTTCTTGGGGGAAAAACTGCTGGGACAGCATGGATTGAAATGAGTTACTGAAGGGAAGAACCCCAAAAGAGATCTGTCTAGTAATAGATTCATTGGGAGACATGAAAAGAGCTTACTGGGCATGGAAACCTTCAGGCTGTGGGCAAATGCTATCCCAAAGGTTTTTGTGGAGCCAGCAGGGTGCCCTGATGGCCAAGAAAGCCAGTGGCATTCTGGGTTTGTATCAAGAGAAGTGTGGGCAGCAGGTTGAGGGAGGTTTTCCTGCCCCTCTGCTCTGCACTGGGGAGGCCTCATCAGGAGTACTGGGTGTGGTGCTGGGCTCCTCGGGTCAGGAAAGACAGGGAGCTGCTGGTAAGGGGACAACAAAGAGCTATGGAGATGGTATGGGGACTAGAACATCTCTTTGAGGATGAGAGACTGGGGGACTTCTTAACCTGGAAAAGACTGAGGAGGGGGATCTCATCAATGCTTGCAAGTCCTGGCTTGGTGGGGTCAGTCTTTGTTCAGTGGTGCCAGGGACAGGACAAGAAGTGATGGGCATAAATTGGACTAGAGTAAGTTCCACCTAACCCTGAGGAGGAATTCCTTTCCTGGGAGGGTGTCAGAGTCCTGGGCCAGGCTGCCCTGAGAGGCTGGGGAGGCTCCATCTCTGGAGACATTCAAACCCCTATGATCCTGGACAATGTGCTGGGCAGCTCCTGCTCGAGATGATCCTGCTCTGGTGCAGGTGGCTGGACTGGATGATCTTGAGAGGTCCCTGCCAACCCTGACCATGCTGATTCTGGGAGGAGTACCAAACTAGTGTCTTGCTGGGGCTGATGCTTCTGCAAAGAAGCAGGTGTACATGCACATCTGCAGTGATGTGGCTGCAGCAGGCAGGAGCTCCTCCTAGGAAGCAGGCTTACTTCCCTGGCTGCTGTGTGACTCAGACTTCTCTCGAGCCCTTCCCAGCTGCAAAGGTAGCAATGACATTAACAGCCCATAACCTGCTGCCTGCCTTTCTCTCAGATGTATTTCATGTACAACCTTGGGTCTCTCATTTGCAGCTCAACTCTTACAAGGTGACTGCTTTCATTTCCAGCTTCATTGATACCTATTACAGACCTGCCCTGCAGGTCAAGAAACACGGTGCCTCAGTTTCCATGAGCAGCCCTGAGTGGAAGTCACAGCATGGCTTTTACAGTCCTGATGATACGTGTTTTGACACTGCTGTTACTCAGGAGATTTAGAAGGCACTTTCTTCCCCACAAATACTGGTTTACTCCATGTATACACCAAAGAGTTCACCGAGATGCTGTGTATGAGAGCTAAGGGATGCAGCAGTGCAACTGAAAGAAGTCCATGGGCAGTGATCTGGTAGTGTGTTGAGGGAGCATACAGCTGGATGCCAAGCACGCTTCCAGGGCGAGCTGTCGGCTTTGGCATTTAGGCATCACCTAATTTAGGTGGTGAAGCTGAACTGGAAGACTTGTAGAGCATCTGAACAAAGATCCTGGCTGCAGGAGGGAGATTACTACCTCAGTCTCTTTCACTAAATGGAGATGTGGGTGTGTTGTGGAGGGAGTAAGAAAATAGTGCCCGAGAGCAAGCACTCCGTGCTGTTGGCATGCGTGCCAGCCTGAGCCACAGACTGGGGGATCTGTGAGCTGACAATTGTGACTCAAAGCTCTGCCCTACCGAGGCATTCAGGTGGTAAAACACCCTGCTGGTAAGTACATGTGTTGTGCTACACAGTTCTCAACCTGTGCTTTTGTTCCTCAGTATTGAGTTCGACCGAGACTGTGACTACTTTGCCATCGCTGGGGTGACAAAGAAGATTAAAGTCTATGAGTATGGTACAGTCATTCAGGACGCGGTGGATATTCACTACCCTGAGAATGAAATGACCTGTAATTCCAAAATCAGGTAGGTGTTGGCTTTGCATTTAAACTCAGGGGGCCTTTTCCACTTGCTTATGTGCAGTAGCTGTTTTGCTTTTCATTGTGGGAACAGGAGGGGAAGGCATGAAAGCAGGAGCTGATGAAGAACTTGCTTTGAGCTCTGGGTAGAATCAGGTGGCACAAGTAACGGTACTTGCATGTGCTGGGCTCATCCAAGGTAATAGCTCTATATAGCTGGAGAAGAAAGGGACATGGGGTAGTCAACTGCTGTGGTGTTCTTGGCAAATGCTGGTGGATACCTACTCAATTAAAAGGAGAGCAAAAGCAGAGTAATGGCTATGCTTCAGGTAAGGTCTTAGCTGGCCTCAAGGTAGCTTTTGTGCCCAGATTTTTATGATAGCCACAGATTCCTTTGAGCTGTGCTCTCATCGACCAGAACCTTTCCATTCTGCCAAGAGGCTGCTACTCCTCAGGAAACGTGCCTTGTTTGTACTTTCTGCTTATGAATTTGCTGCCTGAAGTGCTGTTCTGCCAGACCTCATCATGCCAGGCCCTTGGGAAAAGACCTTGCTTGATTTTTTGCTTCTGTGCTTCTATCAATACTGTCAACCTACTTAAAAAATCTTTTAGATCACTTAAACCAAAGAAATACAGACAACTGTCAGAGCTTCAGTTGAAAGGATCCAGCCAACATAACTTAAAAATCAAAAATCCTGTTAAAGCTCCGAAGTAAATAATGCTGGCAGTCAAACAAATTCAGGGTTATCATACAAGTCTCCAGCATCTTCATCAAATTCATTTGGGGTTTTTTATGCTCTACGTTTTTAAATGCAGTAGAACACCCACAAAAGTAAATAAGCTTAAGTAACTGTCTAGTCTCTGTGAAAACAAAATGGTTTGCAACAGGTTTAATAACATTTGAGAGTCTATAGCATAAAAGTCATGCTTGGTTTATGTAGCTGTCATGTTTCATAATATAGATCAGTCACTCCTGTATGGCCCATGCTGATTGTTCTCAGGGATTTTGTAATGTGAAGGGAAAGATGAAAATGCAGCAGGCCCATAGACTCACTTTCAGGTTGAGGGGGGAGAAACAGTCTGAGAGGCATTGGCATTAATAAGCCAGGCTGATAATGGAGTTTGTATGGGACTTGTGAAAAGTTCAGTGGTTTTGGACTGAGTCATAGGAGAGCTCACATTGTTCAGCTTTGTTACTCTGGAGAGAAGAGTGGGACAACAGGAGAACCAGCTAGCAGTTGACTAATACCATTTTTACCTTAACTAGAAGGGGAGAAGTAATATGTGCTTGGTATTTGTTGGTTGATCTGAGTCAACTTGAGGGATCTACCCTGACAGTCCTGCCAGGCCTTAGGAAGTTGGTTGTTCTCCATTCTCTGTCAGCTGGTGGTGAGAAGAGCCGTGTTAGCACCTTTGGTGATGTTACTCTTGTCAGCTTCATGCTCCAGACAAGACACTGCTTGCATTCAATATGTCTTCTCTCCGTCTCAAACTTCTTGTGACTGTATATATTTTATACACATATAGCAATGCTAAAAGCATTGTCCTCTGAGCCTAAGCAGAGGTGGACAGGCTCTTTCATTTGCTTGCCCCAGTTTCTCTCATTTCTCCAAAGAGATGCTTTTTTTTTTTTGTTCCCCACTGGCATCTCCACATTGTATCATCCTTCCTTTGGCATGTGGGTGCTTTTGGCTTTGACAAACATAGTTGGGCTGTCAGTCAAATGCATCCTAGCTATATCCATTAGCTGTGCTGCCAGTCACTGGTGCTGAGGCTGGCTGGCGCAGCGTTGAGCAGCATAATAACTTGCTATTCTGAAGTGCTGTAGCTTGAGGGAGAAGTTATATAGGAAGGCTGTAATTTCATTACAGAATATTGCAGTATGCTGAAAATGTGCCTGTATTACAATAAAAAAAATCTAAACAAGTGGAGCCTGAGCTTTGAAAAAGCCTCGACTTAAAGCTGTTGATATTAATTTGGGAGGAGGTACAGCTTCTTCTAGAGGCTTTCTCTGACAGCTACTGCCCTTTCTGATACCTGGGACAGATGGGTTTCTCATGGGGCATGTGGGTGGTACCTCTCTTGGCCATCGTTTTCTAAGGATTCTGCTAAAGTTCTCGGAGTGTGGGGTTCTATCATGGTGCTGTCATGAGGAAAACAATCCTTGTGTTAAAGGACTGCCTTGTGCGAAGTTTCTTCCTGGCTATTTTTAGAAGGCCTTTAAAAAATAAATTATGTGTCTCAGAACACTGTTAGTCACCAGGGTGTAATGGCAATCTTGCAGGCACAGATACTCTGCTCATCTAGAGGAGGCCACGGAGATGATCTGAGGGCTGGAGCATCTCTGCTCTGGAGACAGGCTGGGAGAGTTGCCTGGTTCAGCCTGGAGAAGCCTCTAGGGGGACCTCAGAGCCCTTTCCAGTCCTTCAGAGGCTCCAGGAGAGCTGGAGAGGCGCTGGTGCAGAGGGTAGGGAGAGCCAGGGCAATGGCCTTCAGCTGCAGGAGGACAGAGGGAGAGGAGCTGGGAGGCAGAAATCCTTCCTGGGGAGAGGGGAGGCCCTGGCACAGGGTGCCTAGAGAAGCTGTGTCTGCCCCTGGATCCCTGGCAGGGTTCAAGGCCAGGCTGGATGGGTCTTGGGGCATCCTGGGCTGGTGGGAGGTATCCCTGCTCATGGCAGGGCTGTCACTTGGGAGGGCTCTGGGGTCCCTTACACCCACACCAATAGCTGCACTCATGTTTTTGTCAGAGGCACTGCCAGCCCTTGAGCACACATCCCAGGGCAGTCTCTGCTCTTCCATCCTGTAGCCACAGCAGAGTTACAGGGTCTACATAGATGGGGGATGTGTGACATGCCTCTACTGCTGGGACTGGCGTGTGATGCAGACGCGGCCCGTGAATTCCTCCCCATCCTCATGCGGCACCAGAGCTGTCTGTCCGCAGGCGCTCTGTCTTTCCAAGCATCTGTCATGGGAAGCTCATCCTGAATTGATCCTGGTTAACCTTGTTCACAGTGATGATGCCTCAACATAAATCGTTAGCGGTTGCGTTGGTGACTCAGCTTGCAGCAGCGCAGGGGCTCTGACCGGCTTTCATAGACTCAGACAGGTGACAGCATTTGCAGTGACTCGTGTCTGGCCAAGAGCAGCTCTGTTGGCCCGCAGCAGCTGCGGGAAGGGAAGCCCTTGCCCGGGATGGGGCTGGCACCAACCCAGCCCTGGCCTGCCATGTGCCAGGGCTGGCTTGGTGCCAGCTGAAAGGTCCAGCTTCATGCCAGCAGTAAGGGATTGTAGGCTTTTCTGGAGCAGAGCCCTGGTACCAGCTGTAGCTGAGTCTTTCTTCCTCTTTCCAATCCCCCTTTTTACACCCACCTGCTTCTTAAATACGGTCTCTTTTTTTCCTTTTTCATCCTCTGCTGAGCTTTCTCATCCCTATTTTTAAGAACGGGGAGGAAGTTGGTGTGTCGGGTTTCTGGTAAATGTGCATCGCGTCCCCCGGGAGCGACAGTGGCATAAGCTTCCAGGAAAAACACAAGATGACACATAAATCCTCATAAAAATCCCATTTACAGATTCAGTACAAGAAACAAATCCTGGCATAGTGTAGTAGCTATAAACAGCACCCTGTGAGCTAATTATGACTTGCTATGTCCCTAGCTATGGCAGACAATAATCTGCGGTTCCCCCTGCGCAGGAGGCGACGGGGAAGGATGGGAAGAGGATGAACGGCTAGCAGCGAACCGTGGCTCTTCTGGGATTTATTCAAGAGGCAGGCTTGTTATTTTGCCATAGGTTGTGGGGAGGGGTGGTAAAAATAAGGAGATCTAGTAAAATTTGCTTTAGGCCCTGTTAATCCACACTAGGTGATGTGCAAGTGTTGGTTAGGTAAACAGGCTTTTGAAAGCCACGCTTAGTATTCTGCACGCTCACCGCTGTGTTTGCAGCATCTGTATGTTGGTGATAGATGTTACCACAAACCTCCCAAATCAGCTGCATCTGTTTAGTCAACTGCAGCAAAAGCAAAGCGTTGGTGGGTTTGTTAGTTTGCTTTTTGGGGTGTGTTTTGGTGGTTTGGTTTTTTTTTTAGGAGGCTTCTAGCATTTTGTTTTTGTTCTTTGGTGTTAATAAATCAAAAGTGTGATTGCTCTGTCCTAATAGCAGTGCATGGGTAATATTGCAGTCAGTTTCCAATACAGCAGTTAGTTCTTGCTATTAAGTTTAAATTAAGCAAAACTTGCCATATGGTGTTTTTCAGCATTAGAATCTTTGCTGTTTGGAGAGGTACAAGCTCGCTTCATGCTGGAAAGAAAACCTCAGGAGCCTTTGTGTTGGGTGCCTGTTAGACACTAACTGGGTTATAAGGAAATGTACCTTCAACTTGCATAAACTTCAGTCTTTGCTATAAGGTGTGATTTTCCTCTGAGAGCATTTGATTCTTGACCCTACTAGATGTTTTGTTGGCCTTGATTAGAAAAAAAAAGGTTTGGGTGTTTTGTGTTTGGGTTTGGGTTTTTTAAAAAAACCCATTCATAATGGTAATGTGATTCTTTAAAGTATTTGGTTAGCATTGTTACTGAAAGGAACATCCATGTAGGTAATAGATGAAAACCTTAAAGCCATTTTAGTCCCAAAGCTACTGGGCATTATTTGGCCTGTGGTAATAGGCTGGATATGGGAAGCACTTGGCACTCAGAAGCAGGTCAGACCACAGCAGTTTGTGCCTTATTAAAAGCTTTAACTCCATTTAACTCTCGCTGCCAGAGGGGTGGTTGACACAGAGTAACTTGATCCTGGATTTGAGACATTTCAGCCATAAAAATACCATCTCATGAAAGAAACATCAGCGTGGCTGACAATACTAACAGAGCTAGCCCACTTGTGTCTCCAAATAAATTGAAGGATACACATAAATCTTCATGGGGTCAGGATTGCTGTGTGTCCAGACTGGATGCTGAGGTTAGGAGAGTGTTTCAGAGGTTGGTGATTAGCTTTCAACTAGAGTTTCTCCAGGCTAATCTCCCAGGAAGGAAAGTTATTGTAGCTTATGGCAAAATAAACCTCTGGGGTGTAGCTATTACCCTCTTTCTGGATTAAAGAACAAAGCAAAAACTGGGAAAATACAGCTACTAGTCTTTGAAATAAGAGAGCCTTGCATGAGTCCTTTTAATCCAGTGCAGTTACATTAGGTACCTGGGTTTTTATGGCTCCTCATTGCTCCATGTTTCAGTTCCCCCTGGATGTGGCAACAAACCTTCTGAAGATTGCCTACAGGTTATCTTCATGCCTTCAGTTCAGTGCCTAACCTGATGGAGGACTGTGTGAGCTGTATCTCTGGCCTGTCCCCCCTTTGCCTTTCCCTTCCTCTAACTTGCTCCCCGATGCATTTCTGAGCCTGTTATTTAATTTGTTACCCATGATAACACTTTAAGGGACCCCAAAAGATAGATGTCCTTGAAGTTCCAACAAAATTGCCTGTGTTGGGCACAGAAAAAAAGATCAGTGCTTTTCCCTGAGGGGAGCATGGCAGCAGCAGCTTCTCAAACCTTTGTAGCTTCCAGGGAAGCCACATAGACGAGAAACATCTGATGTTCCAGCTCCAGGACAGCTTCTTTCAGGCCTGTATCATCACATGCCAGAGAATACAACCAGAGGACAGACAGCCCTTGGTAAAAATCCATCCTTTACCTGGAGAGGGAGCTCCCCTCCACCTGAATTGTGCTCTACAAAAGTTTCTTCTGAGAATTTCAGTTATAAAGCTTAGGTATTGCAATGTCAAAGACAAAGCTCTGGTTTCAGACTCTTCAGAGAGTTGTGTGGTGATGTGGGGAGAATTAAGGCAAGAGAGCTGTAACAGAGTGGTTTTCTCTTCTTATGATCCTTTAATCATATTCCTTAAGAATGAAAGATTTATGGTGTGTGTGACTTGAAAGGTGTTAATTGAACCATTTAGTGGCTGTAAATCCCTAAACATTTTTCACCTGTCAGTTCCTGTTTCCCCCTCTCAGTCTATCTACAGATGTTTTCCCAGTGTTAATCCTTCAGTAACACTGTGGGCCTAGGGTGGGACAGAAAGCTGAGCTGATCTTTGCTGTGCCACCCCTAATGGACAGTGCTTTGGGGCACAGAAACCCTTCACCTTTCTCCACCTATATGAATGGATAAAATACCTCTCCCTGCAAACCTGACACTTCTTATATCCTCAAATCTATCACATTTCAAACAGAATTGTAACTGTCCTTTTTCTGTCTACTCAGTAATTCTAATTTTCATTGTCTGGGGTGATTTTTTTTGACAAGACACCTGCCTTTCTCTAGGGCTCCTCCTCTTGCTGACACTGCCTGACTGTGGTGGGTTGACCCTGGCTGGAGGCCAGACTCCCACCAAAGTTGATCTATCACTCCCCGCTGAGCTGGACAAGGGAGAAAACATCTATGGAGAGGCTGAGGAGTGAGATAAGGACAGGGAGAGATCATTCCACAATTAGTGTCACAGGCAACACAGACTCAGTGCAGAATAAAGGCAAGAAAACTCTAATTCATTGCATTGCACTACACACCCAGAGAGACCAGAGTCACTTCATGAGAAGTACAACCAGTTCTTAAAACACCACCCCCCACCCCCCCCTTCTCTGCAGACTGCACTCTATCCATGATGTTTCTCCTCCCCAGGATGGCACAGGGGAAAGGGGGGGAACAGAGGCTTCAGTCTTTGGCCAGTTCTTCATGGGTTGTTCTTCTTGGGGGGGCANGTCAGGGGCTTGTTTCAATGTAGGTCACAGATTCTTCCATATTCCTCCCCTGCTCCATGGTGGGCTCCTGCCTGGCCCAGGTGCCTTTCCATGGGCTACAAGTGGGGTCGCTCTGCCCTCCATGGGCTGTGGGGGGACAGCCACCCCACCACAGTCTTCTCCATGGGCTGCAGGGAATCTTCTCTCAGTGCCTACTTCTCCTGCTCTTCTTCACTGCCCTCAGGGTCTGCACAGTTAGTCACACCTCACTCCTTTCTCTGGTGGGGAAATGTTGGCGCTTTTCTCTCTCTGCAAGTTGATTCCCAGAGGCGCTGTTGTGACTGGTGCTGCTTGGCCTGGCCTTGTCAGTAACAGGCTTTGGGAGTTTGGCCTTGGGAGCCCAGCAGGTATTTACTTTGGACTCTTAAGAAGCTTCTAGCTATTTCTTACAGAAGCCACCCTGCAAAGCCACCACACTGAAATATTCTCAAAGCTGTCCAGTGAGAAGACTTCCCTCTCCAAGATTTGACCCTAGGCTGTATTATTCCTGCTTTTGTGTGATGGGTAAACTTCCAGGCTTATTTTCTTCCTTGAGCTCCTTGAAGCCCTGACTTGAGATAAGATCACAGGGGGAAGAGTTCTGAACTGATAAATGCCTCATGCAGGTCTACCCCATGCCATTAGTTGGAGGCTGCTCCCAGCCCTGTGTTGTAGCTCCAGGACTCCAAACCGCTTTTGCTTCGTCAGTGACTGACTGCTCTGCCTAGAAGCAAGGCTCCAAATGTCAGACATAGTTATCTCCAGCCTCCTGCAACCTTCACCTAGTTGTACTGGTGGGCAGTGCCTGCCAGCTTCGTTTGCTCCTCAGGGAGCCACTTAAGCCTCTCTGAATGAGGCTTCTAGTAAATCATAGGCTGTCAGGACCTGCTCTTCTGTGTGGGTACCTAACAGTAGAAGAGCTGGAGTAATGACAGCTCCTTGAAGGTACATTTGTGGACAGCCCTTGTAGGAACAAGGGCTGAGGACAGTAGCAATTTCTAATTAGTGAGGTATCATGGAAGATGTGAAATCAGGGAAAGCATTGCCTGAGCTGTATCACCTCAGCCATCCCCTTAACCAGCTGGTAGTTACTGGGGTGACTTACACTGGATATTTTTACATTTCTGAATGTGAATTTTTAAACCAAGTGAAGCTGTTATAAGAAGGAAACGTGCAGATTGTGAACAGTTGAGAAGATAAAGTGCACACAGGAAGAAGAGTTTGATAGGTTGTAAGGGGTGTCATCAAATGTCTTTCTGTACTGGTCATGCTAAAGAAAGCTGCTGGTGCTGTGCTGGGGAGGTGGATCCTGAGCATCATCTTCAAGCATTAGGCAGTGGTGCAAGAGGCTTGTGTGAAACTGCTGCTGTTGGATGATGTTGGCTTCCTCTGCACAAGTCAGTCTGTAGTTTACAGAAACGAGACAGAGCTGTGAGTCTTCTGGATCCCTTGGGGAAGCTTCCTACTGATGCAAACACCAATGGCATGTTACTCCTTCCTTGTATTTCTTCACATTTGTCTTAACCAGTTGTGTTTTGTGCCTCCTGTTACTTAGCTGCTCCAGAACCTCAGATAAGCTTGTTCCTTCTGAGCAACTAAGCAAGGGTGAGCTGCGATGAGTAGCAGCTGCTCATAGTCCCTCTGTAGCTCCAAAACTACCCTGGTAAGCCAAGTTTTACTGGCCAGCAGCAGAATGCCAGTGCTGTCTGCTGGTATTTCATTAATTGAAAAATAAGTGTTTGTATTTAACAACCTTAAGAAAGGAAAAGGGTTTTTCCATTCTTTGCGTAAATTTTTAAGGAAGACAGAGTGGAAGTGTACAGCAGAACCAAGGATTTACTAAGCTATAAGTCACCATCCTTGTACCTACGTGACATTTCAATGTGTAGCTGCCCCAATCAAAGCAATACCAAAAAGTTACAGTATCATAGGCTTGTAGTTTGTATTGTTGGTTAAAACTTGTCCCCAAGGCTGCTGTAATCTGGTTAACTGTGTCAGAGCTGTTTGATGACCTGCACGGATTGAATCTGTCAGTTCAGCTTCTGCTACACATGTCAGTTGACACCAACTGGTGTGCTTTTCTGCCAGATGGCTCAAAATTGGTGAAGTCTTACAGGTTTTCTTAACTCTGTCACATTTTTTTGGTGGTGGGGGCAAGTCTGGAGTGGGGGCACAGTGCCAGAATGGTCCGAACGGATGTGACTTGGCAGCGTCCCTGCTCTTGTTTTGTCTGACAGTGGTTTGAGTTTGGTGGTGGGATTTTCATTTAGTTTTGCACAGTCACTTGGTTTAAGCTGTAAAGCAGCACCATATATTTTGCATTTATCAATCAGAAACATTTCCTTGGCTTCCCACAGCAAACAAACTGCTCATTCCTCCTGGGTAAGAAGCAGGGGAAGGTCTTCATGCATTTATGGATAGCGGGAAGTAGTTTCTCAGAAGTCACACTTTAATTTGGATGTAGGTACATGGATAAAACACTATATATGTGCCAGAGGAGAGGCTGATGTACCCTTCACACAGCTGTGTATTGTACATATGTAGCTTCTGTTAAGTAAGGAGTTATCATTTTGGTAAGTCACAGCTCTTGGCAAGAGGCAAAGAAATCAAACACTAAGCTCTCTGTGAGAATTCTTATGGAATTGAAATAGCAAGGAAGTTGTGGGTTTAGAGACAAATACATTAAAAATAAATTTGCAGTTCATATTGTGGCACAACTTCACTTAAGCCAATAAAGCTCTCCTTTCAGCTTGTGGGGGAAGGTTTGTAATGTTCCTGGTGGGTTTTGGTTTTGTCCTTTCCTGAGTGTTTCCCTGAGGGGGCTTGATGAAATGCTGTGTGCTTTGCAAAGGTGCTAATTGCATGACTTAATGCAAGAGTGGGTTTTGTGTTGTAAGGTAGGATTTAATGTACAACTGATCGGGCTCTTCTTTCTTTTTCAGCTGTATCAGCTGGAGTAGTTACCACAAGAACCTGTTAGCCAGCAGTGACTATGAAGGCACCGTCATCCTTTGGGATGGATTCACAGGACAAAGATCCAAGGTCTACCAGGTAACATGAAACACAATCAATGAGCAACACGGTCCTACACCGTGGACACATCAATAAGCCAGTATTCAGTCTGCTTCTAGTTCAGCAGCAGGCTTTTATGTTCCATGGTGCTAAGCTCCTCGTGTTTGGTAAATGTCTCATCCTCACAGCTTTATTGAGCTGTAGCCCTCTGAGGGAGGCAGCAATATCTTCTTGTCACACTCCTGGGGCATTGACACTTCCTCACTGCCGCTTTCGGGTAGGGAATCTGCACAGGGAGAAAGCACTTTCTGGAAGCTGTGTCTTGCCTTTCTTTAGAAACCTCTGTCTCTCCATACCTGTTCCTCTTGAGTCTTTGTCAAAAGCCTTTTGTAAAATTCTGCAGTGATTGCTGCAGGTGCTTGTAAAGCAGAAGAGCAAACTGCAGACTTAAGTGACGAGTCTGGGAGACCAGAGTGGCAGGCAGAACACCTCCTGGTGCGGTCCTGGCTCGGCAGGGCAGCGTACACACACGAGTGGGCTGAGCTCAACAAGGAGACCTCTTTTGGGAGAACTTCTTGGCACTTTGTGTTTTCAGGCAGTTGGAACATCGTGGTTCTAGCTAATGGATTTAGAGAGGCATGTGATCTGAGCAAGGAGGTTGGGAGAGACAATGGTCCGTTTAGGGAGAGGCTGGAAGTGCTGCAGGCGGTTGTTGAGCTCAGGCACCGGCACTGAAACTGGTCGGGGATAAGGAATGAACTTCAGGCTAGCCTTCTGTTCCCCCTTGACAGTTCTGCAAGTGTTTTAATTCCTACTTAAGCCCTTGTTTACTCTTTCCTTGTGCTTTAGCCATTTTAGGATTGTTTTCACTAATCCTTTGCATATCTCAATTAAAAAGAAATTACGCTGGAAAAAATAAATCTTATCTGTTTTCCTCTCAAATATATTTTGCATTTCTTTGAGGCTGAATAATGAGCCTAGAGAAGACCAGCTGTTGCTTATGTTAAAACAAACTCGTTTTGCTCCCGATCAGATTACGTGAATTTTTGATTTGGGTTTGCAGAGGCGTGTGTGCTGACATCTGCTTTGCTTGTATTAGAAATCCTTTAGTGACTCTGTCCTGGCCAGCTTTTCATATCCTCCCCTTCCGAGCCTGTGTGAATGCCTTTAAACAAAGCCTTTGACTGAATTTCATGTTTCACCCGACATGGTGTTTTGCTGTCGTGTGGGGTGTGCTGGCATAGCAATACAGCTTTTCTGTGTTTGGGGGGAGAGTGTGCAGCCTTTTAAGGCTATTTGAGTGGAAAAATACAGGGCTGGACACCCCAAGTTTGGTTTAATGGCTGGATAGGAAGATGAGGATTTCTTGGATTCGAGAGATATGTTTGAAGTGGATTTGAACGGGAATGTAGCTGGTATTGGGAGGTAAAACTGATGGATTAGAGTAAGAAGCAGCATGCTAAGGAACCACAGCCAGTCAAACCATGCTGCAAAAATCAGGTCTTTAATGTATATATATATGCTTGTCATGGTTAGACTGCTTGCTCCTACCCTGGTAGGATGGGGGGAGAATCAGAAGGAAAAGGTAAAGCTCCTGGATTTTATGGTTTAATGGGACAGTGAAGGAAGAGGAAGATAACAGTGCTAATAAAGAACATACAGAGCGGGTGATAAACACAATGCAGCTTGCTCATTGCCCAGAACCAATGCCCAGCCTGTCCCTGAGCAGTGACCCCTGCTCCCTGGCCAGCTCCCCACTTACACATTGAGCATGTTGTCATATGGTATGTATGGAGTATCCTTTTGGCTTGTTTGGGTCATGTCCTGGCTACCTGCCCTCCCGGCTTCCTCTGAAAACTTGCTCTGTCCCAGCTGCAAACCAGGACATTCCTGAAATCATGGTGGTTTCGATTCTTTCAAGGAAAAAATAGATTTTAGTTTTGAAAATTGTCATTCTGCTTTGCTCAGTTTCCGTGCTGTGCCCAGCATTCTCCAGGTATTGGTCTGGTTGGGAGAAATGATTTTTTTTGGGAAGCTGCGAAACACAATAAGCTTCTCTATCCCAGACTCTCCTGACAGTTTATACCAGATAGCATGTTGCCTTTTTTCTTTTTGTTGTTTTATCAGATTACAGCTCACTACCCTGCAATAATATTCTTGTTTCTCTAAACAGGAGCATGAGAAAAGGTGCTGGAGTGTTGACTTTAACTTGATGGACCCAAAGCTATTGGCTTCAGGCTCTGATGATGCCAAAGGTATCTTTTTTTCCCTCTAATACCTCTTTTTCAAAGTCTCTGTGCAGAAGCTTTACACTTTGTGTAACACTTTGTGATTCCTCTGAGGAACAAAAGTGATATTTTCAAGCAGCTGATTCCTCAGCTTCCGTCAGTATTGTTGTTGACATGGTGATGTGTAAAGGTATTACTGAACTGTTTGGAGCTTAGAGAAGGAGATGCTGCTTTGGATTAAGATTTCTTGGTGCAGCGTTCATCTTTTTCGGGTAACTTGCTCTCTGGCTAGCATTTTCCAGTATACTAAACAAAGCAAAATATGCTTTAACATTAGTTAAGCTTGTTGAGTTAAAGCCTTGGGGCCTTTCAAAAGAACAGCAGGCATTTATATTTCAGAGCTGGGGTTGTTGGTGAGAAAGCAGAAGGTGAAAACACCATCTGCTCTTTTACCTGTAGCTCCAAACGTCAAAGACTGCTCGCAACAAGAAGCTTCCTGCTTTCACGATGTGCCTTGGAGCTTAACCGAGTCAGTTGGAGTGAGTGGGATGCTGGGAATGGTCCCCAGCTTTCCACTGTCTGGGCTATCTGGGAAGAGAACTCTTCAGAAAGTCTTTTTGAAGAAGAAATGGGAAACTCCTAAGGAAAATGATTGCATGGAGTGATAATATTCTTCACCCCTAACCAACAAGATTTTTATCTGTATGTTTACAATACTGAATTAGAATTGTGAAGCAGCAAGAGCTTTAGTGGGGATCAGATCTCCTAGATGGGCTGATACAGCTCTGGACAGAGCTCTTCATGATTTGCTTTGAAATGATAAATTAATTTTTCATAAGCATTAAACCTTGCAAGCTGCTCCTTCCCCCTCAAAATGCTTTTAAATTCTGTTTCAAAAGAATTTGTGTTCCTCAGTTGCGTTTGGCACTCTTAATGTAGCTGGCAATTCCACTTATAAACATCAAAGCTGCCTTTCCTATTTAAGGTGGGCTTTAAATTATTTTTTTATACTCCCACCTCCCCCTTTTCCATGGAAGTCTGGAATGTTTTCTGTCTGCTTAAATGCAGCAGGAGAAAACATTCACCTTGTAAATTATCAACCCCTTCATCATGCTCCCCGCTCATGCTATGCATTTGAAAAAGCTTATCTGCCAGGTACCCACGCATTTATTAGCATGTTAACAAGTTGTCCAGTTTTGCAAAGCCAGCTGCTAGCAGAGCTCTTGTCTCTGGTTTAACAGTTCACTTTTTGGGGAATAGTTTCTAGAGTGTACTTAGAAATTTTTGTAATGAAGTCACTTGCATTTCAGTTCAAAACGGTCTTTGAAGGTGTGTGGGGGCTTTGGTGGCGAAATACAGGGCTGGAGCATTTTATCCTCTACTTCTACTGTGGTTTGCCTGTGATTTGCATATGTAAAAAGCTCACTAGAGACAGCCCAGTGGGGAAGTGTTTGAAACAGAACAGTTTTGAGCAGTCATAGCCAACATTCAGATTAGCATTACAGTGTCCACCATCCGTTTTCAGTGGGACCATTGAAGGGTTAAATGTGAAGGGAAGGTAACACCAATGACCAGTTGTCATAACTCAGACTCTCCTAACTTAAACTGGGCTTACTAAGAAGAAATCTCAATACTGATCGATACCGGTGTGACCAGAGCAATTGGAGCCAGTCTCACGGTGCTTCCCTGGAAAAGCATCACGTTTTCCTGTCACATCAGCAGGACAAGCTGGCACAAAAAGTGACAGCTCTGCCTCTTCTTCCCGCTTGCATTGTGGATGTGCCTGTCTCTCCTCGGTCTTTTCAAGTTGGAAGTTAATTTTTAAAGCACTTGGTATGCTCAGTAGGCATGCATTGGGGAAGGAGATGGGAGATGAAAAATCCTAGCATCAGGGCTTTGCAGCTGTCTCTGCCAGGGCTCGGGCACGGCAAAACAGGGTGCTAATGAATGGTGCTATTAGAGACAAAATGAGTCGGATATAATCAGAAACAGCATCCTTGGGCATCGTGTCCTGCTTTTTTTAGATAAAGATAATCCAGGATGCTTATTTGTGGAAGATCTTTCTGATTTAATAGCAGATAATGAGAGCATAAAAAGCATTATGGTATTTGAAGTAACTGCTGAGTGTGTGAACACCTCTACTTTTCTCTGCAGTTGTGCCCTGCCCTTTTAAAGGGGTGAAGGTACTTGTGTGTGTCTGTAGGGACCCAGAGATGCATGACAGACAGCAGTGAGCAAACCCGACGTGTTTACTTGTGCTACAGGCAGCTGGGGAAACAGCACAGTCTTAATTTCAGTTTTTATGCATGTAATGGCAGGAGCTATGATTTCCCTGTAACAAAGGGTGAATTTCTGCTGTTGGAACAGAAAAGATTATTTCATTTTGTGAAGGCAAAATGATGCTATCCAAGTGGCAGGACAGGGCTGGAGCTGGTGCACTTAGCTAATGACTTACAACTGATTCCCAGCCCAGTATCCTGGTAGGTTCTGGATTGGGAATGGAGTTTAATGGCTATTTTAATGTTAGCAAAGACAGCAAAATATTTTGTGATGCCACTGCAGTAGAGGTCTGTTCTGGATGGATGAAGTATTGGTTCTCTGCCCTGGGGTGGGTTTTGATGCTCAAGGGATACAAGCCAGTACTATTAAGCTTGGCTGGAGAGAGTGTCCTGGGTTTTCAGTCCTCTCTGTAAGACCATCACTGTTTCCTGCCTCCAAATCAAGAGGTGGAGCAGACCAGCAGCACTGGAGGGCACTGACCTGTAGGAGGATGTTACTTTGCCTTGTCTCATGGCAAGGAGGAGTGTGAGCATTGTTTCTTTATGTGCTAAGGAAAGTGATTTCTGTGCTGCCTTGATGAGACCATGGGTGCTAATGCTGTGGCTGTTTTTTGTGGTGTTGCTGAATTCAGCTGGGCAAAGCAGATTTTATTAAAAAACAAAAAAGCATGGCCTTTTACAGGGGGAGCTGAGAACTGCACATCAGAGCTCTCTCCCCAGCTATGTTGAGGCTTTCCAGAGGATTGTTTAGGGGTTTATTTTCAGTGACACGCAGTTCTTTCAACTTCTGCTGACTTCAACTGGAGGTACAGGTGCTTATTGCTCTTAAAAGACCAGGTTGGTCTTCCACATTGTTCATTCTCCTGGTTAAAATAAGCTTGATAACTTCCTGGAGATTAGTGGGGCTGCTGAATCCAATTGGGAATACCTTGAAAGGTCAAGAAGATGTTGGTAGTTAAAATGCCAATCCAAATACTGTTCTGGTTGTGCCTTATGCAAGGAGGGATACCCAGCAGTCATGGCCTGCTAACAATCACCAGCTTTACATCATCCTCCTGACCCACACAAGGCAGCAGATCAAAAGTCTCCTGAACTGGAAAGGACCCCTAAGGACCATCGAGTCCAGCTCCAGGCTCCACACAGGACCAGCCAAGTCAGAGCATGGACTCTAGCACATTGTCCAGATGCTTCTTGACCTCAGTCCAGCTGGGTGCTGTGACCCCTTCCCTGGGGAGCCTGTCCTAGTGCCTGACCCCCCCTCTCAGGACAGAACCTCTTCCTGACATCCAGCCTAACCCTCCCCTGTCACAGCTTCGTGCTGTTCCCTCGGGTTCTGTCCCTGGTCCCCACAGAGAGGAGATCGGCACCTGCCCCTTCGCTGCCCCTCATCAGGAAGCCACAGACCACCATGAGGTCTCCCCTCAGCCTCCTCTTCTCCAGGCTGAACAACCCCAGGAACCTCAGCCTGTCCTCATCAGACTTCCCCTCCAGACCCTTCCCCAGCTTCATTGCCTCCTCTGGACTCTAGCTGATAGTTCTGTGTTCCTCTTGTCCTGTGACACCCAGAACTGCCCCCAGAGCTCAAGATGAGGCCACCCCAGCACAGTGTAAAGCAGGACAATCCCCTCCCTGGCCCGGCTGGCCATGCTGTGCTTGTCTTTCATCTGGCAGGATGATTCAGCAGCTTCCCCCTTTCCTAGGGATTCCTCAGATCTATGCAAATGGCTTCTCTGGTAGCAGTATCCTACTCATGGTTTAGGGCTTTTTTTTTAGCTTCACCATCCATTTTTTGGCAGCTTCTCAATCACACAACAAGCTGAGTTTCAAGAACGACAGGCTGGAGGAAGTATCCTTACTATCAGTTTACTAGCTGTGTACAGTGATACCTACAGCTATGCCTTCTGCCTCTTGTAGTGTTTAGACATGGAACCAATGTAGAGATAATTGATTTATACACTTACACATTTAGCATAAAGTTCCAACAAAATAAAATGTTGAAGACTTGAACATTATAAACTGAGAAAAGCTGTTCTGGAGGCATCTTACATCCTTGGTGTGGTGTAGATGTTTGCCACGCAAAGATGGGTCTCTTGGGGGCCACAAAATTAGGAAACATATGCATTAACATGCATGTTAGAAATAGTCAGTCTCAGGTGGTTGCTTGTCTCATCAAAACAATTCTAGGTGTTATCAAGACATCTGTATGTTGTATAATTACTGCCTCGACCTCAGCAAAACTGATGAAAGCTACAGCAGATAAACTCTACCCTTATGAATTATGCTTTATTAACCTGTCAGTTCTTCTTTAAAAATAATGGGCAGTTCCAGGTAAAACTTGACACGTTTCATTACATGGTGCTATATGTTGCATATATCCTTTTTATGGCAGTGACTAAGATATAATTGGAGCCCAGTGCATCCCACAGCAGTTAGATCACAGAAATTGCGGGCTCTAATCCCTGTCAGTCGTAACGAATGTTACGATGGCTCTGAACACTCAGGTTGACTCTTCACCACATTAAATAGCTCCGCTTATGACTTGAAAATTTGAATGAATAAAGGAGCCAAGTTTGAAACTGAGCCTCTCAATTAGCTTTTGCTGCTGAAACTGAGACCAGATGGCTGTCTGGTTGTTAGAGGTGGTGGCATGGAGAGACTTGGCTGCTTTGAGTACGACTTAAAATACTGGTAGCTGGTTGGGAGGCTTCAAGAGGTTGTAGTGCTAGACTTGGGCAGAGTGTCACTCTGATCCTGTGATCTCCCTGCACACCTCACGTTGAAGCAGTTTGTCATGTTGTCTGCCAAGTGTCCTCTTGCAGTTGTGCTGTTACCTGCTTCCTATGCCATCTCATCCATAAGCGTGATGTCCTCTACTGCTGGAGTCTTACCATTTTGTAAAAGTCTCTTTCCCAGCTCCATTCCACTCCCTGCCCCAAACACAGAGCAGGATGGCAGTGTGTCACCCAGTCTCACCTGGGAGATGAGTGCACCCTAAGCTGTGTTTGCAAAGCTCTTGGTTTCATTGAGAGACATAGCTGGATACTATGGGTGAATGTGATGGCTCTAGTAGAAGTGAGCATGGATTTAATTCTGAAAGCCAACAACAGGGTGGGTGCTGTTCTCTGGGAATTTTACATAATGCTTGTATTTCTGGGGGTGGCTTTACAGAAGTTCCAGGCAGCTGTCTGACACCCATGCTGCACTCCATTTAAAAAGATGCCTTGCTGTGCCCTGATGAGCATTCAGGTGTGACCTTTACCCTTGAAGCAGTTCTCCTAAATGTGATCAGAAATAGTGCAAACCTGTTGCTTTCCATGTAGACAAAAAGTAGGTGCATTAGACCAAACCTGCCAGTGTTCCTCCTCCTTCCCTGACTGTCTTTGGGAAACCACATGCAAGCCCTGCTTTTCTTTCAAAGCTCCTGGGAAACACCAACCAAGAGGACACCTTGGAGGTTGGAGGGGACACACCACAAGACTGTTTACCTTGTGTGTTGACCACAGTGGGTAACAAGATTCCCATTCTTCTGCCATTTTGTGAGCTTTCTGTGAAAAGGCAGCAGAGAACCTGTTGCCCACAGATCTGGAGAAGCCCAAGCAGCCCCATGGTGATGTTGAGGACATTAAGCCTTCATGGAGCTCCTGTGTGTTCAAACAATCAGCTCCAGCTTCCTCAGCATGCCAGTTTTACTACAGCACAACAGGAGGACAACACTTAAAATCTTATTTTCTACCTTGCAGACTTCAGTGGGGGCTGATGCCAGTGTGGTGCCCCTTCTGGCCTGAGAACAAACTGTTCCATCTGTAGCTTTTAACAGTGAGCCTGGCTGTGAGGGGAACACCTGGCACCCTTCATCTTTAAGATTCAATGGTACTTGAAGTGTTTGTTGAGGCTGGGGCGGGTGACTTGGTCATCCTGTGCAGCACTGAAGTGAGTCCTTAGGGGAAGAGATCATGCTGTGCCATGTTGAATCAGTGTTGGTGCAGTAGTCTGGTAGAACAGAAGAGGTCCTTGTCCCTCAGAAGTATGTTGTCACAGGAAGCCAGCACACGATTTCTTTCCTGTCTGTCCCAGTTTCTCGAGAATAAAACGAGTTGCTCTCACTGTGCTCAAGCGTACAATTAGGAGTATTTATTCTGTGTAGAGCAGTTCTACCATGGAGTTCTTGCATCCCAGCTGAGGGACAAGGAACAAAAGATGTAAGCCTTCCTGCTCTCAGTTATGTGAATAATGCTGCAATTCTAACATGTGCTTGGTCACCTACTTTGGTGCCTGGGATGGACTTGCAGCACCTCCTGTGTGTATGGAGGTGGGCAGAGTGTTTACAGCATGCACTGGAGAATATTCTCAAGCTTACAAGCCATCAGAAGCAACCAGCTCTTAATGATGGCTGATATTTTGGCATGTGAGGCTTTTCAGAATCATATTTATGAAATAACATCGCTTTATGCCTTTCAGATTAGGCTGGTTAATTAACTCTGTGTTTTTGTTTACTCATTTCTCTTTTTCTGTTTCTCTAGTGAAGCTGTGGTCTACCAATTTGGACAACTCAGTAGCAAGCATCGAGGCCAAGGCTAATGTGTGCTGTGTCAAATTCAGCCCCTCATCTAGGTATCACCTAGCCTTTGGCTGTGCAGGTAGGTAAAAGGTCTCTGTTCATTCTTTACTTCCTTAATTTGTTTCATAATTCTTTTGGTTGGCTGATGAGTCCAGGACCAAGGTGTCTTTGCAGTTAAAAGGCCTCTTTTTTCAAGTGTGCAGTCACCCAGAAGACAACATGATACTCCAATGTCAACTTCATCCTGCAGCCTGACTTTTTAATCTGGGTGCTTCTCCAAGGGATAAAAGCCACCCGGTGTATTTACTGGGATTGCTAAGGCAACCAGTCAAAGCTCAGCTTGGAGAGGCTCATGTAAAGTTAATGTGTTAACATGGTGATAGCTGTTCTTTCTGATTTACAGCCTTGCTCTATAAATACTACAAAGCCATACTGGGAATTTTAACTGGTTTTACCAGAGGCTGTAAAACAGTGGCTGTGCATGTTTCCCACAGCTGCGGCTCCAGTCCCCATGGGTGGGCTCATGTTTTCCTAGGTTGGGCAAAGCATTGCTCTTAACATGTTGGCTTTGGGTTTGGGTTTTGGGGTTTTTTTTGAAGTAGTCAGTGGGGAGGGCATGACGAGGCTCTTCCTCGCTGAGGTTATATAGTCCTTGGTGAGAATACAAAGGCTTGAGAGCAGAGCGTGTGTCGCTTTGGGAGGAAACTATCATGCTATACATGCAGCAACTGAAATTCAGAGGTACCTATAAATGTTTAACCAACTCTGTGTTTTCTTTCTCTCTCCTCTGGGAGTTTTAATGCACTTGTAAGTAGATGTTCTGATGATATCTGCTATCTCTGGGCTTTGGGAGATATGTTGATCGTTCTCGCTACCACTGTTTGTGCCATTTGGCTTAAGTGCTCCTGTTTCCAGGCTGGGTCTACTTAGATTGTGACTCTTAGGAGGAAGAAAAACATATTTGCATTTTGATACACTGAAAAAAAAGCATTTGAGTTGGAGTGTAAAATATTGACTTGCTTGACAGGCATCATGCTGAAGTTTAGTGAATTGTATGCAAGAACAGAATTGAATTACAATACCCACTAGCAGAATTTGAATGAAAAGGGTCTATCCAGGAAAGCCTCTGGGGAGAGATGAGAGCACCAGCTCCAAATGGATCAGTTGCTGATTAAAATAGATATATAAAAGTGTTGTGAAATGGAATTCTTCCTGATAAATCAGTAAGTGGGATTCTTTTCCACTTGAAAGGGAGAGGGGGGTATAAGGAATAAGGCACAGCTGAGTCTGTAAAGGTTTTTGGTGCTGTAATAGGCTGCCCTGAGCAGGTGGTGGCTGTTCCAACCTTGGAGGTGTTCAAGGCCAGGTTGGATGGGACCCTGGGCAACCTTGTCTAGCTGCAGGCCTGGAGGTTGGTGGCTCTGCCTGTGTCGGGGTGTTGGAACTTGATGATCCTTGGAGTCCCTTCCCAGTCTGTGACTGTGTGATTCCGTAGGGCGTGTGGGATGGAGGTGGGTAGGAGTGTGTCTATCCATGCTTGTGCCTAACAGACCATGCTGGGCTTGTCTTTGAGGCTGTTTGGGAAAGAAGCACCATGAGTTAATGGAGGTTTTAAATGTCTATGTGCATGTTTTTATGATTTGGAGAAGACTGAGGGGTAAAACAGTGTTTGTACTGGGGAAGGAGATATAGGAGGGAGGCAAAATTTTAAATGTGTTTACATCTGCTTGATGCTTGGTAATTAAGTCTCTAAATAAAAATTAAAATGGGTATTTAACTATGATTGCTGAAACAATTACATGGAGTAATTCAACTGATGGGAATGACTTCCCACAAAGGAATTCTAATTGATCTTTCAGCCAGAATTACAGGGCAGGGGGAATGGTTTATGAAATCAAAAGAAATACTGAGGTGTTGAACTTATTTCTGAACTCCAAAAAACAATCAGAACAAAGAAACTAATTAGTGTCTTGCTGGCCTGTATGGGGTAGGAGAGCAGCCCTGTCTGCTGTGTTGAGGTGGAGACACAGGCTTTACTCCATCCGTTTCACCTGGCCTTGTTTATTCATTTCATTTAGTCTATGGAAAAAGCAATCGAACTTGTAAATAGTGTGATTTGTCACATGGGCCATAAAAGTCAACAAGGGAAGAGTCAAAGCTGGCTTCCTTGACTAGTTCCTTAAAACAAAATGGAAAGGATTGGACACACTGACTTCACTGTTCCAGTTTGCCCCCTGGTAGGAATAAAGATGAGCGATGCGAAACATTAATTTGGTGACCAGCCTAGCAGGCACTTTTGGAAAGCTGTCCTAGCTCTTCCTTGGCTTCTTTGCATGCTCAGAGGATTTTTGGCTTAAAATAAATTGTTTCAGTTAATTAGCTGGTGGTTAGGCAGTGATAAGAGAGCCCAGGGCTCCTCGTGTTGCACCGCTCCTGTGTGTACTCTTGTTTTACTTGTGGATTTGATGGCACTTAATGCTGTATTATGTACATGTGTGTGAGTTTTAAGACTTGATGAGATGAACTATTGCTGAAATGGTTGGGGGAGTGAAAGCATTCATACTTAATATTTGAGATATAAAAAGAGAAAGCTAATTGACTTAATGTACTATTACTAAATCACTAAACTTAGATGTTTCAGTTCTGCCCTTTCTCCTCTACAGAGTGGCGTGCAGGCTGGCACGACTTGCTTTAGCAGCATGGCTTTGACTGCAAGGCTGTCTTTTTCTGTGCTAATTTTTTGAAGTTACAAATTTTTCCAACTTACATCTCTTGGTTTTATCTTTTATTGAGGATATTTCTTAACCTTTCATACAGCTTAACACCATTTATAGAAGGTGTTGCTCTTTCACACCTTATTTAATGAAACTTCTTCTGCCCTTGACAACTGCGTCCTGCCCACTTGCTTCTATCTATTAGAAAAGCCTCTTTGAAGCAGGTTTTCCTGATGCTTCAGTGAGATCAGCATCTCTTTGAATCTGTGTTCTGGCTCCTCTGCATTTGCCACAGGAATGGGATGGCTATCATAAGGCCCTTTCTGCCCATGTCCAGTTTACTTGTCCCCACTCATTTGTTAGTAAAATCTTGACTGTTGGCTCACCTCTGCCAGTGATGCTACATTGTGCACGGGTAAAATATTTGGTTATCTTTGTTTTCTCTCACTTTCTCCAATTGCTGCAGAATCCTTATTTGCAGAAAAAATAGGAAGGAAGATACATCCAAGTCCCAGAGAGGTCTACCAACACGTGGTGTGAATTGTGTGAGCTCATGCAGTACCTTATTGAAATGTTTTAATTGTGTTTTGAACCCCTGTATGCTTCTGTCTGCTGAGGATCTCCAGCCCTCAAACCAGGGGGCTCTTTTGGGTTGGAGTCACTTCTGCAAGTCCAGTGCTGAGGTTGATGGCAGCTTGACCCTTGGCTGTACTGCAGTGTAGGTAGCCACACATACCCACAGCTGTGAGCTCTGTGA
The DNA here is from genome assembly GCA_013399135.1 of Heliornis fulica. Lineage (NCBI taxonomy): Eukaryota > Metazoa > Chordata > Aves > Gruiformes > Heliornithidae > Heliornis > Heliornis fulica. The sequence goes on along the minus strand of VXBZ01011135.1, from coordinate 66,117 downwards.
GTAATGCTGGACCGGAGGTTGGGGTGGTAATGAAGCATTTCTCACTGCAGTTTACATCACACTGCTCCACCTTTGTGGAGAACATCCCTTTCCTCTGCAGATCCCTGCTCATCATAGGCAGCAATGGGAGAACACAAGGCAGCTGCCTTGACTGATGCCAAGTGAAATAGATATGATGGGGGTTGGAATTTGGATTTGCATAGATTTCTTTGTCAAACCCTCTGTACTTCAGCAGACCTGTTGGAAAACCCAAGCAGTGATCCTGGAAGGAGTTGCTATGTTGCTTTGATTTGTCTGTGGCTTCATCTAAAAGTGTTGTTAGATTGTGTATCTCCACATGGAGCAGTTTCCTTTGGTAGAGAACACTGAGTTGGTTTCTGATGCCATAGAAAACTATGCTTTTGTTGCCACAATAGAAGTAAATCCCAGGATTACCATCTGATATGGATGATATATGTCTCTCTTTCTAGGCTCTTCACTCTGAAAGCTTTTAGATGACCAAAAGATCATTTTGGTAGCTTAAAACAGAACAAATGAGCAATAAACTGAAAATAGAGCCTATACAAGGGAGAAATGGGTATTTGGTTTGGGAAATAATTCTTTTCAAACCAGACAGGCACTTCAGGTGAGAGGGAAGCTAGTGCGTCTGGCTGCAGCCTGATAAAATCTGTTGCAGTGGAGAGGGCACATAAAGAAGAAAAGATCCCTTTTGTCTGTTACTTTAATAAAATATTCTATTTGCATGCTTACTGAGTTGAAACATTGGGCAGTATAAACTGTAATCACTGCCGAATACCAAATCAGGTAATTTTGTGGTCTTTTCCTCTTTTTAAAAATAGATAGGGTTTATCCTGAAATTAGCTATATAAATCATGACTGAAGTTATTATTGTTCTGCCTCAGCAGTAGCACTGATGCCCTCAACCTGTATATTTTCTAGCAGTGCCATTTCCCTGCTTTAAAGAAAAAAAAACAACACAAAAGGCTGAAAATGCATGAAGTCTGTGGCTTGAGTGTCCAAGTTGGGCAGTCTGGGTGAGACCAGGCTGTCTAACTACTAGTGAGCTAAATGCAGCAGCTGCTGATGATAGCAATGCTTTATTCCCAGCATGCCCTAATACTGTCAGCAGTTACCACTGACCTTTTATTTCCCATATATTAGGCAGAGATCATGTCGTCAAAACTTCAGATTCCTGAGCTCTTACACTCTTGCATACTTGTCTTTTTCCCACAAATCTAGCAGCATGGACTGGGGGATGAGAGGGGTTCCTCAGGGCTGCAGAGATGCAGGATGGAGACTGCCCACTTCCCGTGAGCCTCATGAAATAAGTGGAAGCAGTAGACAAGTACAGATGGACAGAGGAGAGAACAGAACAGCTGCAATGTGAGCCTTAAGGTTTTGGGTTAGTTTGAGCCTTGATAAGGTCTCAAAGTGCTCCTTGTCGCAAACTTTGGACAGCGTGGGTTCAGATGGGGTCAACAGGGCAGGGGAACCATGGGGGAGAACTGATGTAGGTTGGGGAATTGATGGCTTATGTTGGAGTGATGATTTATGTTGGGTTTACAGCTTGTAGCCTCGGAGTTGGAGACTGCTTGTATTGGGGAAAACTTAGTTCCTCCTAAACTTTCCCAGTTCTGCTTTTCTGCCTCTTCATACTGACAGTTGTGTGGGCAAAACAGTTGCCTTTTTTTCTGGATCAACTCATGCCCTGGTGACAGCACCATTGCCAGCCCCAGACATGCTTATGGCAGCCTGAATAGCAATCAGTGTTTGCTACCAGGGGTTGAGTCTTCACTGAACATGAAGTCTCCTTCCAGAAGAAACACTGATATTTCTCACCTTTTGTGCCTGTTCTCTTTCATTAGGAACTCTAAGAAAGTGCTTTTCCATCAAAGGTGTCTTTCCCTGGCAGGTTTTGCATGCAGTGTACAGAGCTTTCCTTCAGCATGATAGGATCTCATCATCCTCTGGCTTTGAATGTGACCACCTTTCTTTCCTTGTTGACTGGCTGCGAAGCTGGTGATGCCGATTCACAGCATACGGTGTGCCAGAGGCATCCTGTTGCTATGTCAACAGTTTGTTTCCGTTTGCAACTATTTACCCAATCCCTTAAGATCTCTGCATTGCCATAATGCACTTAACAGTTCAAGGTCATGAGGCTTTATCAGCATCATTAGTCTTGCTGATGGACCCTGTGTCCAGGTGGGACTGCTTTGGAGACCATCCTTGTCCAGTAAAGTATTGATTTTTCTGCTGCAGTAAGTGGAGCAGTGATTTCTCTTTCCCAAACATCTCTTTGTAGCCTGTCATGCTGCCTCAGATCTGGGTGACTTGCCTGGCTTGTCACTCAGCTCAGAGGAATGATGTGATATTAATGACCAAGAAGGCAGCGTGCCTTTTTGGAAGGGAATTAATGTTTTCCAGCTGAAAGAAAGGTCTTACCTTAATAGATTCTCATGGGTAAGTACTCAGCTCTATTGAAAGCCAGCAGTGACTCAGAAAGAATCTATTTGTGTGAATATATGACATGTTTAGGGTGGAGTTAGGCAGTTTCTTTGAGCTTAAGCTACAAGATTACCTTCAGCATCTGAATTCAGCACAGAATTCAAAAGCACAGACAAAGGTTAGGCATTTCTTTCAAGCCTGTGGAAAAGTTCACAGCAGCGCTCAAAATTCAGCCTTTATGAAATCAGGATGGCATGCAGCAGTCCAGGACTTGCCTGTTACTTGTATTGAACTTTACCTGCAGGGTGTCTCTTCTCTTTTTTCCAAGTATTTCATAATCTTCCAGTCCATGACCTTTGAGGTTATTGGCAGAGCAAGTAGGGATGAGGTCCATGTTTTGGAAGTGCACACTTCCCTTTTAGAATTTAAACTTTTTCAGAATTTGCTACACATTTTTCATGTAGCCTTTGAATGCATCTACAATGCTTCAGCCAGTTGAGGGTCATTTGGAGGATTCAGTACTTGTGGCCAGTATGGTTGTGATCAGATTTCTGTCCCAACAGTACTTTTTGTGGAGGAGCCACAGAGCTTAGTGCACTTGTTATCCCTCCCCTTGGGATGTAACCAGAAGGGAATTATTGAACCATACTGTCTGCTGTGCTGGTGAAGCCAATCTTTCTGTCACTGGTAGGTAGTCACATCCTGCTGCTGCTGAGGAATGACAAGAGGGAGGACCACAGCTATGCAGTGTTATTTAAGGTTAAGCTAACTTTCCTGTATACACACATCAGAGGTGCTACCAGGGGGGCCAGGTACTGGACGGCATCCTGCCTTGCTGCAGCTGCTTCCCAGGAAATCATGAATCTCAGAATTGTAGGGGTTGGAAGGGACATAGAGGGATCATCAAGTCCAACCCCCTGCCAGAACAGGTTCCCTAGAGCAGGTCACACAGGTCGGTGTCCAGACAGTTCTTGAATATCTCCAAAGAAGGAGACTCCACAACCCCCCTGGGCAGCCTCTTCCGGTGTTCCGTCACCCTTACCGTGAAGCTCTCTCCCACCAGTATGGAAGCTCCTGTGGGCCAACTTGTGGCCATTGCCCCTTGTCCTGTCCTCACAGGCCACTGAGAAGGGGTTGGCCATCTCTGTTTGTCTCCCATGCTTTAAATACATCCCTACCATGAAGGGACACAATCTTCTCATGAGCGTGCAGAACGTGTGCTATGGGGAAATTTCATAGGAGCTTCAGATTGTAAAAGCATATGGAACTTGTGCAGAAAAAAAGTAGCTTCTGACTTTTGTTGGATAAAGTTTGGAATCCCAGTTGGTCTTTATATTGTTACTCACTATTCATTTCAAAAGACCTGTTGAGATTTTCCAGACTCTTATCCCAGAGGTTGTCGCACTTCAGTAACAAGTGAATGAATAAAATGAACTTGAAAAGCTCCATTTGGTTCTCTGGAGAAAAGGATAAATCTGTCATTAGCTGGAACGAGTGTGCTAATTGTTTGCTTAAATATTCTTTTCCTGAACGTTTTGTCTTCCGACTGGTGTAGAAGTCATTTAGTCAATGTTACAAAATTCAAATTAAACTTGAAATGAGCCTTGAAACTCAGGAACAGAACAGGCAACTCCAAGATTCATCTTTTCCTCAGGATGCCAAATTGCTCTCACTACTAGCTGTTGCTATATCCCTTAGAGCTTAATCCTTTCCAACCTCAGCAGTTTCCAAAGCTGCAGTTTTTCTGGTAGCTCATTTAAAGGAATTGCTCATTGGAATGACATAATCTGTAATGACTTCCTGCTATCTTCTGGTCAGGCTGCTGCGTCGTTTAACTGTTCCAGCCTTTTTTTTTTTTTGGGGTACTGTGTGCATCCAGACCTTTATAACACACTTCTTTTTTTCAATACAGACTGTCAAACATTGTCACGTTGCAGAGGAGAAATCTGTAACTGGTGGGTGCAGTGTGGGCTCTTATCTCAAAGGCATTGGGGGATAGTATCTGAGCGTCCGAGCGATGCTTAAGAGGAGAACTATTTTGAATGCTTGGGCTAGGTTGAGAGGAATTACAAGAAGATAACAAAAAATAAGGCTGTAGATGTGTGTGCAAATTGAGTTCCCCTTCAAATCACTTATTTCCTTGCTGAGCTAGAGTGTACATCATCTCCTTTCTACCTGGCTTGCTTCTGGATCATCGTGTGTTTTCCTGGGTTTATTTCCTTCTCTGTGTAATTGCACCATACCTTTGGGGTTTTGGTTTAAACATTTGATATCTAAGCTTGACTCTGAGAAGTTGGGACACTGTATTTAGTATCCATCATCTCTTGTGGTGGCATCTGCTTTGAAGGCAGTTTAGGCAGTGAATCAGATTGCCATCTCAAGAACCTAGTAAAAGCAAGCCGCTGTCTCCTCGGGTTGGTGAAGCAAACTGTAGAGCTGGACCAAAGTTGTGTTTGATTAATAATTTGTCAAACTTGGGTCCTCAGTTGCATCTTGTAATGCACATGGAAGCAGCCTATGCTTTCCCTAGAGGAAGTTTGACTGCTCTGAAGCCTAATTCTTGAATGATGTTGATACAAAAAAAACCCCACCAAACCCAGAGCTGTTGCTTCATAAATATACTCCTAAAATCTTGAGGATGTTCCTTTCTGTGCCTGCTCTTCTTAATGTCTGAAGCCCCTGTCTATATGATCTTGACCTTTTGGAGCGTGTGGTCTCTGGGAGTCCAGCTGTGCAGCCCTTTCCCTCCTTCACTGCTCCACGACCTGCAGAGCTTTGAGTCACTCAGGAGCCAGAGCTGACAAGGGTTTGCAGTAAGAATGAGCACTGCATGCGAGAAGTGTCCTGAATTGGAAGAGATCTGTTCAACAGTCAACATGGCACTTCCAACTTCAAAAGGTGTATCCAAATGCCATTATACAAATGGGACTTGTGGTGCTCACCTGAGAAGTTTCAGACTGTCAGAGATATGTAGCCCATGGGTTGAAGCACCTTTTGCTGTGAAATAACATGTTCTTCACATGTTCTAGGTGCCTTAAAACTCATTTTGGGTGCTGGCCTACATGCACTGGTGCATATGAAGCTGTACATGGTGCATAGTCAAGGAGAACAGTTGGAACAATGCATAGTTCTGTGGTGGTTTTCCTTTCAGACATGACGAATGAATTTCCCTGAAAGCTGCAGGTTGTTACTGCTATTGTCTTCATTGGGTTTGTAACGTTAGTAAATCTTCCTTATGTGTGCTGAATATTTTGTTTCCCCACCAGTCTGATAGAAAGCAATCTTTGAATTGCACAAATCCCAGCTATCCCTTATTCCTATGAGAAATCTCTGTAGCTCTTTAAAACCATAAAGGTCAAAATTTCAAAGGAGTTCTAGAGAAATCTGTTTTGCTTCCCCCTCCCATCAGAGCTCTTTTCTCAACTGATTAAGATCTCCTAATGTTTTATGTCTCCTCCTTCCTCTCCTTAATGCAAGACAAGTTATTTAGGGTGGAGGTTTTATGGGCTGCTGTGTCAAAAGCTTTAGACAACTCAGTAAAAAATGTCCTCGGTGTGTAAAGACCATTATCCATAACCCAGCAAATGTCATCTGTAACTTCATGCCGTAGGGATCCTGTCGAATACAAAGGTTAAAAACCCAGTTGGCGGTTCCCATCGAGGCTGCTGTTCCCTTCATCTGTTCAGCAGAGGGAGATATAGATCTTTAGTGAAATGCTAGAGTTGGTATACATTTAAAAAAAAACACCACATTAAAAATAGTGCATTTGGTGTTAGTAAGAGATGAAAATCACTGCTGCAGCAGGGTATAGTCTTCCCCGCAGAGCTCTGTCAAAGGATTTCAAGCACTAACCTGAAACTCTCAGCTGTCACATTCCTGGGTCTTTCCCTGATAGAAGGAAAGGTAGGAAGTGCTTAATGTGCTGTTGGCTTGGCCAGGGATTAAGCTGTGGCTACCAGATGTGTTTAATGTACCTTCAGCTCTCTGTAGTTCAGTTTTCAGTGGACCTTTCTCCCGCTGCTTCCTTTGACATCCAGCCTGCTAAACACAATGGTTATGCATTTTCCTAAGTTGTGTTCTTCCTTCATCTAAATAATAACTCAGGCTGGATGTGATTCTCTAAATGTGATTTTTGGGGGCAGTGGCCCATCTTCTGTATTAGTGTAGGGAGATGGAGTTGTCATCCCAAGATAACCATGTGCCATCGTCTGCTTTAGAAAATTCCTTTTCATCTCCTCACAAACATCATGAACTCCATGGTTTCCTTGCTTAAAGGGGAAGGGGTGTGCTTTTGAGGCCTTTCTTTTCAGATTTTTCCACCAGCAAAACAAATCACTCAGTCCTTCCTTAATCTCATATTTTTTCAGAGCATGCTGTAAGGGAAGAGCACGTGAGGGGAGACTTAGACCCGCAGTTCAAAGCATCTATTGAATGTTTTCCCAAAGTTCAGTCCTCCTTTGAGTGGCCATTGAGGTTTTTGATTCCTTATAAGATGGGATACTTGGGAGCTCCCTGAGGTTTTGGTCCGGTGGTGTTTGAGGCCACTTGTCTAGACAGCAAACTAGATGATGTTTCTTGATAGCAAACATGAAGTACCACATCCCAAATCATCTCAGGCACACACATGAAATACAAAATGAGGAGCATTGTTCCAGCTTGCCACTGTGGACCAGAGCATTGCTTCTAGAAGACATGGAGATCTTCCCCAGGGCAACAGAAAACAGTTACTCAGAGACAAACCATTCTGTTCCTGCAAAGGGAACTTCAGGTAAAAAGAGGAAGAAAAAGCAAATGCATCAAATGGGTAATTTACTTAGTTATAGAAACAAAGTACTTGCAATTTCTGCTGGAACAGAAAATTGTGAGTACAAAACCATATCCAGCAAACATTTTAATGTACTTGTGATGATGGCTGTTGGGATAAAACCTTCTTGGTTTATTGGTGGGGTTTTTTAAGGCAAAAAGTATAGACAGGAAAAATAAAGGGAAAAAAAAAACCCAGCTTTGCCTGCGCTGCAATGTTCTACAGGGAGATGTTGGGGGGAAATGGATTTATTTCTGCTCTCTCCTCCTCATGTGATTTGTCATGCTGCAAGTGGAAAACAGCACACTGCATTCTTCAGCAAAAAGCTCTGGATAGTTTTGTCTGTCAAAGGTTCTTTGCTTCAGGCTGTATCAAACCCATTTTTAATCTCCTTCCTTACAGTAAGGGAAATGGTTTGTAAAGAGGGCACAGATGTCAGCCCACTGCTGTCAATATTATCTAATTTCTTCTTAAGAAAATTCTTGCGTTAATTTTGGTGCAGGGCTCTGTTCACTCGATTTCAAGTCTGCTTCCTTTCCTGTCCCAAATGCTTTGCTGCCTTTTCTCTTTACCCACAGCATCTATTTCCTTTACATAGTGGAAACTATCCAGTTGCCTTTGCTCCCTGAAATGATTCCTGATAGGCTCAGGGGAAGGGGTGTGCTTTTGATGATCATGTCCTATGATCAGCACAGGCTTGAGCCTATCAGGAATCATGATCAGGAGTCATGATCATGTTGTTGACTGGAAGGTTTCCTCACTGTTTTCTGTTGAAGGCCCAGATGCCACCCTGCCTTTCTGGTGCTATAACAAAGACCCTTTTTTAACCTCCCACTGTTCTCTTCTGCTCTGGAAAAGACCAGAATAGTCTTTATTTTTTGTGGTCCTTGCATGAAAGTGCACCTGTGTTGAGATGAGTTCTTCTCAAAGGTGGAGTGTTCAACTGTCCTATGTTCTAGGATCCAAAGCAAGATCTGCATGTGGACTTTGGAACTCCAGTCTGCTTCTCTGCTGTAGGGGATGTTAAATCTCCACTCTAAATGTTTCGAACAGAATCACCTCAGTCACAGGAAGATCTCTTATGTTCTGGTTTTTGGTATTAGGGACTTGGCAGCAGTTGAAGTTCAACAGTTCTCCATTGTCTTTTGTACTAGTAAGGGGAAAAATAAAGATAGGAGGACCTAAGGTTGTGTGGTAGTATCTGAGAAGCTAGAAACTTGTGCAACAAACCACAGCCTAAACACTAATGCTGTAATGCCCAAGGGTGGGCTAATGCCTTGCATTTCTTATGTCAATAACAAATAGCTTAAGCAAATTTGGATTAAAAAATTTTTCTTCCTAATCCTTTGATGTAAGAATACTTTTCAAAGCAGGGAAGAGTTTGCAGAATCTGTGTCTTTGGAAGTGCTCCGAGCCTGGCTGAGTAGGACCCTTGAACACAGTTACTTAACTTGGAAGTTGAGTCCAACATTGCAGTTGTCCCTTGTTTGAGTGGGAAGTCAGGCTGGATGGATTCCAGAGGTCCCTTCCAGCCTACGTTATTCTAGAACTCGCAGGGCCCTTGAGCAAAAATGTATTTTGGAGAGAAACTGCACTCCAAGTAGGATTAAGTTGCAGATGGGCTTTCTCATAATTAAGTGCTGAGTTGTCTTTTGACCAGCCTTTGATATTGCTGCCTCTGCTCTGTTTCCTAGTGTTGGAGGTACAACCACTGGAGAGGTTCCGTGTCCTCATTAATAGCCTTTACTAAGTCTCTGAGTAAGTATGCAGCTTGTTAGATGGCTGCAAGGTCAAAAGAGTGCTGAGGCTTTTGTAGGTCTCTGAAGTTTAGAACAGATTTCCTTTAAGTGTTTTGTCCTCAGGGTTTGGGTTCTGATAGCCAGCTGTCTGGCTTTGTGTCAGCCTCCTGAGAAAGCAGCAGCACTTGTTTACCTGGCCCCTGTTCAGGTTCTGCAAGGACTGAGGCACCTGATGTGCCAAGTCATCTTCTGTGTACTGTGCTATACTACACTGTTACACCGTGTATGACTGACCTGAGTTTATTTTTATATCAGGATGTTGTCCCTTTTCATCTCCTTCCCAATTCTCCTCACTAACAGAAGAAAAGTTTTGAACAGTGCAAACTGAGGTTGTGTGTGAGCCCTCCAGTTCTGTTTCCATTTTCAGTCTAGCCAAAGGCTTTACCTCTGAGGATGCAAGCTTCCTTTTCATGGCAGGTGATCATACTGAGCCTGCCTGGAAAAAGGCTCTTGGTTAACCCACCTTGCTGTTAAAGTTCTCTTCTTCTCCTGCTTGTCTGTCTACACTCAACAAAAAACAAGGTGGCTTAATGGCTCTCCTTCCTGGCATGCCACTTAAGGGGAACGACTCTGTGTATTCTTTCCTTTTACCCAGAGACACTCGAGGCAGAAGCTTTGGTTTGAAACACTGGGCCCTGGACACTTGAAGGTGTAAGGATATGATTCTATTTTCTGACTAAACAAGTTGCCTGGATACAATCCTGGGTAGCTTTGAAGGCTTCTTTCTGGCCACTCTGTGTGCTTGGTGGTCTTGTTTACACTTGCTGTACAGAGGAGAATCAAGTGTGAAAGGAAGGATCGATTTCTAGAGGTAAATGTTTAAATATAAATAACCATATTTAAGCTAACCCCTTCAATAAGTATTGAGCAACAGAGGCTTCCTTCAAGATCTTTTGATACCTTTTTTTAACTAGTGAAAGTAGGAATGGAATCAAACTCCACAATATCAGACCTTGTCTGTCTCTCTGACTAATTATATTTTGTGAGCTTTAATATGTGAAATTCACTTGACCCCTAAGTTAGGTGTTGAATACCTCTTGCAGAATCCTAGACTGGTGAGGCTTGGAAGGGACCTCTGGAAGTCATCCAGTCCAACTTCTTGCCAAAGCACAATCACCTTGAGCAGGTTGCACAGGGTGGCGTCCAGGTGGGTTTGGGTTCTCCCCAGAGAAGGTGACTCCTAGCCTCTCTGGGCAGCCTGTCCTAGTGCTCAGGCACCTGCAGAGTGAAGAGATTTGTCCTCATGTTGAGATGGACATTCCCATATTCTAGCTTGTGACCACTGCTTCTTGTCCTGTCCCTGGGCACAACTGAGAAGTCTGGCAGCTTCTTCTAAATGCCCACCTGTTAGATATTCATCAGTGTTGATGAGAATTCAGTCTCATCAGAAGACTCTTAGAAGAAGTAGTCTTCTCCAGGCTAACCATCTCTAGCATTCTCAACCTGCCTTCACACAAGAGATGCTCCAGCCCCTCATCATCCTCATGCCCTCTGCTGGACTCTGTCCTGTAGTTCCCTGTCTCTCTTGAACTGGGGAACCCAGAACTGAGCACAGCACTCAAATATTGCCTTACCAGGGCCAAGCAGAGAGGAAGGAGAACCTCCCTCACCCTGCTGGCCACACTTCTCAATGCCCCCAGGTCCCACTAGCCTCTTGGCTACAAAGGCACGCTGCTGGTCATGGAGAACTTATCTCCAATAACACCCAGGTCCTTCTCTGCGATGCTGCTTCCCAGCAGGTCACTCCTGACCTGTACTGGTGCTGGGGGTTATTCCTCCCAAGGTCCAGGACCCTACTCATGACCTCTTATTAAAGAAAAAAAAAAAGCAAAAAGCCACCTCCAAAATGTGCTTTAATAACAGCAGATCTGTACCAGACCATTTAACTATCATCTGACTCCTTATCCCACGACTTTGGTTTTGAATATGAGCCTCATCTTGGCCGTAACACTCATCTGACATGTAGCAGTGAGCACCACTTACATTCTCAAGTCTGTAAGAACTGGAAAACCTGAGTAATGTAAATTACTTAGTTTTTTTAATGGATCAATAATCTAAATATTGAACAGCTGGAGAATATGCGTTTCTAAATGATTGAAATAAGAAAAATGGCCATTGATTCCCCAGCAATTCTGTTTTCCAGAGGAGAGCCACAGAACCTTTGTGTGCGGCTCCCGGGGCTTTCCCTTCGTTACCTCTGTTGAATATAAAACTGTTGCATTGCAGGTAAACTTTGCTGCTGCTGTCCTTGCTTTGAAATCCCTTGGAGTAAGTGCTTGGGATGGGGATGAAAAGCCTTGAGGGGGTGGTGGCTGTGTGTTAGCTCTCGCCGTGGTCTGGTTGATGTTTGTGGTGAAGGTGGATGGAGC
>VXBZ01011135.1:7992-54565 GCA_013399135.1 Heliornis fulica | reverse complement strand
TCTCTTCTTCTCCTGCTTGTCTGTCTACACTCAACAAAAAACAAGGTGGCTTAATGGCTCTCCTTCCTGGCATGCCACTTAAGGGGAACGACTCTGTGTATTCTTTCCTTTTACCCAGAGACACTCGAGGCAGAAGCTTTGGTTTGAAACACTGGGCCCTGGACACTTGAAGGTGTAAGGATATGATTCTATTTTCTGACTAAACAAGTTGCCTGGATACAATCCTGGGTAGCTTTGAAGGCTTCTTTCTGGCCACTCTGTGTGCTTGGTGGTCTTGTTTACACTTGCTGTACAGAGGAGAATCAAGTGTGAAAGGAAGGATCGATTTCTAGAGGTAAATGTTTAAATATAAATAACCATATTTAAGCTAACCCCTTCAATAAGTATTGAGCAACAGAGGCTTCCTTCAAGATCTTTTGATACCTTTTTTTAACTAGTGAAAGTAGGAATGGAATCAAACTCCACAATATCAGACCTTGTCTGTCTCTCTGACTAATTATATTTTGTGAGCTTTAATATGTGAAATTCACTTGACCCCTAAGTTAGGTGTTGAATACCTCTTGCAGAATCCTAGACTGGTGAGGCTTGGAAGGGACCTCTGGAAGTCATCCAGTCCAACTTCTTGCCAAAGCACAATCACCTTGAGCAGGTTGCACAGGGTGGCGTCCAGGTGGGTTTGGGTTCTCCCCAGAGAAGGTGACTCCTAGCCTCTCTGGGCAGCCTGTCCTAGTGCTCAGGCACCTGCAGAGTGAAGAGATTTGTCCTCATGTTGAGATGGACATTCCCATATTCTAGCTTGTGACCACTGCTTCTTGTCCTGTCCCTGGGCACAACTGAGAAGTCTGGCAGCTTCTTCTAAATGCCCACCTGTTAGATATTCATCAGTGTTGATGAGAATTCAGTCTCATCAGAAGACTCTTAGAAGAAGTAGTCTTCTCCAGGCTAACCATCTCTAGCATTCTCAACCTGCCTTCACACAAGAGATGCTCCAGCCCCTCATCATCCTCATGCCCTCTGCTGGACTCTGTCCTGTAGTTCCCTGTCTCTCTTGAACTGGGGAACCCAGAACTGAGCACAGCACTCAAATATTGCCTTACCAGGGCCAAGCAGAGAGGAAGGAGAACCTCCCTCACCCTGCTGGCCACACTTCTCAATGCCCCCAGGTCCCACTGGCCTCTTGGCCACAAAGGCACGCTGCTGGTCATGGAGAACTTATCTCCAATAACACCCAGGTCCTTCTCTGCGATGCTGCTTCCCAGCAGGTCACTCCTGACCTGTACTGGTGCTGGGGGTTATTTCTCCCAAGGTGCAGGACCCTACCCATGACCTCTNTTGAACTGGGGAACCCAGAACTGAGCACAGCACTCAAATATTGCCTTACCAGGGCCAAGCAGAGAGGAAGGAGAACCTCCCTCACCCTGCTGGCCACACTTCTCAATGCCCCCAGGTCCCACTGGCCTCTTGGCCACAAAGGCACGCTGCTGGTCATGGAGAACTTATCTCCAATAACACCCAGGTCCTTCTCTGCGATGCTGCTTCCCAGCAGGTCACTCCTGACCTGTACTGGTGCTGGGGGTTATTCCTCCCAAGGTCCAGGACCCTACTCATGACCTCTTATTAAAGAAAAAAAAAAAGCAAAAAGCCACCTCCAAAATGTGCTTTAATAACAGCAGATCTGTGCCAGACCATTTAACTATCATCTGACTCCTTATCCCACAACTTTGGTTTTGAATATGAGCCTCATCTTGGCCGTAACACTCATCTGACATGTAGCAGTGAGCACCACTTACATTCTCAAGTCTGTAAGAACTGGAAAACCTGAGTAATGTAAATTACTTAGTTTTTTTAATGGATCAATAATCTAAATATTGAACAGCTGGAGAATATGCGTTTCTAAATGATTGAAATAAGAAAAATGGCCATTGATTCCCCAGCAATTCTGTTTTCCAGAGGAGAGCCACAGAACCTTTGTGTGCGGCTCCCGGGGCTTTCCCTTCGTTACCTCTGTTGAATATAAAACTGTTGCATTGCAGGTAAACTTTGCTGCTGCTGTCCTTGCTTTGAAATCCCTTGGAGTAAGTGCTTGGGATGGGGATGAAAAGCCTTGAGGGGGTGGTGGCTGCGTGTTAGCTCTCGCCGTGGTCTGGTTGATGTTTGTGGTGAAGGTGGATGGAGCACTTGCCCTGGATGATGAAAGTTACTTGATTCCTGGCTCTGTGAAAAGTTAAATCCCTCTGGGTTTTGGGGTCATATGTGTTCCTACCCTGGCTGTACTGGTACTCAGTGGAACAAACTGGTGCCCTGGGGTGCTCCTTCCCACACCTTACTTTCTTCCTGGAGCTGCCACTCCTCTGTGCGCATTAAGAGCTCTGCAATAGGTAATACGGACCTAAAACCTGTTTGTGAATTTTACTGACAAGTGTAAGTGTAAGGGAAATACTTTCTGGCAAAAACACAGACTTGGCCTTTTTTGTTTTGAAATCCAAGAGTGGTTCCATGCCAACAGTTCAAAAGTTACCTAAGGTGCTGCTGGCTCTGTTAGCTATTCCCAGTTTTTAATTGTTTAGCTGGCCACATCACTACCCCTGCCACTGAGCTGAGGACTGAGACTGTGAAGGTGCTGATCCCCAGACTCTCCTTCCCTTTCCCCCTGCCTTTGCCAGCTGCAGTCCCATGGCCATATGAGCTGCCCAGCAGTGAGGGATCCCGTCCTTTGCTGACCGGTTATGCGGACCGAAGTGATGGTGAGATCTTTTGGAAGTTAGAAGTCTGAATTCATAATTAGCTGTCACCAGACAGCTCAAAGGTTAAAGTGGCAGCATGTTAAGGGGAGTAAGCAGTTCTGAAAGAGCACTATTTAAAAACTTAGGCTTGTGGTCAGAGACCTCTCGGCAGCAGCAGTGGAGCTTTAGCTGCCCTTTTGCCGAAGTTGATCACTTAAAAAAAAAGAAATATATATAATAAAACACATCCTGCCAGCAAGCATTTGAATTCAGAAGGCACAGCAGCAGAACTCTGTCGTGTTCAGCTTCTGCATTGACATTGAACTGGACGAGAATTGCTTCAGAGTGTTTAATTTGTTATGGTATATATACATGTTCCTTCCTATTATCTCGTATATATTTCAATTAAGCGTGAACGCAGAAGAGAAAGGAAAGCGGCGAGCTGTTGCTGCCCGACGGTTGGGCATGAGGCTTTTAACTGGGGAAATGTCATTTCCAAGTTGAAATTGTTCTAAGTGAGTTTTATAGAAACCACAGAGCTGCAAAAAAAAATTTGCCAAATGATGATTTTTCAGGCTCGTGTTTGAGGAGCAAAGCAAGAAGCAGAGAGCCCTGCTGCGTCGCTGCAGTGGAGTCCGCTCTGTGGTTTGCTGGGGATGCTGAGGTGGGATGTGGGATGAGCTTAGGTCTTGCTGAGTTTGGGAAGAGTTTGCTTCCCCTCAATGCCCACTCTGTTTTCTTTGCCTTCAATTAAATCCTTTCCTGAGCTATCCAGGGCACCTCGCCCATGATGTGCTGGGATGCTGCTGATCATGGACAGTTTCAGCTCCTTAGGCTCTGCTGTGCAAAGCTGCTGCCATGGTACCTGGGAGTTGTATTTTTTTCTCATTTAGCTTTGTTTTTAGGCTCTCTGCTTCCTCAGCAGATGGCATTTTTATCATGTTTTTGGAAAGTCCATATGGCCTACAAGAGAGAGTATCTCTGTAATCGTAACACACAGCCACCTGTTCTGGTTGTAATGAATGCGGTGAGTGTTCCTCTTCATACATCTACTTAACAGAGCGGCTTCAGCTGAATTAAAAAAAAAACAACAAAACCAACCCTCAATTGGGCATCAACACTTTGGCTGCTGAAATAATCAATTAATAATTAAGTGGCTAATTTTAGAATCCACTGGCCTTGCCCGTTCCCTCGGACTCATTGCGATCGGAGCAGACAGTGATTGATTGCCCTGCCGATGCCGAGAGGCACACGTGGTGCCGCGGCCAGATGCCGGCGAGGCTTTGAGCTGTTTATGGTGATGTTTAGAAGGTGAATGCAACTCTGTCTCATGTTCTACAAATGAACTTGTCTTCCCTGCTCTGGCTCTTTCCGCTCATCGTTTCTCCAGCTGCTTGCTCGCAGCCATCCGCTGGTCCCCCTTTTCCCTGCCACCCTCCAAAGGATAAAACCTGGTGCTCAAAAGGTATCCAGCTGGAGAGGAGGTTGAAACTGTGAACAAAAATAGGCTTGAAAGGCTTCTCCACTAACTGGCTTCTAATAGAAAGCCTTGCTAGAATCACACTCATTAAAATATCAATTCCCAGTTAACTGTTTCCTAGCTCCCTACTACCAGCTAGATGAGAAACTTTGGGATTTTTTGGCTCAGGCTTTCGGGGAGGTGGAAGGTACCAGGATGCACAGATCTTTTTATAGGTGTGTTAACACTTAATCCAAAGTCCTTTGGAGAATTAACTCCTTTATTGAATAAGCCTGTTGCAAAGTCACCTTGTACTAAAAGTAATTAAAATCTCCAAATGGTAGCAGCACTCTGGGATTTAGAGTCGACTGTTGGGAGGGTTAATATTTTAGAGATCAAAGAAGCAGGAGCTTGAGGGTAGGGCACTTCCCAGCTTTCAGCACTAGCAGTGGTGGGCATAATAGCTGCTGAGTTTCAACACAATAGGGTAATCCAACAGTTGGGTGTAAGTGGTGGAGAAAATCTGATCTGACTGCTTGGAGCATCTGCTTTTACTTGGTTAGGAGTGAGAGAGCCAGAAACATCTTACCAGAGGAGTTTCTGATCCCACCTTGGGCAGAGAAGGGAGATGCTGGAAGCAGTTGGAGAGGGAGGTGACTTGTCGTCTGGCCTCGATTTACCAAAGGGCTTTCTGGCACAGCTCCCCCTGTCCCGCCATGGTCACCAATTAGCCCTTCATTGCAGGGGAGAAGCTGCCCTTGCCGGTCTGATGGTGGTTGCTGTAGCCCGATCGATGTAAATCCAGTTATCTCTGAAACCACATGGGATTTTGAGACAGCTGGGTGGTGTTTGTGCAACCGAGAGCCCGGCTTTGAAACGCCGTGCAAATACAAAAATAACCAGAGCTATTGGCATTTAAATTCATTTCCCTGCAATCTTTGTGATGAACTTCCATTGGCAGTGGGTGATTTCAGTGGGAGGAGGGTCAGAGCAGTTTTTCAGCTGACGTCTGGGTATCGCAAGCTGCTTGGTGAGGAAGGCGGCCGGCTCCATCTCCTTGTGTACGCGCGGCCCTCCTGTCCTGGCGTTTCCAGAATAGCAGGGGATAATTTAATGAAGCTCAACATGAAAGGCTGAAAACGAGGAAGGGAGAAGCTTATTAACCTTGTTGAGCTGGAAAGAGGGCTGGGGGTGTTTGGGGCTTGGGTCTCACAGGGTTTTCTGTTAGTGGCTTTTAGTTTTCTTGGGAATTGACATTTCATTGTGCAGAAAATAAAATGTATGTGATAATTCTCTTGTGATCCCTTTTATGTGGTTGTGGCATTGCAGCACATCTGTGAATTAAATCTTAAGAAGAACTGAAATTTAGTCTGTTCTCTCATTAACAGAAACACTAGTTCTCTTTTGATTTGTAATAATGCCAAAGGAGAGAAGCAAAACGCAGAAGTATGGAGGTTACCCGTGTACAATAAGCATGAGGAACTTCATCTCTGTTTCCCACAATCCAGTTTAAACAGCAGACAGAGCTAAGTTTTAGCTTCAAGTTCTCCAGCTTGAGGAAGGGAATTAGCAATGGCAGTGGGAGTGGAGCAGAGCCATGAAGGCAGGCAGGAGAGGCTGGAGTCCTTGCATGTGAACCAGATGGGGTTTTCAGGAGCACAATTGTATGTGCACACACACAGGTGGATGAACCTTTTCCCCTTTGAAAGGCTGCTCACCCCCTTTCAGACTGAATTTTGGGGCCATTTTAATGTGCCTGTTTAACCATCCCTTTGCAGACTGTTTATCCTAGACGAGGCTTTAAGTGAGACGTAAGCAGGACTTGAATTATGAGCTGACGATTACAAAGGTTCCTTGATTAAATTTTTGCCCCTTTTCTTTCTCCTCCCCAGATCACTGTGTTCACTACTACGATCTTCGCAACACTAAGCAGCCAATCATGGTGTTCAAAGGGCATCGCAAGGCAGTCTCCTACGCAAAGTTTGTCAGCGGCGAAGAAATCGTCTCTGCGTAAGTGCTGCCTTTTGGGTGTGCTGCGGACTCCGTAGCCCTTGCTTCCCGGCGGGCGGCGGGGCCGTCGCGCAAGCTCACCCGCGTGGGTGGGCAACGCACTGCTTCCCAAAAGCACAGCAGCTAGCGAGCGCGCTAGCTGCTGTGCTTTTGGGAAGCAGAGCGTTGCCTCTCCCAAGACAAAAATAGAAATTCATTCCCAGTGTCACTTGGCTCTGCTCTGTGGAGCTAAAACACTTGGAGAGGGGTATATATAAAACACAGCTCCCAACTATGAGCCCTGATTTTTGGGAAGCGGCGGTTGAGCCGCGTTCGTCCAACACACTGTGTGTGCTGAGGATGCTCCTGCCCGAAGTGCTACTGTGGAGAAGGCTGCAGGCAGAGCCCTGAGGATAATGATCAGCAGTAGAACATAGCTGATGAGTAACCAGAGCAATCAAATGCTGCGTCTGAAGAGAAGCTTTAGCTGCAGCCTGAAAGCAACACAAGCAGGTCTGAGTGGTCTGGTGATTTATTAATCTGGTCTGCAAAGGTTATTTTTAGGGTTATACAGGGGTTAGAAAGCAGACCATCAGGTGTGTCCCGGTGACGTGTGGCTTTCAGCCAGGATAGGCATTAAAGTGTCCACCATGGAGACACTGAAGGAGAGTATCAGGCAGGTTGTGCTCCGTTACGCAGCCAGATGTGTCTGCCCCAAGCCAGATGTGGCTGCCTGATTCTAGGGAGTTTTTCAGTTCTGTGAGAGTGTCTGTCAGATCACAAGGTGGAAGGTTTGACTGACTGCAAACCTCAGTAGACCAGAGGTGAGCCCCTTGTACGTGGTGGGGAAAACACCGGCAACCCATGCAGGGGGCTGCAGGGGAATCTTCGATCTCAACACACTTGTGTCCAACACCGAGGGCAGCAGGGATAGATCTAGTCCCAGAAAGTCCATTTCCTGCCTCAGAGCAAGCCAAAGATTATCCAGCCTAGCTCTGTCCTGTGTTGGCACACAGTTTGCTCCAGAAGCCTGGAGCCAAAGCAGGGAGTTTTAACGTGCATTTGGGCTGCTAGTGAGTTACTCGGAGCTGAGCTGTGTGATGGAAGGTTCCCCGGTGGCTCCTGCCTGCTACTCTTTCTATTTAATCATCTCCTCTCTTCTTATTCCCATTAACATTATAATTCCATAAGGGTGCAAATTCATACCTAAAACGCAGATAAAATGAAATTTAATGCTTTGAACCACATCTGGGTGAGCAAAAAGCATTTAATAGAAGCAGGAAGAGGCTGGGAATGATTTTTTTCAGCCACGATTGAGTGAAGCAACATCATACATGAAATGTTTTGGGACAGAAAGGACCTGTGGTGCTTGGGCTGAGCACCCAAGAAGGCTTATCCCACAGTTCCAAGGGAATATTGATAGAGCAGTCTGGCTTGGACAGGTAGTGACAGGGTGAGGGGACTATCTGGAGGGTTTGTCTGTTGTTTTTCTGAGCAAACAGAAAGAAACGTCAGAGGGGATTATTTTTCTTGTCTGTCTTTGGCAAACTGAGCAGACAGCTGTAGTGATTTCCCAAAATCATGCACTGATTTCTTCTAAGGAAAAATTATATGTATATTCAGATCCTCCAGGTTCCTGGCTAAAGCTGTTTTATAGATTGCATTGATTTACTTTGCCTTGTAGGGTTAGATTTTGACCTCGAGGAGGTTCAGAGCTGCATGGTATTTAGCACAACATACTGATTGCAGTGCTGATTTACAGAGAGGCAGATTTAACAGAACACTGCTTCCATGATATTTTTTAGGGGAGGGTGTGGAACCAGAAGAGCAGTGTAACACCTGCAGCACCAATGGCCTTCCTCTCTCCTGGCTGTCCAGTGACTGATAGCTCTCTTCTCTTACAACATGTTTATCCTGAACAATGCAGCCAAGGCTGGAATCACAGCATGACAAGCTTGGAAAGGTCCATTGAGTCCAACTGTCCCTGTCTTCTCCTAAACCATCTCCCTGAGCACTTCATCTACCTGTCTTTTAAATACATCCAGAGATGGGGACTCACCACCTCACTGGGCAGCCTGTGCCACATCCCAACAGCTCTTTGGGGGAAGAGCTCAGTGGGAATCTGTTAACGGTAAAGTGTTCAGTTAATAATAGTCTTTAGGTGCTTTTATTTTAATGCAGAGGTCTAGAATACCTGCTACTAAAATATAGAGGATAAGTGCCTTTATGCCTGTTTCGATGGGTTAGTTGGTACCAGAAGATGTCAGAAGAACCTGACTGCTTGTAGGTCAGGGATTAATCTTCTGCTGCTTTACCCTCCCATTGGAAAAGTTTTGTTTCCAGGCAACTCCAAAGCCTTTTAAAACAGTGTTTTAAAAATGCAGCTGCCCTGATGCCACAGGAAGCACCTCACTGCAGTTGGGGGCTGGAAAAGCAGTCGTGTGTTACCAGCTTTCCCCTTTCCGAGAGCTGTGCTGCTGCTGTGATGGTAAAGCCAAGAGAAGAGGGAAAGGAGAGCAATCAGGATGTGGACAAGCTGAACACTGCCTGCCAGACCCTCCTGCTGCAGACCTGGGACGAGGGATGCACTCCTGCTTAAGTCACAGCATTGCAGATAAAGTTCACACCTTTCGTTCTGATCTGACCTCGTGCTATTATTACAAATGACTAACAAATCTTGCAGCAGCTCCCTTATCGCTCCTTTGTCATTCCAGCTGTCATTGAGGACTGAGATAAGGGCTTTGCAGCAGGCACAAGGTGCATCTCTCCTCTTTTTGTGCTATATTTTTAGGTAAATGTGACATCGGTGCCGGCCTGATGTCTTATGTCGCTGGTAATATTTGATGGATATTAGGTGGTTTTGCTTGGGTGGGGTTTTTTCTCTTCAACTCTGAATATTCAGAAAGCAGCAAGGTTGGGTGGCACAGGAGTGTTTCCTGACTTCACTCCTTTCTGCTCTCAGTTTCTCTCCAGTTGAAGATCAGAACAGTTTGAGTTCTGCCAAGCAGAGCAGACTTGCCTCTGCTTCCTTTTTTTTTAATTCTTTTTCTGCCAAAGGGAACATGTTTGCTCACAGTAAATAGGAAAACATTTTGAAGGCAGGTATGTTTGCACATGGGGGAACAACGGAAAACATCAATTTTGATTTAATTCCAACAGGGTTTGTATATTTTAATAGTAATATTTAGCTTTGCTGCTAAAGTGGGGGAAAAAAAAGTGGAAGTTTTGAGGTCTGTACCTGTGCAGTCTCAATTACACATGAGAAAAACACATCAATTTAATGCTAATAGTAACGCTGAGCCTCCGTAGGTATTTGTGTGCTGTTGCTGCTTGGTGTTGGGCAGGAGGAGGAGAACATGTTTTCCATGTGGCTGGAGGGGGAGGAAACTGCTTCCTCCCCAGGTCCTGTAAAGGCAGGAATGAGTCCTGCAGCCAGCACGGGGAAGGGAAATGGATTTTGTCCAATGCTAGAGAGGATTTAAAATAACAATAAATAAATTCAGCACATTCTGGATCTGTGAGGATGTGGAGGAGGCAGCGATGGCCCAAAGGCTGTACAGTTCAGAGGACTCCAAAGTTGATAAGAGAAAGAGTAGTACTTTGGGGAAGTTTTTTCTTATTCAAACATGTAGTGTCTTTTATTAGGCTCCTAAAATAATGCAATATGTTTCTGAGCTCAAACTGAGTTGCCTGTGATAAAAAGTGGGATAAATCTCCTGGAGCACACTAAGACTTCCTACGTTTACATCACAAGTAGGGTGTTAGGAGCTGGGTTGGAAGCGAGGGGTACCAGCCATATGGCAGCAGGGTAACTTTAGGTATTGTTTTCAGGTCAACAGACAGTCAGCTGAAGCTGTGGAACGTGGGGAAGCCTCACTGCTTGCGCTCCTTCAAGGGTCACATCAACGAGAAGAATTTCGTAGGGCTCGCGTCCAATGGAGACTACATCGCCTGCGGTAAGTAGAGCAGCTGTCCTGAAGGATGCTGGTGGGCCTGCTCAGAGCTGGTGCCTCTCCAGTTGCAAAGCACACCAGCAGTTGTGCTGAGTAGCTGTGTGGGCTTTTCAGTAGAGGATTATTCTGAATTTCCACGCTCCTTCCCTTCCCAGGGAATGCCTTAAGGAGCCCTGACCTGAAAACTTGGTTTTCTCCCATCTCAGATGACTTCTTTTAATGTGACATTTCAGACTTGGTGTCATCAAAAGCCAACTACTGTTATAACTTCTGTCTTTCAAGTTCATCAGCTGACACACCCTCATGCATCTTCCAAAGGAGGAGCAGTGGCCTGGGCCACATGAGTAGTCCTCTACGTGCGTCACTTGGCGTGAAGCGCTGAGGCTCTTGATGGGCAGCTCCCTAGAACACCAAATCATCCTGAAACAGTTTCCTTTTAGGCAGGTTCTGTCTTTTCCTGCTTCAGTTGGACTGTTGTAAATCCACAGGTCTTGGTGGGAAAGCAGTGACAGGCTGATTGCTGTGGGATGAACAGGAGAGCTGTGCCAGCACCGAAAGGAGGACCTTAGCTTGTGTGTACTCTGATCTCTGTACAGCTTGTAAGGCAGAAATCAGGATGGATTTCTAAATAAAGCCTGCACACTGTCTGGTCTCTCTTACTTAAACCTCCACAGACCAAACTGTCATACTCAATTACAACAAGCAAAGCTGTGACAGTGCTACCTGCCTCGGAGCTGTAGCACCAAGCAGGCTGGGTGCAGCGGTGTTCCGTGGGGTAATGGGGCTGCTCTGCCCTCAGGAAGTTCTAAGAGCTGGTTGGGAGCCTGTGTGTTTTGTGAGTGCACTGCATGCTGCAGTTGTCTTGTAATAAAACCTGGTCCTGTTATTAAGCATCATGAGAGTTTGCTGTGGAGCATTCCCAGTTGCCAAGACACCGTGAGCTCAAAGGTAACTACAAGGAGGAAACGTCTGGTCTCGTCTTAATGAAAGAGTGAAGAAACCTGATTTCTGTGTCTGCTACCTTAACCTGATCTTGTATTGTTGTGTTCTCTGTTTTTTTTATTTCTAGGAAGTGAAAATAATTCCCTTTACCTATACTACAAGGGCCTCTCAAAGACACTGCTGACATTCAAGTTTGATACAGTCAAAAGTGTCCTGGACAAGGACCGGAAAGAAGATGACACAAATGAGTTTGTGAGTGCTGTGTGCTGGAGGGCACTACCAGATGGGGTAAGCTTTGTTTGGAATGCCTCCTGCTTTCCCACACAGCAGCATCGCCGAGGCTTTGACTGCAATTGGTATTTTCCTGTTTGAGCATTACAGGTCGGTGTGGGAACACAAAGATCCACAGGGTAATGGAAGGGCTGGGGGAGAAGGGAGTGCTGTGCTCTTCTTGCTTCCACCTCCTGTTTGAAGTCTTTTTTTCCCAAAAGCAGCATTGTGTTTCTGGTACTTAAGGGGGTTTTGTGGGTGCAGTGGTGGGGGTTTTGTTAATTTAATGAAGGCACCTATAGATACCCTATATGGGCTGGCTCTCACAGCCCCGTGTTAAAATGAGTAGCTGTGCAAAGAAGGTGAGCCCTGGCTACAGTCACCTCAGTGGCTGTGCCAGTGACAATTCATACATGTAGTGTGGTTACTGATGCTGCAGGCAGACCTGACGCTGCCTTGGAGAGTGCCCTTTTGGCACAGGGCTGCTCTGGGAACAAAATGCTGCTTTTAAATTCAGAGTGCTGCTGAAAGCCTTGCATAAAAACCCCCAAATGTCAGGCAAGCGACTCTTGTATGTACAAGGGTTTGCAGATCAAATATTTAAGGGGCTAGTTGGGAGGGGGAGGAGAGGAGCTCATCCTAAATAGTCTCTTAAGCAGCTAATAGTGGAACGGTGCCTAGTTGGTGTCCTGAGATGTTGATTCATGGAGCTAGTGTTTTGGAAGGGTAATGTCTACCAATCTGCTTTCTTATGAAGAAACTGCCCCACAACCATGCTGATTGTCACTGGTGTAAACTCACTTCAGATAGCCCCTTTGAAACAAAACCATAATAAATCCAAGTGTCTGAAACTGTGCTTTGAGTTAAAAGGTAGATTGAACTGTGGGTGCGGCACTCAGTGGCGCAGGGTCACTGTTGTCTTTCTGGCTGGGGATTTAGGAGGATTTGGTATACTCAGATGTCATGTCTCAGGTGAAGAGAGGCCAGTGGAAGTTGTGTAACTTTTATTTATTTCCTACTGGATAAAAAACCCCATGCTGTGGGAACTGGTCTCTTGAGAAACACCTTTCCCCGAGCTGTGTTGGGCTGTCCCGCCCACTGACCTCCTGGCAGCTTCTCTATGGACAACAGTGTCTTGCTCCCCATGTTTTTTCTGTTGCCGTCCTGCCTTCCTGATTAATGAGCTGTACTCTGGTAGACCTTCTGCTTAAGTGACTGAGAAGCTTTGGAACAGTTACCAGAGGTGTCAAGCAACTCTTCATAACCAATATGAAAATATTGTGCAAAGATGCAATAGTTTGATCGGGCCCATCAAGAAAGTGCCAAATAATGCCCAGGCTTCACTCCATCAAACAGCGTTGAGTGTCCATCGCTATTCTGATTGTTTTCTTTTCCATCTCACCTCTGCTTTTCCTTAGGCTTCTAAATTTGCCTGTTTCTCCCTTGGCAGCCACAGTACCTGGCTCTCTTTCCTCAAGAAAGCAGCAAAAAAGCTGCTGGTGGTGTGAGAGCCACTGGCTGAGTGTTCTGCTCCTGTGTTTTACCTCTGCCTGTGGTGGATGCTGTCCTGCTTTACACACCGAGCAAGCAGCCTCGCTTGCCTCTGCCAAGAGGTCTTAATGCTTCCTTGCACCGTATCTTCAGTCCCCTCGAGACGACAAGTACTCTTCACCGCTGCAGCCGCACATTTCTCTTCTCTCCTGTACCGGCGCAGCAGTCCTCTGACCTAATTGAGCCTTTGCTCATGTACTTGGGAAATTAAATTACTGCACAGCCAAAGGTCACTTAATGCCCACAAAGTCTCAGTCGAATGATGAAACTCTTTTATTCTCCGTTTTGATAATGTTTCTTAAATTTGGCTTAAGATTTTCTGTTTCAAATAGGCTTCATATGTACAGGCAGTATCCCTAAAAGCTGGCATGTTTTTTAATGATGCTCTGATGAGCTAGAGCCTTTGCCTTGCAGCACTGTCACCTGCAGTTGGGGAACCCACAGACTATTTCTGGCTTAATTACTGACTTTGATCCTGGGTGAGTCACTCTGCCTTAATTTCCTAATTATAAGAGTTACTGCACCTACCTCTCTCTTCGCCTGCTCCGCCGAAGGGCTCCTACATCGAAGTAGCAACTTGGAGCCTGGCACGGGGCTGGGAAACCTAACCTGGATCTGCAGGGAAGCACAGCAAGTAAACTTCATGCTGCTCTTCGTGCCTTCCCAGGCTGGATCCAAGCTGGATCCCAGGCTGGATCCAGGCCCACATCCCCCCAAGCGGGGATGTGGGCCAGCTTTTCCNCCTTCCCAGGCTGGATCCAAGCTGTCTCACGTGCCTCAGTGCTGTGGTCACTGGGCAGTAGGTTTCAGTTTGCTATCTGCAGTGTTTGAGGGGGGGATGTGGGCCAGCTTTTCTCCAGGGCTCCCCGGTAGAGCAGACTCTCCTCAGTTTCTCTCCAGTGTTGCTCTCAAAGATGGATCTTTAATTAACCTGTTGAGACAAGTAAGTTTTGGATCTGTCAGTTATCTTGTGAAGCAGGAGTACGTGTACTCCTTCACTTCATGCACTTAAGTGCAAAATCTCAGATCCTAATTAAAACTTAACTAAAACTTTGAAATGAAATGTCATTGATTCTTCCCTATTTTTTTTGTAGTTCAAGCTTTTACTTCCTCCTGAGCCAGAGTCAAGCTGTGCCAGCAGCCCTTGCCAGAACCCATTGTTATTTGTGTGTGTGTCCCACCACTGTGTGGATTTTCCTTCACTTGCAATAATGCCTTTTCACTAGAGCTGTCACCTGTCCGACTGCAGAGGTCTGGACGGTGCCTCTTTTCCACCTATGTCAAAGCCATAATGAGAGAGCTCTGTGAGCACTTCTTGGTGCTTTGCATCAGGTTTATTCTCTTTTCAACTCCCAGGTAATGTTTAGAAATAAGCACTAGCTCATAGGCTAACCATTTTGTTAGAGTCCAGAAAGCCAAACCAGCAAGCAAAGGAACAAACCTCCTGGCAGGTGCATTGAGAACCAAACCTTTTCTCTGTGTTTTTGGTGCTGTTTCAGACAAAGGTGTAAATAGGCTGTTCAGTCTATTTTAAATAGCTCTTATTTATAGTTTGTGGGGAAAAACATTTCTTGCTTATTGTTTCACTCTTAAAAATTGATCAACATTAAAAGTAGAGAAAGCTCCAGGACAACTTTTTCACTGTGAGGTTGACAGATTACTGGAACAGGCTGCCCAGAGAGGTTGTGGAGTCTCCTTCTCTGGAGACATTCCAGACCAATCTGGACATATTCCTATGTGATCTACTCTAGATGATCCTGCTTGGGCAGGGGGGGTGGACTGAGTGATCTTTCAAGGTCTCTTCTAGCTCCTAATACTCTGTGATCCTGTGATTTCTGACTGGAGTGAACTGGTAGGCAGGAGTTAGACACAGAGACATTTCAGAGCCTTTCCTGCACCAAACCCCTTAATTTCCCAAGTCAAAAATTTTACTGTATACCTGTGCTGTCCTTTGGTTCTGGGACCATGGCAAGATTCAGCCAGCTTGATTGGAAACTGAATCTGGTCCTGAGATTGGAAAATACATTCTCCTTTTTCAGTGGGATGTACACAGATGATGCTCTTGCATATAGGGATGCTTCTCCATGGGAAAAGGAAATTAGAGTAGCAACAGCAGCTCATTGCAGCAAGGTGGGTAGTGATGTTCTGTCTGTCTTCGAAGGGTCACTCCAGGGTTGTCTAAGAACGTGGGTAGTAGCTGGAAGAGGTTGGTTTGTACTATTTTTTTCCCCTTACGTGTCCTACATGATGTTTTCCCTTTCCCCAAAGGGAGCACCTCTCATTCAGACCTGCTTTGCCATACCACAGAATTCAAGACGTGCCTCATACGTCTGTGCTAAATAATTGCATCTCAAGTAGTCCCTTTCCCAGTCACGGTTAGTCTTTCTCTGAAAGAAGCTGTCAAAAGAGAAACCAAGGCTGAACCTGCTCCCAGGACAGCATAAAGGTATTGCTGCTGAACACAGAGGCAATTTGATTATGTAGATTAAGCATGGCTCAATCTATCATAATCACTGAAAAGAAGCCATTTAATTTTGTACCTGTTTGCGTGAGTATTCATTACTGCCGATAAACAGGTTAGCAGGGGGAAGATTTCTCAAGCAGAAATGTCGAGGCTTTGATACTGGTAAGAAGATGCAGATAAGAGAAGGGGAATGCCATGCAAATTAGCTTAGGCAAAGCTTTATGGACATGTTGGGGTTTGCCCTTTAAGGGGGTAAAGGAGGGAAATCCATTGAGAACAGCGCTGCAGACCTTGAGCCAAGCCATCTCGCCGCAGCAGGCACGGGTGGTCCATGCTGGATGGATGCTGAGGTCTCTCAGTGCTTGGGAGGAAGGCTTTCAGAGCAGTGGTGTGGCAGGGGAGAGCAGAAACCCACAGATGTGTTTTCTCACCTCGTTGCCACTCTTCCAAAGTCACTTTAATTTATGGGAGTCTCCAAACCACCATCTAGTGAGAGAAACAGGCTGTGTGACTCCAGGCTTCAGGCTGCCTTTAGGCACTGTCATATGATGGAAGTATCTTCATAATTAGCCTTGTATGTCTGAACTTCTCTCTGCTAACCGAAGAGAGTAGAAATGCTCCCTTCAAAGAGGTTTTTGGTGCATCTCTTCAGAAAGCAAGCTTTTCTTCCACTTATTTTTCTCCTCTGAACATCCAGCTTTTGTTTCTTAATGATGTCTGGCTTGAATTCTTTAAATAGAAACCTATAATTGTACCACAATAAGCCGGTCACTTAATAGGGCTGTAATCTTGTTCGGTGATGAAAAGTAGCCATGCTTTGTTTCCCAGTAGCCTAATAGATGGTACACAACATACACAAGAGCTAGTCAGGGACTCTGATAATTTACAATCAGCAAATTGGCTCCCTTCACTGGAATTAATTTAGCCAATACAAATTATTTCGGGAAGTGATTCATTGCCATTTTAAAGCGCTAATTAATTTGGATGACTTATGAACATTAAAAATGAAGCCTCCTTTGTCATTCCCAAATAACCAGATGCTTATTCAGTGTCTTTCTTAAGTAACTTGTGTCGACTGTACCTTGAAATAAGAAATCCAATGGCATTTGGTTTGGCAGGGGGAAAAAGTGTGTGAGGCTTTGTTTTTACTTTGTCTGCTTTGCTGCTGTGATTTTAAAAGCTCAAAATTGGGAGAATTTTTGACTATCAGCCTCAGCCTGGTGTTTTATTTTTGCAGCATCCTCAACTAGTCATTTAGATGTCACTTAAGATAGACTTAGGCTGTAACTTAAAGCTTGCGAGACAAATGCCTGCCTGGAGTGATCTCAGCCGAGCTGTCCCTTGCCTGCCTCCGATACCGGCTGATCCTACCACAGTAGCCTGCTGCCTTCTGACTCACCCCTTCTTTCCTAGAGCAGGGCTGGCCCCTGACATTGGTGTTCAGCGTCTCTCAAAGCACTACTCTTGCAGGTTATTCCCAGGTGCTGTACCATGCTGCTGCTTCACCCTGGACATGCAGGATGCGGTGGTCTCCATCTCTCTCTCTCGTGATAAAATGCGCAGCAGCTTACAGAAGGCTGAGAGCAATCAGCTTTTAAGGAAAGCAGGGAGATGTGACTTTGATCATGTGTATTCTACAGTTTGGTGGGGCTTCTTTACCTCCTCCTGAAAATCTTCAAAGATTTTCCTCCCTCCTGCAGAAGCTGTCTAAGCCCCGTGGCATGCGTGCTCTGTAGCTCACAGCTGTCAGTGTGACAGCTTCCCACTCCTCTTGACATGCCCTCTGCTCTCTGACCATTGGCTTTAAACAAGGAGTTTTCTTTGACTTTTATTACTTCACTGCTTCACGCTTTCCACAGGTAGTAAATATATTTTTATTTCTCTGTCTTACCTTTTTCATGTCTCTTCCTCCCTTACTCATTGGAAAAATCCCAAATCTTCATTAAAAACAAGTGGAACCCAGAATATCAAAAGAAACCTCATACACAGTTGATTTATTCCAGCATATTATTTATGTATACTGTCACATGCCACCTATATTGTTTTCCACACTGCTTGAAAAACCTTCTCCTAGGCAGAATCACTTCTGCCTTGCAGATAAAAGGTGTCACAAGCTGGGTATGTTCGCTTTCATACCTGTATCTTTTCAAGTGCTCTTTTTAGGCACGATTATTTTTTTTTCCTCTGGATAAGGAGAATTAATTACAGAATACTCAGGTGACTATCAATATTTTTCTCCTTGTCACAGCCCTTGGGGTCCAGCTGCAGAGAACTTTGAGGCAGGGGGCGAGGAATCATACTCTATTATTAACAGTTCATGCATTATATTGAAATCTCAGTGTGTTGACGCTTTGGTCTGTGTGAAAGATCATCTTGATAATGTGATTATGCAAATGACAGGCTTTAGAAGAAAGTGTTTAATTTGGAGTCCTCTGTAGAAGAAGAAAAGTACCAGCAAATGTTCTTTCAGCGTTTCCTCTCCAGTTGCAGGACACCCTCTGAGCTTTCTGCTGGTGATGTGGTGAAGGAAGCGAGGTGCTTCTGTGATAACCCCAACCTCTGTCTACTCCCCTTGAGTGAGTTTAATGGGGGAAAAGTGTATTTCACCATTTTTTTGTGCTGTGACAGAGCTCGAGGTGGGAGGCCATCAGGTAGCTGGTACCTCAGCATGTGTTAACTCTTCCTTTGCCAGAGGCAGAGAAGCTGGCTGTGTCGCTGCAAACAGAGGGGGAGAGTCTGTCGCTTTTGTTCAGCTCGGGAAGTTCAGGTCCCCTGTGGTACTGCAGCACTCTGATATCATTCTAGCTTCTATTTTAAGAATAGCTTCTCCAAGAAATGTAGGTGGCTCAGGTTTTTCTTCTTTGTTGGTTTGAAGTTTACATTTTCAAACTCAATTTCTCTTTCCTTCTGTAGGCTGAGGCTTTTTTTCCTCCCTGCATAATCGCAGAAAATTGCCGGGGGTTGATGGTTTTTTTTTGAAGTGAAGGCAGATCAAAGTCACACATGTTTTGTGAATTCTTTCAGCATTTACTCTTTCAGACTTTTACAGCTGATACTTGCTTACCAGTGCATCTCTACTCATGCAAAGAGAAGTAGACAGCTTGCTGTCCATAGGACCGAGGTCCTCCTTAGAGTCACCACTTTCCTAGAGCATGTGAATGACACAGTGGTCAACGTAACTCTGAGTACTGTTGACATTCCAGTTCCAGTAGCTGATCCCAGTGGTGCAGCTGTACAGATAATGGATTGCAGTTCATTGCTGGTGCAAGCAGCTGTCCGAGCAGGCTCTCGTTGTTTCCTAGGCTTTAAAAAATAAGAGCATCCCAGAGCAATCACAAATTGTATTGCTACGATACACACTCTGGACTGGGAATGCACCCGAGTCTCTGCGCAGCTCTCAGTAAACTTGTAAGCGGATGTTTCTCCTCCTGTTGGGACTCGGCTGCTTTAGTAACCTTCAATTCTTTATTCAAGTATGAGGGTTTTTTTAATGGATAAACACAAGTCAGGAATTCACCTGGAACCTGGACTTCATCCTGACTTCATCCCCAGATCCCTCGATGAACCGTAATGTCACAAGGTGCAGGTTGAAGTGTAGCAGCATGTGTCATGCAGCCCTTCGCAGTACCACATCATGGAGGCTTCCTTGTGTTGGGGGATACTTGGGGTCACCCTTCTCTTTTACATGAAGAGATAAAGAGCAGACTTGTGTCCAGAGACATTTGCTTTTAGAACTGTCCAGCTGCAATTTCCTTACCTTTCCCACCCACTCTCCACAGTGCTGCTGTTGCACCCTGTGGTCTGAACTCTGATATGTATCCTGCTGGCTTCTGGAGATGCTCATTAAATAATTGATTAGGCTGTTGTAAGGTTTGGGAGGGGTTGTGTATTGGATTTTTTTCAGATGATGCCTCAAAACCTACTTACTGTAAATTGTAATCTCCTCTCTTCCCCTGCTTGTTCTTAGTGTGCCTTTGTCTCGTGGGCATTTCTGTTGCTGTAGGGATTAGCGGTGGCAAGCCTGCACCCTGTTCACACAGCTCCTAGCTCCTGGGTAGGAACACTCATCCCAATGTTTCTGGTGGTTTTATCACATACATTATGTATCATGTCTTGGAGCAGAGCTCCCGAAAGCAGTAAGTCCTTGGAGGAGCCAGGCAAGATTTGCAGCTACCGAGCCAGCATCTGTTGAATCCCAGAATGTGTTAGGTTGGCAGGGACCTTCAAAGGCCATCTAGTCCAACCCCTGCAGTGAGCAGGGACACCTTTAACTAGAGCAGGTTGCTCAGAACCCCATCAAGCCTGACACTGGATGTCTCCAGGCATGGGGCCTCCACCAACTCTCCTGGTAACATGTGTCTCACCAACCTCAGAGCGAAGAACTTCTTACTAATTCCTTATCTAAACCTGCCCTTGCCTAGTTTAAGACCGTTTTCCTTCATCCTATTGCTCCGTGTGCTTACAAACAGTCCTGCCCGGCTTTCCTGCAGGGACTTGGAAGGGGCTCCGAGGTCTCTGAGCAGCCTTCTCATCTCCAGGCTGAACCAGCCCAACTCTCTCAGCCTGTCTGTAGGAGAGGTGATCAAGCTTGTGACAAGAGATCCATGTCTTTCTTGTGCTGAGGGTTCCAGAGCTGAACTCAAGCCCTGCAGGGGTTNTCCATGTCCTTGTGCTGAGGGCTCCAGAGCTGGACTCAAGCCCTGCAGGGGGGGTCTCACTAGAGCAGGGGGACAGAATTTCTTCTCAATCTGCTGGCACCACTTCTTGTGACACAACCCAGGATGCATGATCTCAAGCTCCAGCCAAAGCTCGTCCCTTCTGCATCTGGGTGTCTCCTATGTGAGCAGCCTTTGCTTCACTTCCCTCTGCTAGGTTTTTTTGAAGACCCCTCTACCTGTTGCTGTCTCCAGTTGGCTTGAAGCGCCAGTGCGATGAGGTCTGACTGCTCGGAGCTAATCTCTCTGAGTCGGGCTGCATTCAGTGTTTCATGAGGCAGATGAAGGGGGTCAAGTGAGATGGGAGCTGCAGGGGTGAAGTTGGGCTTCTTGATACTTAGTGCTCGAGTAGTACTCTGGTTTCAGACCAGTAAGAGCAAAGCAAGAGAGTGAAGTAGGTTTTGAAAAGCCATTGGCATTGGGCTAACCACCGCCTTTGAAGTCTGCTTCAATGCAGCGGCAGAATTCCCACACCGAGGGTGTTTGAAACCCTCGCTGCTGGTGGTCTGCTCTCGCTGCTGTTTGAAGGTGGGTTTGTAACCTCATTCCCTCTAACAAGTGGCACTGCTTCAGCTGCAGTTGCAGCAACCCCACAATATTATCTTTTCCCTCTTATTTCCTCCGTTCTTGAGTGTGTCCGCCGATGACAAGTCCTGCCGGGCCACCACAGTTCAGTAGTGGCAGCTCACGAGCCAGTTGCATCAACCTTTTGCTCTAGCGCTCCCAATTAAGCAACTTTAATGGCAGGATTTAATGTTTTACAGAGTCTAAATGAAGCAGAAAAAATACCAGCTGATTTTCTTTTTTTTTTTCTTTCAGCACAAGATTTTGATCAGATAATTTAACCTCTGGGTGAAAGGGAAGTGGATGTATTTATGCACAGGTGGCTTTCTCTGCGAAAGCTTTATGTAGGTCTCTGCATTAATATACTTACTGCTTGGCTTTGGGCAACAGTTCTGAAGGTTTTCATATGCTTCCTGCCCTTCTGTTATCAGCAACAAAACCCCAGAGCATTTCAAAACCCAGGAACTTGTGACCAGCTCGATGCCAACTGCAGGGTAACTTTAGTAAAGCGGGAGCTAAGGCTTGTAGATGCTCCTTGTAAAAACAACCCCTCAAACTGGCATCCCGACAGCAAGGTGGATTTGTATCTTTTTAACCTATTTAAATAGGACTTCATTTCCTTTTGGTGATGTTTTAATTGTAGCTTATGCTAGATGAGCCAGCTACATAGTGAAAACGGTCGCTCTTTGAAAGCAATCTCGTCTCTGAATTGAAACTACCTGGATATGTAATTAGGATATGTAATTATTTTATATAGGATACACACAGAATTATAATAATCAGCCCTTTCTAAGGAAGAGAAAATTGTTATGGTAGGGAAGTTATGTTTGTAATTTAATGAGTACCTTTTAGTCGGAAGCGATGATGTTCAGTTGTGAGTCGTGCAGCTGAATGGAGTTGTGTTCACCCTCACAGAGTCGCAGACTGGTCTGGGTTAGAAGGGACACCAAGGATCATCGAGTTCCAAACCCCTGACACAGGCAGGGCCACCAACCTCCAGGCCTGCAGCTAGACAAAGTTGCCGTCGCAGACTGGTCTGGGTTAGAAGGGACACCAAGGATCATCGAGTTCCAACCCCCTGACACAGGCAGGGCCACCAACCTCCAGGTCTGCAGCTAGACAAAGTTGCCCAGGGCCCCATCCAACCTGGCCTTGAACACCCCCAGGCTTGGGGCATCCCCCACCTCTCTGAGCAGCCCCTTCCAGCACCTCACCACTCTCTCCATGAAGAACTTCCCCTGATCTCCAACCTGACCCTTCCCTCCTCTAGCTTCAATCCCTTTGCATGAGTGGTTTTGAATCCCATGAAGGAAGTGCTGCTTCAGACAATTGTATTTTACATGTTGTTGTATATCATAATCTCTTCCAAACTCTTTATCTGGTTGCTAAAGCTGGAGAGAAGGGAGCCAGTCTGTGCAGTACTGGATTTTCCAGTCTGGCTGTAGTCATGTCTAAAGTGAATATTAAGTGAAGCAGAGAGGTATAGCAGGGCAGCCCAGGGTGCTGGTGGATGAGGCTGCACATTGGTTCCCATTTTCTTATAATGAGAGATGCCAGAGGGGAGATAAACAATATTACATATACTGGAAAGAAAGGTGGGTTTAGATCCATTAAATAAACAAAAAAATCCTTTTACCTGTAATCTGCAGAGAGCACATGAATTAACCACACTGGAGGAGACCACATCCCTCCTCACTACCCAAGCTCGCAGTGGCTCAACATCACTAGCCAAGTCTCTGAGTGTAAATCAGGCATATGTGACACTTTTTTCCCTCCTACTTTCTAGGTTGATCAGTTGAGACCTCGTTGCCTTTTTTTTCCAAGACAGACCTTCTACAAAACAGACTGCTCCAGCCAAGTTTCTTCCGACCACCAAATCACAGCAAGCCTGTCTAGGCTGGGGCTGATGTGCTCGGGGGAAGACTTGACTCGTTTAGAGTGAAATATTCTTGATTAAAACAGGAGGTTAAGAGTGCCTCTGTGTGTGTCTGGCTTCACAAATTGCATGTTGGCCTGAGTTTATCTTTTCCAATGCTGGAGCTAGTGGGAATTAAAAGAAAAGGAGAGAGTATGAGCTGGAAGTGAACTACAAATGTCCTTGTTTAATACCAAAGAATTCATGTCACTCTCCGCTCTCTGTTTTCATTAAGTTTGCGCCTGGCTTGACAAAGCAGAGAAGAAATTAAAATATTGGGAAGCATGTGGAAGTCTGAAGTAAACCAGGAGTTAGCAGCTTGTCAAACTTTTCTTTTGGTGTTACAGCAGGCAGCAGCCTGCGCTGGGAGCTCGGGAGTTTTCTTTGTTTCAAAGCTTAAGAATATATATATTTACCTTGCCAAAAGTAAGCAAAGCTCCACGCTGTGAAAAATCACCCTGCTGATGCTCCCATGTTTATGTAAGAAAGCCCCAGCTTTAGAGATTTCTTTCAGATGAATGTTTGGATAGGTGTATGGTTACAGGCTGAACGGATGCAATTTTGCTGCTGCTTTCCCGGTGTATCCCCAAACGCAAGCTCGGTCTCTGTGTGTCTCTTGGCCACCCTTTGCAGCAAGCCCTCTTCTTCCCATGGTAAGGCAACCCTTGGTTTTCCCCCGAGAGCAGAGCTGTCTGAACATGGTGAGTGTGGATGAGGACAGTCTCTGTCTTGTAAGCCCATCACAGTCACTAAATCTTCAAAGTTAATGAAATAATGAATGCGATGCGTGCCAAGCCTCATCATTTCTGTCTCTTCTTACACAGTATGGGTTTGCCTAAATATGTGCCATGTGGTTTGGGGTTTTTTAGAGGCTGTTTCTTTGAATATCATTTATTTCTTCCTTGGAAGCTATAGCTAGGGCAATGGGTGATCATGAACATTTCACGAGAGCTTTTCTGCTGGTGATTGTAGCTGTACCCATGAGTCTGCTGTGACAAGGAATAAGTCCTGACAGAGGACAGTTATTTTCATGTTCTTATATCAGCTGTATTTTGTCCTGTATTTCTCACCATCTCCACTCCACGGTGTTTGAGGCATCATCTGACTTGTGAGCCAAGCAGGGGGTACCAGCCGCATGATCTGGCTTCAGTGCAGTGATGCCTGTCGAGGTGCGAGTCAACAGCAGCATCTTTTCAGAAAGAATAGCTAGAATCGAGAGGTGGTGAAGCAGATTAGCTAAACAAAAAAATAAAAACATAATAATAAATGCCAGGAGTGTTTGTTTGTCTTCCCTCACCCTCTGACAGCAGAGCTCAGGTTTGCATTCTAATATGTGTGTAGCTGAAGTATGTTATAAAATCAGAGATACTGTGTCGCAACACGAGGGGTTTTGTTAGCTCCTATAATCCCAGTAGGAAAATGACATTATTTTTTTTCTTTAGATACTTGAGTCTTTAAACTTCCTTTTTGCTATTAGTATCGTTGGTGGCTTAATGGATTTCTTGATTGTTGAGCTCCTCTTTTTGATATGGTATTGTTAGGCTTTGCATGCATTCAGAGTGACAGGGAGTGTTAAAAACAGTCATTTCATTTTGAGAGATCTAGAGATAATTTTTTTTATACCCACTGTGTGAAAATAACTCGAACAGTAGCAGAATTATCCACTGTAAGAGAGGTGATTTTACTTGTGAATTGGGTTTAAAGATAAAATCTCTCCCACTTCCTGGGATGTAGATTTCCTATTCATTGCTCTGTTAAGATTAATCGGAGCAAGACTTTAATCCAGAACAAATTGTCTGCAAACAATGATTTAGGACATCACTTCATTGAAAGCCTCTTGTCAGTTTTGCTGTGCTGAGAAACCATGAGTGTCCGAGGGCTGCTTGTGATTACATCACATGGAGCAGGATACCTTTTCCTCATTGGTTGGCTCATTAGAAATGAAAATGCTTTCTAGTTTTTTCAGGAGGCAGCTGTTAGGAGGTAGAGTATGGAACAGCTAAGTCTGTGCCGTGTGTGTCAGCTAGAGATTATTTTGGCATGGGCTCACTCCACCTGTAAGAGCTTTAAAGGTCTGCTGTAACTGAGTCTCTGCTGGGCATGTGGAGTGTTTGGGATGGGAAATAAGGACCTTACTGCAGCTGGTAAAGGACAAGCTCAGGCTGCTGCTGCCTGAACCCTTTGGGCAGCGTGTCTGGCAGAGCCGCAGCATGATCCATCACCCCCATTGGCTGCTGCCAATGTGGCAATCCTGACAACAAAACCATGCTTATAGGAATTAATGTTGGTTTTGGGTTTTTTTTTGTAATCTCCTGTTTTCCAGCAGGAAGTGTGTAGAGCCATTCAGTCTTCCTAAATCTCCAGTTGCAGCTTAAAATGGAATAAGGCTGTCATCTGCTTTTCACCCTTTGGTGGGCTAAGGAGAGAGAACATGGGAGGAAATACCTAAATCAAGGGTTTCCAAGCTGTCATGTGAGCTTGACAGCCCCTCAGTTCCCACCAGGCCTCCTACCCGACGCAGGCTGTGACCGGTAACGTCTGGGTGCTCGCAATACTTACTTCAGATGCAGGCACCACGTTAACATGTATTTTAAGACAAAAAAAAAGGCTGCTTGCTGTTGAACTGCCTTGCTGGAGGGCTGCTGGCAGGCAGCATGCTGTTGGCAAGCTGTTCTCTCGAGTTTAGGGGTGTGTTTGAGGCCAAGAGATTTAGGACTTATTAATGGCACTGCAGGTTCAGGCCCTGCTGTGAGCTGGCAGTCGCCGAGCGAGTAAGAACGGAGCCGTTGGGGCTGCTGGTATAGGTGTGTGCCTTGTGCAGCATTGCTTTCTTCTGGCTGGAATGATTTTGACCTTCAGAGTTAAACTTGCTCACTTAATGATATTTTTCTTATTATTTGAATCCTCTTTTCTTCAGCTTATTTGCATGTGGCACATCACGTTTCATTTCGGATTTGATACGGTCAGAAGCCCCGGATAAAAGACGGCACAATAAAAAGCTGGATTAATCATGGCATTTTGTAGAACTGGAAGCTGCTGGGACCAGTTGGGACCAGTCATGGGCAAAAGAAAAGTGTTTTGTCCACCCTTGCAGTCTTCCTAGAGTGAAGTGGAGGTCTCTGTCTGCTTTAGGAGAGCTGACTAAACCAGATCGTTCCCCTCCATACATGCGCATTATCCCCTAATATGCCAAGGTGGCTCCCACAGCATCCTTGGCGGTGACTCCGCTGCCCACCCACGATGTCCCACCATGTGGGGACAGCCCTCGGGAAGGGTTTTGTTTGCATCATCCAGAGCTGAGTATAATTGCTGAAAGTTAATGCAGCCCTGTAGTTCAAAGCAAGACTATAATTCTAATTATCATTTTTTGTATTAAAATGTCTTCTTTTTGAAATTCCTGATTAGGTTGAGTGAGCTGGCCGTGAGGTGATTTCATTCTGGCTGGGGAGATGTGCAGAGGTGGAGCAGGGCTGCCCATCCTGAGGGTCCCCATCCCTCTCAGTTCGTCTCGCTGCTTTAAGACAGGGCTCTTTGCTGGAGCCAGGTTTGCAGCTTTGATTGAAAATGACTCTGCAAAACCCCATCAAAGCAGTGCCGTGCCCCAGAGTCATATAAAAAAAAAAAAAACACCTTAAAATAAAATCTAAAAGGCACCTTGGGAGTATGTGAGCTCCTTGGGATGCCAGGAGCAATCGCCTGTGGCCTGATTGTGTCCCCAAGTAGATCCTTAGCAAACCTTACCAACTTTGTCTGCCCCAAAAGCCCAGGATGGGGGAAAAGAGGGAGGGAAAGGGTGAAATTGCTCACTGAGGTTTGGGATGGTTATTAAATGCTGGCCCACTGCCTGATGACTGTCAGGCAGATCTGGAAGAGGTGGCTGCAGCTGTATAGCTGGGAAGTTGTGCTTTTAATTGCTAATTAAAGTTACCATTTGCATTTGGGGTTTTCCTTTTTAAAGAATGACATCCTATTGCAAAACCAGCTGCTAGCATTGTTTATTTATAGCATGACCCAAGCAGTACATCTGTATTTCACCTACTGCCTACTTTTGCTTTCCCTTCTGGTTTTTTATGACTTCTGTCCTGACAGCCCTTGTTCTTCAAGTCCTTGACTCCCCTCCCATGCAGACATACGATCTTGTAACGTTTTCCTTTTTGTCTTTATAAACAATAGGCGGGCAGTCTAACGGCGTAAGTCCAAAGTCAAGGGAGCTTTGCAGATTCAGCTTGACAGCTCCTCTCTCTGAATTATTTAAAGGCCGTAAACAAAAGAAAGCCCATCTAGAGCTTCAGGTGACTCCTCATCTAGTATTGCACGGGGTGCCTGTGAGGCGAGTCCCGCTCATTTTGCCTATTTGAATCCACGGGGTTTCATGGAATAGCAAATGCCATTAGAATTTGGGGGCTGTTTCCTGGTGTCCCTTCGGGGAGGGGAAGAAGGAATGAGCAGGCGGAGAAGAGGGAGAGCGGAAGGTGAAGGAAACAATAGGGAATCTCGTTCCAGCTGTAAGAATTGCGTGTTGAGCTTCAGATTTTTATTTTTCCCCTTTTCTCACAGTCAATGAACTTGTCTGAAGACATCTTTCGTTTTATTTCTGACTTTAATCTCAGTCCTTGGTGGGTTGTTTTTTTTACATCCTTTGTTTTTGTATCTAAAAATGCTTCTCAACAGCTGAATGACCCAGTGATTTCTGATTTCTCAGGTGCATTTGCGTTGCCGGCTTTGCTCGTCCTTCTGGATTTGGGAGTGTTTTAGATGGATGGGATCAGGGAAGCAGGCAGCAGAGCACAATTGAGTCCTTCAGATGGTGCGAAGTTCATTATTGTCTTTTGAATAGTTCATTCCTCTGAACGAAGTAGGGAAGATGTCATGCTTTGCATTTATTGTACTAAAGCTATGAAGCTGTACTCTCATCATTCTTAATACCTAAGGCATAGCTGTCTTTTCCCACTCCCTTCTCCTCCCAGATAAACTCAGCAGAGAGAGCATCAGTAGTAGGATATTCCAGCATCTCTTTTCAGTTTACAAATGAAAGATCGCTCTTCTCCAGACAACGCAAAGTCCAGTTCCACTCCCTTTTGTACACTGCCATAACAATAAAGAATTACAGAGACCACGCTGACTGGGAGCCAGGCCAGTTCTGACCCTGTTCTGGGCTGTAGGTGAGGAGTAAACTCGGGCTTGTGAAGTTAAACCTGGGTTTGGATGTCATCAGAACAAGCTGCCTGCAGGTGTAGGCTCTAGCCATTTTTTGTCGCTGATCTCAAGTCTATCAACATCTGTCCTCCTTCCCCGTTTTCTTTTTGTGCCTTGGCTGGTGAAAAATACTTGCCTGCTGCGTTTGGGTCATTCTGGAAATGGCACTTTGAGGAAGAAAAGCTTTGTATTTCTCATGGCTAGAGAGGGCCACGTGGCTTGGTACAGCTAACCCAGTCTTGTCTGCATTGCGGGAGGTTTCGGGTGCCTAGTGCTGCGCCCGATGCTGTTGTAACATTAGCTCAATTGGATGTTGGAGAGCAGCAGGTTGTGAATTCTTTCAAGATTAATGGAAACTTTTGTTTTACCTTAATTAAACATTCGTTTCTTAAATCAAAGTCCTCTTTCCTAGATAGGTATATGTGATAAATAGTGTTAGGGTATCATTTTATGAAGCTTATACGTATGCTAATGTTAATGCACCTTTATTTTTCTCTGCAAGACACAATTTGTCCCTTTTCTCGCATTGGGTCCTGATGATTTCACTTCTGCAGTTCTCTGTGTTACACAGAATAGATGAGATGTGTGTTTGTGTATATACATGTACTTATGAGTGTGAGGTGTTAAACCTGCTGTAGAGTGCCTTACACAGCTACAAGGTGGGCCACCTTGTTGACCCGTATCGTTCCCTCTTCTGTCCTTGTTCCCGAGCAGCCATGGCTCTTCAGGTAGAAGCAGGCTCCAGGGAGGAGATATTTCTGCTTTCCTGTTGTGCTGTGCCTCCTCTCCCCTCGCTCTAGCTCTGTTTTGCCACGCAGATGTGTGATCTCCACCCTCCCTGCCTGCAGCCTCAGCTGGAGGTAGAGTTATCTCAGTACTCTGTGGTCTCTCCCCCACAGACAGCAACCTTAGCGCTGACACTTAGACCCATGACTCCGTTCCTGTTGCTATTAAATATGCTATTCCTGGCTTAAGGCTTTGATTTCCATGGCTGCCAGACTTCTGTCCCATCCAGAAACACAATTAGAAGGTTTGCAGATGCAGTGAAACCATCATCCTTCTTTTCCAGCTGGCATGAGCAAAACATTCGGAATAGTTAATGCGTTCCGCAGATCTCAAGCTCTGTAGTGTGTGATTCCGAGACCCATTAACAAAGCAGTCAGGATTGCTAGTCCAGAACTGAGTTGGCTGGCTGGGGACACTGTAGTGTCAGGGATTGGGTTTGGTATGGTTGTGGAATCCCACTTGAGAGTGGATGAGTATGTTCAAGAGGTATTCATACAGTTGAAGCACCCAAATCCAGCATCAGGATTCAGGTTGCTTAAATGTCTGTTTTGGCAGTTTTTTGCATCTCTGTCTCGGGCCAGTCCTGGAGATGGAGCTCATTTTCATCAGGAGGGTGCAAATAAGCTGCAGTTGGCAGGAGATCCAATCTGTGAGGTGTTGTCCAAACAGTGAGTGACAGCTTCCTGCCCCAAAGACCTGACAGCCAAACCATATAACACCAGCAGTAGCTGAGTATGAATCCATTATCGGTTTTAAATAAATCTATCTCATGAGCTCCTGCTAAAGCGTTCCCCCCTTCCTGCCCCAGCCAGCCCGGCTCGGCCTGGCTCCCCTTGGCTCCCCTCATCATTCCAGATGCCTCCTGCCATTAACCCGTTCTCCTGCACTGACTGCTACTGTCTGTGGGTGTAGCACACTGATTGTTCTTCCACTTTTGCTTTGAGTGGATAGTGTCACACCAGAGGTTTTCCTTTCCAGCCTGTCCCACTAGCCCAGCATGTATTCCCACCAGTAACATGGCTGCAACACCTCTTTCTCCAGAGGTTGGTCTGAGGCTTTATCCCACCCTGTCTTATGCCTTTGGTAGCTTTAAATCCTTAATGTTAGCCAAACCATCCTGTCTCTTGTTTTAACTGGGTGGATTCTGTGTTATTTAATCTTTTGTGCACCCTGCCTCAGACTGGGAGCAGTGCAGGAGCCAGTGACTTTGTAATTACTCTCTAACAGGCAATGCTTTGCTTGGAGAAGCAAAGTGTTTCTGCATCCCACCACCATGAGACAGTCTGATATAGAAATTCAGGTCTTCTAATCACAGGACTCTGGCTGCCAAAGACCTGGAGGAGATGAGCTCCCTCTTGGTTTCAGTAAGAACCTCTGAAAATCCGTCCAGCTTCTCTGGAGGCACACACTTGGGTTACAGGGATGGATAGTAGGCATCATCTGTTTCATCACATGGTAACTGTGAACCCTAAAGCATTTCCACAGCATGCAATTTGCATATAGAGCAGAATTCGTGGTCTTTGGGAAAAACAAGGCTGGGCTTCCCAGGATGGCCTGATGGACTGAATTCCAGATGGCTGCCAGGCACCAAACAAAACCATCCCCAATGCTTTGGGCAAATCAGTTTGGCTGTCAACTGTACCCTTAGTGCCAGGAACTGTGGGCTTTATGTACCGAATGAGAGAAGCAAAACTGCTGGATCACAAACTGTTTTGGTTGGGGACACTGGGGAGCATGTCCTCAAGCAGAACTGCAACAGCTGTGTGAGTGCCACCATTGCATGGGACCACTGTGAGGGTTATCTCCTGGCTGTGGGAGGGGGAGACAGCAGGCCAGGCTGTGCATGGCCTGAAGAACTTGTGAAGCTATGGGTTTGGAGAAGAGCGAAGGTATTGGGACTCCTGACACTTTCCGAGACTCATAACTTCTCAGGTGTGTTGTGAGAAGAGTCAGTGCCCTTCAGGAACATCTTGCTCTTCTTACATGCTCTAGCATGGGAACAGGTGTGAAAACCCCCAGGGCTTGAATGAGCTGGTGGAGAACTTGAGAGACACCAAACTGGTGTAGGTGTAGGACC
Organism: Heliornis fulica; assembly: GCA_013399135.1. Lineage (NCBI taxonomy): Eukaryota > Metazoa > Chordata > Aves > Gruiformes > Heliornithidae > Heliornis > Heliornis fulica. The sequence goes on along the minus strand of VXBZ01011135.1, from coordinate 23,961 downwards.
TATATAGCTGCTAGGCAAGTGTCCTGCATCCCGTGAGCCCAGAAGTGTCTGTAGGTGTGAGCTGTGGCCTGGGAAGGGTCATTAATGTCCTTCAAAACCTTTGCCCTAGGTATCATGTTAGCCTCAGTGCTACCTGGCAGGCTGCTTCAGTTTTGGGTGGCTTACAGCATCCTTCATAGGATGCAGTGGTTTGTGCCCCTGGTCTATCTGGGAGAGGAACACGGCTGGAACGGATTTCTCATCCTCACATCAGCAAATGCTGCAGTTCAGGAAAGGAATGCTCATGGGGAGAGTTACATCATGGTGGTGTTTCTCCCTGCTTCTTCTCTTCAGCACCTCACTGTGAACATCTGGATTAACCTTGGGCAAATCCAGTGAGCATGTTGCCTCGGTTTCCCCGCATGTCAAGGCAGGATAATACTTGGCTATCTCACCAGGGCATTTGTTACACTTAATTAATGTTGTAATGTGTCTTTGGGCCCTTTGATAAAATGTGCTGTGCGAATGCTAAGTTGTTTTTGCTGATTGGATTGTTAATTAACTGCACACATATAAATGATTTATTGGCATTAGAGAACTAAGACTTAATAATTTAAAATATTAATGTCAAGGTGGTTGGGTCAATTTTAAGCCTGTATCATTTAGCGGTTTAGAGACTGGCACTAATGGCAGTGGGAGAGGAAGGGAAGCAGGAGCTTGACCAGGTAACAGCTTGTTTTGTGGTATATCTGTATGGGCACTGACTCAATCCCAGGATTCCCAACTCTGCTGCCTGGCCCAAGGAAGCCTCTGGCAGCATCAGGGGTGCGCTAAGCTTCAAGAAGCACAAGAGATGTGTCACCTAGCAGTGATCCCTCATGGCCCAACTTGGAAACCATTCATCAGCCTTCAGGAGAACATGCTCCAGTTCAGCATGGCAGCTGATGTGTGATACTGGTTCTTGTGTATCTGGAAAAAGCAGTCAAGAAAGGATTTCTAGGGCATGTGTGCATCTGCCAGGCTGCTGACATAGATCACTACCTCCTCCTGAAAGCTCTTGGCCCGACAGCGGTTGGTTACCACAAAGTAACTGTGAGTTTTGGTCTCTCATAAAGCTTCTGCCTCCTTAAGTTCTTCTATCCTCTATCTTCTGTCCAGATGTTGGAGGTGGGTGAGGGAATGAGCTGTAGCTGACAGCCCAAGCAGGGACCAGAGGAACAAACAAGTCATCCTCATGCACTCGTGAGTTCAGGGAGCCAAGAGAACTGTCCTGCTGCCTGTGGGAGCTGATAGAGTTGGTCAGTTGACTGGATACCGGGATCAGAGTAGGAGGTTAACCATGATCCATTCCCTTCTCCACCTAAGGAATTTGTGTGTGCTGGTGTTAGTGTTTCAGAGGCAAAAAGGGTTGGAAAGAAAGGGAGGTGATTCCATAAGAGGATTTTCAGGGGTGCATTTGCAGCAGGAGGGAGAAGGAGATGAGAGGATCTACATGGTTCTATGGAAGAGGCAGCTGAAACTCAAGAACGGAGTCCTGAAAGTAGGGTTTTGGTGAGAGATGCTGTGCTTGGGACAATGATCTCACACATACAAAAGCCCTGAAGGATATAGGACAGATGGTCTAGGAAAGATCAAAGCGTTCTCGCACAGACTAGGGAATTGCTGATTCAAGTGTGAAGAAGACTTGAAAGAGGGAACTGAGGAACTGAGGAGCGTTGGGTATAGTTCAGCAGGAAAAGAAAACACTGCTGTGGCAAAAAGGAGAAGGAAGGAAAGTAGTGAAGGTAGGAGGGGTGGGAGAAACACATCCTGAGTGCAAAAGAAAGAGGCATAAGAGAATTAACTAAACGTGAATCAGGGCTTAAAGAGCTCGGAGGTAGGGCAAGTGTTGTGAGTTAAGAGGACCAAGGGGCTGGGGGGTGCAGGGAGGGATGGCTTTTGGCATCTCTGTGGAATTCCTCACCAGCATCCGTTCCTTCTCAATGCAGCAGTTGGAATTGGTGGCCCTTGCTGGGGTGCAGGACCAGGCTGTGCTTGGAGAGTGGACTGGGATGTTTAATTTGGGGTAGCTTGTATACAAGAGGCTTTGCACAGTCTACTGACTTCTGTTTACAGTGCTGATCCCTTGGAGTTTGCCATCAAAATCTGAAACTCCCAGATTTAGATCACACTTCCAAATACTTTCCTGCAGATCGGTGGCCGCTTCTTCAGATCGCGCGGCTTGTTTCTGGTGAGAGTCTGGAAGTGAGATACAAGCAGTAGCTGCAGTAATGCTAGCACCCTGGGGCTTGGTTTGGCCAAAGGCAGCAGTGGTGGGCAGGGCAGCGTGACCTTGGCCAGCGAGAGATTAAATTCATCACCTCCAACATGATGTAATGACAGAGGCAACAAACAGTAGCAGGGAAAGGAGGGAAACGTATCGGCAGTCGGAATGCAGGTCTGGGGCCGTGTAGCTGTCGAGCAGCGTACGGCGTTGCATCGTGTCGAGTTGCCAAATGAGTATTTGGGGGTCTCTGAGTTTTAAGAGAATAGATGCTAAAAGCTGTTTTCACTAAGCTAATGCCTAGCCATTTCCTGTGGCTTTGCAGTATTGATGCTAATGTGTTACATGTTTATGTATATGGGGGTTTTGTGGGCTTGTTGCAAGCTATATTTATTATATACTGCTGCTGCTGCTTCGAGGCCTCGAGCGTGTTGTTTATGGGCAGTGTCTGAAATCCCAGGATATAGGACCTTAGGAACAAGTAGCTGTTAGAGACCTTGTCACAGCTAGATGGGCAGTGGAACTTGACACACAGAGGAGGAGAAGACTTGTCCTTTGGGATAAGGGGTTAATGCCAACGTAATTTGGTTTAACATATGTCTCCCTTCCTCGCCTGCCAGGGAGAATGCAACAGCTGCTAGAGCGGTGTTCTTCGCTTTGCAGTAGATGCAGAATGATAAACCTCTGACAAGTTATTCTCATCTTGAATTTAAATAAATTAGGCGCTCATCAAACCCAGTTTTGTTCCAGACTGACTAAATTACAGAGGCAGTTGCCTGTAATATATCAGCAGTTCCTGGGGTGGGCTTTGCTGCCTGGCTCCCCTGCCTTTGCAGGGCTTTTTTTGCCCACTTAGAATCTCCTGAGTTGGAGTGGGGGACACACACCTAAAAGGATCATCGAGTCCAACTCCTAGCTCCAGACAGGGCCAGCTAAGTCAGAGCATCAGTCTCCTTGGTCTCAGTTTCCATCTTGAATTTGGAAGATGGCATAGAAACGAGCAAATCAGAGCCTGTGTGCAGCACTGCACATGCTTGTACGTGTGGGGTTTTTTCTAGCCTGGTCTTCAGTTGCCTCATTGATCTTGTTTTCTTGAGAGCTGCATACTGAAAAGAAAGGTCATGCTAAGCAAAAGCGATTTCTCACTTGGCCAAGGGATAGCTTGCTACTTATTTGAGTGTGTCATTGGAGCAAGCCTTGGACAGCTTTCCTCCGGACACCCATGTGCTCTGAATACAGAGGCCTGGGTATGTGTGACAGCAAATAAGCTTCTGGTTATATACAGCATCTTCTTGTGTGGAGTTTGGCCTGAATAGGAGTAGAAAAATGCATTAAGTGTAAAATCCAAGTATGAGATTGCTGCTTCTGGGTGCAAAGAGGAGGGATTTATTCCTGCATTGGGTCGCAGATAGAAAATGCCAGATATGGAAGTGTCAGAAAACTTGATAAAACCATCCCTGGGATGGAAGTTAAAGTCTGGAATAGCAGAAACACATGGGGAGGGATTCAAGGAGATGCTAAATTTCTACCTGAGCACATTTCCTAGCAAGAGGCACTTCATTCTGTGCAGAAGCTGCAAACTCAGCGTGATGTAGGATGATGAAAACGCTAATTTGTTTGAAAGCTTTTTCCCCCTTCATAGCACGTCTGTGAATTGCTGCGTGAGAAGAAACTATACACGTGTGATTGCGGACACGTCCTCTAGCCAGCCAAAGGAGTGCCTTCATCTCGAAATCCATGGGTTAACCTGTTAAGAAAATCTCTTTAGTTCGCTGTGTGGATGTTGCTGTGAAGCATTTATAAATTTAAAAACCCAAAAGACTTTGTATTTGCAGCTGGAGCTAGAAGGAAGCACATATGAGACCTTTCTCAGATATATTGAATTGTTGCTGCCTTTTTTTTGGGCCCAGATAAACATAAGGAGCCTTTATCTCTGTGTACACAAAGGAATTACCTTCCAAATGAGATAAAAATATAGCTTCTAAGGATTAAAAGACACGGTTGAAGCACACGTGTTCTGTTCCAGGTTTGAAACCTAAAGAGTTGGGCGTTGCTGCTCCTGAAACATCTTGATCCGATGTCTCTTTTGTGTGTAAGACCTCGTTCTTTAAGAAGTGCTCAGTTTAAAGGAGTAATGAAATACTGCTCAGGAATGATGTCTGCAGTATAAATGATATTCCCTTAAAATTATTCAGAAGGGATTCAGGTTAGGTGGGCGTGATGGCAGATCAAGGAAATTCTAGAGGCAGTGGGGTTTGCACCACTTCAACCGTCCCGCCGTGCTTCCCGTTGTCAGTGACGAATGGCATCGCAACCATGGGGGAAAAAGGGAAACTAAAATTCCATGTGCAACATGCTATCCTGCTGGGAAGAAATCTAATCTAGCAGTTTAGCTTTTAAAAACCTCTTGATTTTTATATGCTGGAGGTTGATCGTGTTTCCTAGGTTAGAATTTATAATTTCCTTTCAAAAACAAGAGCTGACTTGCGTCATACAACAAGGAAACAACTGGATCCAGGGAGATTTTGAGTGAAAAGCTATTAGAATCTGCTAATTACAAGATGAAGAGCAGTCAGGCAAGTGGTGGTCTGCTGGGGAGCTGCTTTCACACATCTCAATAGATGAAAATCCTTTGCTTTTGGTGTCGATGGGAAAGGTTTGGGTGAAATAGCTCTTGGAGATGATCTGCAGCATCAGTCCTAAAAGCCAGCACTTGAGTAGTATTGCCAGGACTGAGTAGCTTTGACTTCGAGCAAGGGTATTCGGTATGAAAACCACTAGATTTGGTTCAGTGATGTATTTAATGACATATATATTCTGCCTATGAATAACATGAGGCAGTGGCTGTTTGGGTGCAAGCTTTCTCACCCAGTTTATTTTCCCATTGTTTCAATAACTTTGCTTAATTAGGCTCCAGTTCCTTTGAATTAAGCCTTCGGAGTTTCTTGTCAGTGAGTCTGCCTGCTTGAAAGAGAATTGCTGACGAACCAGACGTTCGTTAGCAGAAACGTGTACTGGGGTGGGAAGGTGAGAAGTTGTTAATTTAAAATAAGATCTTTAATACTCCTAACTGTGAATCCCTAGAACAAATCTAACTGAAAATCCAGAAAATTCACGCTTACCTCAATGGCAACTGCGCTGGAGGTTTGAGGCAAAAATGCTTTATTCATGCAGAAAAGGGGGGAGTGGGGGGTAACAAACACAGACTTTGTGGCCTGTAATTACTTATAATACCATGAAAGTCCCAGATAGTATTTCCAGTCTGTTGCATGAGCATGTGGACATACAATTTGAAGAGACCCGGCTTGCATCTTAATACTGCTCCTAAGGAACTCCTCCGCCAGCCCCTTTGTGTTATCACTGCTACCTGTAGAAGGTAGAGGAGAGTGTAAAAGTAAGGAATTAAACCACATGGTACTGTTTATAGCTTCCTCAGCGTGGGCCTTGAGGGAAACACTGCCAGTTTGGTTTATTTCAGGGTTAGTTCTGTCGGGCTAACGGACGGAGGAGTGCTGCCGCATCTTCTATGCGTGGCTTTCATGGTCGGAACTGTTGGTGTTAGCTACCCGCTGCACTTCCCAACCTTCATGTATTCTGACTCTGCTAACACTGGATTGGGCAAAACCACCATGCCTATAAGATAGAGGTGTAGGTTATGTTCCCAAATAAATGTTCTGAACCACCTTTTCGTTCCCAACTGGGAGACTGAGATGTTTCAAAGTTGGCATCTGGGCTCCTCCTCTTGTGCAGACCGTGCTCCAGCTTTTTTTTTGAGTGCTAGCTTCCGAATTTCATTTTAAGGATTGATGTATGTGGGATAACAGAGGAGGAATGGTCTCAGGAAGAATATTAAAGGGGAAAAAAAACCCTAACAGATGCGAGTGATTTGCGCTCATCTTACCTATTTGGAGCCCCTTTGGGACAGACTCTCTATTTTGTGTCAGGAGAAGATGATGATAAAATACTCTGCTGCGGTTTTGCCGTGAGGGGTGCTGAGCTCCTGGAGCACTGCGGTGGTAGGCGGGCATCCACAGAGGCTCCTCATTGCTGAAGGGGGATGACACAGAGGAAGGAGCCTTGCAGTTAGTGTGAGGGTCTGTCTGGACTTTTCACTTGCTCTGTAGAGTTGAGTCTGCTTGTATATTATCAGTGTGTCTCCAAGGAGGTGTGTGCTGTTAAAACAGCTGTTGGGACTCACATTCAACCCCATGCCGGTGTTTTCTCACACAAAGATGTAAAGAAAGAGTTGAAGAGCTGCAGCCTCAGCTCTCTTTTACCCCCTGTCACCTGAACCAGCTCTGACAGTTTTCAGTCGTAGGAAGCCTGAGGAAGCTCAGCTCAGAAAAATTCGGAGTGTTTCTGATTCTCTCAATGCTGACTGCTCTTGCATGAACACCAGCAGTCAGCCAGACTTCCCTTCTCCTCCCTTCCTTCGCTCTACAAATCGCTTCCCTAAGGCCACCCAAGTACAGGGATCATCTAGGAGGGAAGGAAATCGGTGTGCTTCAAAATCTGGCTGTCACTGGATAAATAATTCCTTCCAGTGATGAATGTAGTGGGTATCTCATCTACTCAGGAAGGTCCTAAATCTGATTTTGTTTTTCTTGACAGTCAAGAGTGTTCTGAGGACATTTCTTCCTTTGGTGCAATCAAAGAAAGTCCCTTGAGATCCCAAGGGCAGATGCTCCTAAGTACTTGTAGGTGGACCAGTCAGGTTTATGTGGTGCTGCATCCAGGAGTTGGAGATGCGTCAAGATCGGGACGGAGGTGCTTCTGTCTGGTTTGTCTTTGCACTCAGGACTGATTTATAACTTCATTTTGCATAATGCCTACCTCTGTGTGGCTCTGCGTCCAGTCTGTAGGCAATAACAAAGATTTGTGGAGGAGTCAAGTCCTTCCCAATGTCAAGGAACTGTCCTTCAGGCTTCCCATAATACTGTCTCTGCAGTCGAAGAAAAAGTTGGCATGTGTGGAAGCCTGTTCCTAATTCTTAGCCCAGGATTTTGGCCCTGGAACATCTTGGAGCAGCTCCAGACCAGCACCCTAAATTAATCTTAGCGCGAGTCCTGAGATGCACCCACATTTGTCAGTTAATCTGTCTAAATGCGTACGTAATGCCAAGAGACAAGACAACACGTACTTCTTGTCATCCTTTCTGCCCATTTAACGGGACCAAACCACTTAAACTGTCTCCCATCACTTCTGCTGCTGCCCCTGGCTTGTTGAGATGCCGCCTTATCTCATCGCAGGGGACCTGAGCGCCCCGTGCCGAGTCTGCACGCGTCTGCACAGATCTGCACAGATCGCTCCTTATCTGCCTCGATGTGCGGAGGAGAGGTTGCCACATTGCATCAGGTCACACAGCCACCGGCTGTATGACCTGATGCAATGTGGCAACCTCCCAACGTGCAGGAATACTCGAGATTAGCAGCCACACGGAACAACACACTGTCACTTGCCAGGCAGTCAGCCATCATCTCTCGATTTCTGTTGTGTTTGTTCATTTTTTCTCCCTTCATTCTTGTTTTAGCAAAGGCAGCTGGCACCTTCTGCCTCTTCTTTTAAGGTCTACGCGTGCTAACCACCCATCGGGGGAGGTGCGTGTGTAGAGCAGACATTTCCATACCTGATTTCTTCAGGGCACAACTGCTCAGTCAGGGTGGATCTCCAGCACCACACCCCATCTCTTATTCGGGAGGCACTGGCTCCTGCAGACAACAAGGATTTGGGAGAGATGAGGAAAAGCCAGCTTCCCAACCCCCTTGCCCTGCATAGAAGCCCCAAATGATGGTGGTGAGGTAGAACATGCAAACACGATGGAAGGTGATGCCCTGGTTCTCATGCCTGCAGTACATGGTGCATGGTAGGGGCAGTGGGCATTCTGCCAGTTAAGTGGTCACGGTGGCTTTCTTTGGACGTGGCGACTCCATTCGCGCGTGTGCTGGCAAAAGGATTGGTTCAACGTGCACAGGGCTGTCACGAGTGACAAACCTACAGATCTAAGCAGCCTCACGACTCGCTGAGGTCTTAAACGTGTTAAATATGTTGGCTGCTTTACAGGCGATGCGAAAGGAAGGGAATTGTTTCTTCAGAGGATTAAAAACAAGTTACTTAGCTGTGTTCCCGAGGAAGCAGTGCTAGAGTGCCTTAACAAGCAAGTCACTGTTTGTTCGATGACAGATTTGGTGCTAATTTTGCTGCTGTCTGCTCCTGTTTGTGTCTCATGATTGTGGGTGAAAGCAGCAGAGCGGTGATTAGCTCAGACCCTGCTGGTAAAAAAAAATATATCAGAAAAAAAAATATAAATCAGTAGCTTCTGAAGAACAAGGGAGTGAGAGTATATTACCCTCTGGCATTTTTATTTTATTTAGCAGGTAAAACTGTTCATTGAACCAGAGTTCATTTACAGTGGTATCCCAGCAGACTGCAGCAGCGGGAAGAATTACCAATCACTCACAGTGCAAACAGGAATCACTCAAACCCTGGATCATCCATGCTCAGGAGTTGGAGTCTCCTGCACCAGTGGCCAGCATCTGCCCCTTGTCCCCAGAATCCTGTCGGGCATCCCAGTACATCTTTGGGTCCCTAAATCACAACTCTACCTGCATTCCCCACCCCAGTGGGTTTCAGTGCCGTTAACCTAAGGACAAGCAGTTCACAAGACCTGACTCTTTTAGCCTCCAGACCAGGAGAAATTGAAGCATATGCTTCCTTTGAGGATATATTTTCTTGTCAGGAGCTTTGACTTGGAGGATCATTGGTGAGATAATATCAGGAGTCTTAACTAATCCCCTAATGATTGTACCAGGGTGAACAAATCTACCTATAACAATTAGCCCAGTGGTCTGCTACAAGGCTACTCTTATCTGATAAGTGGATTTTTTGCATCAGAAAGGATTTTTCTCCCTTTGCTTCGAAGCTGGTGGCTGTGCAAAGTCCCAGACCTCCCAGCAAGGCAGTGTGCAACTCTGCAGGGGCTGGGTCGAGCTGGCTTTGCCGCTCCCTTCGGAGCAGGGCGTATTCTAGTCACCACATTCATTAAAAATGCATGTGTAAAGCGATGGGATAATTACAGCAAGTTTGTCTGGGGATGGATAGCAGCAGTGAGAGGAATTGAAAAATGTGCCTGAGAAGAGATATCGGCTATCTTTAGAGAAAACAGGCTGTGGCAGGCGGTCGGCAGCGAACAACGCTACAATTGATGGCGCAAGGATGGATGCGGGACAGCGGGCTGGGAGCAGTGGTTCAACCTCAGCATCTCTGGGACTGGTGCCCTAGTGTTCAGGTTTATTGGCACCCTGTTGTTCCTTTGGATGTCTGTCTTGTCTGAATGATGTCGGTTTGGGAGGGTGCCTCCACCCATCAGGAATATGGTCAGAAGAGCAGAGGCTCTTTCTCTGTCCGTCTGTGTGTCCTCCCCCCGTTTATTTTCTGCCTGGGGGCTGCTTGTCTGATGCAGCAGACCATTAATTTGCAGACAACCAGGATATCTCCAAAGGCAGCTCTGTCAATTGGCAGGAGGTGAATAGATGCTGCCTGTCTGAATCAAGCCAGGCTGGAGCCCTCTCTGTTTATCTCCCTCCAAACTGGGTGTCTCTCCTCCAGCTCCTCTCTGTTTCGGGTGTCTGAAGCCCCTTGGCTGCAGGAGAGGTTTTCTCATGGTGGTTAGTCTGTTTAGTTAGGATGCTGGAGACCTTTGTCCATGTGCTGCCAAAAGATGAAAATAATGATGATTATTATTATTTGCCCGCTTCACAGGGAGACTGTGAGGATTAATTCATGTTTGTAAATTGCTTTGGAGATTTAACGCTCTGTACAAGCGCTAAGGATTATTGCTATCTAATTCTTTAAGGTGCTATAACTTTTATGAAGACTTTTAGCCTCAAAAAATGTCTTGGAAATAGGAAGAGTTAAGTCCCTTTGAAATTAGATATACTTCTAATGTTTAAGATAAAAATAACTGCTGCTTCTCTATTTCTTCCAAAAAAAAAAAAAAAAGGATGGAAGGAAAAAAAAAAAAGCAATGACAGATTGTGATAGTGCCTCTTCTTTTTTTCCAGGAGTCCAACGTGCTGATTGCTGCTAACAGTCAGGGTACAATTAAGGTAAGTTATTTCGTACATCTCCTCCTTAACTGCTTGAATCTGTTGTGAGCAAAGGGCAAGGTCAGAGAAACCGTACGGCTGGGGGAACCCATTAGAGGAGGTCACCCCAACTGTACGAGTTGGTAGTTCAAATGATGTGTTTGTCTCCGGCTCATGGCAGTGGAACCCAGTTAAAACAAGGTGTAGAAAAGCTGCTCCTGAACATCCAGCCCCCTCCATGTCTCCTCTGCTCCTTAGGGTCCTGCTAGCACGGAGAACCCTTCTGAGGCATCTTCCCAAGCGTTGGTTCTTGCGGCAGCGGAGGCTGCGTGTTAACTCACCGGTGGTTAACTGGAGCCCACCCTCTGGCTGCCGCGGGGTGCAGCAGAGCTGATGGCTGAGCTCCTGCTGTGCAGCCGGCTGGAGCAGTGTTTAAAGTGAGCAGGGATGCTCCCTCGCTTCCTTATTCCCGGTTCCTTGGGTGGGCTGGGCCAGGCAGCTGCCGGCGTGGGGCTTTGAGACCGGGGCTTTGAGACCGCAGCGACCATCCCCACGCAGCGAGAAGGCAGCCAGGTCTTCAGCCCTTGAATTAAAAGCTTTCCAGAGTGCCTGATACAATCCTGTCCATGAAATGTAAAGTGATAAGGAAAAGATTTTTGTCCTCCTTTAGGTGTCAGCCAAGCAAAACCAGTACCCAAACCCAGGCCGGTGCTGATGCTCCGACTGTCTCAAGGTGTGCACAGCAGCGTTGACTTCCACTGTGCTTTCAGGCTTGGTGGTTAACACTACATGTTGGTAGCCAGAGCCCTGGCAGCTCTCTGTAGCTGCTGATAAACAGGTTTACCTGCTACTTGCAAAGTTCCACGCCAGATTGTCACTCTTGTGAAGCTGACATCCTCATCCTGCTTTCCTCTTGCATCCTTGTGACAACAGGAAATCTCTGGAGCCAGACCAACTCTAGCCTGAATGGTCCTGCAAAAAAAAATCACCAAAAAAAATCACAAAAAAAAGCAGGAATGGAGAGAGACCCAAGTGGTCTGTGTTGGACTGTGCATCAGGATTTATTTTTTCCTCCTTTCTCAGCAGCCTGGATACTCCTGCTCTCCAGCCTCTCGCTCGTAGGTGATTTATTAGTCAGCTGTGGAATTGGTTGCTCATTACTTTGGTCACTTCCTTCTTAGCAAAATGGATAAAATGCACAGGCGCTTTTGATATCTTGAAGTGGATCCAGCAACAACTGGAGAGTGATTAGAGAGGAGAGGTTTTGCTCATGCTCTCTGCCTGTTAATGAGCGACGGTAGACGGAGAAATGTGTGAACAGCTGGGGCTGTCGGAGATTCCGCTGTTTCCATTTGCCTCTGCGGCACGCAGGAGGAAAGTGAGATGGTCTGGGAAGGGACCTGCTCCAGTCAGGGAGTGGATCCCAGGCTAGCCAGAATCCATGTCCCCAGTAAAACCACCCTGGGTGGTGCAAACCACTCAGCAGGTGACAGCGCCCATAGTCCCTTCTGCCATCTCCAGACCCATGCCATGCACCACCTCAGCATGGCCAAGGCAAGTGTGAGCACAACAGTCCAAGAGGAGCAAACCCCTGATCTCCCATCACACAATTTCCAAGAGCTGGTTCATTGGGATGTGTGGAGATGAGGCAACTGGGTGGTTCTGTTTCATGCTGTAATTTATCCTCGTGCGAGCAGACATCAGAGTCGGGATCCTTGCCAAGTGCTTCTCCCATTTATGTGGTATTATTGCATACTGGTGAATAAAGGATAAGGGGTGGAGACAGAAGGGCCAGTCCTGTCTGAGTGATCTGTGTGCTGATGTAGGAGATAATGTCATGACTTCCTACTCTAAATGTCTCGTCTTCCCTACTAATCAGGTACTGGAGCTGGTATGAAGGGTTTTCTCTCGAGGCGTGAGGTACTTGGTCCGGCTGATATGCTACAGTATTCATCTGGGATCCTCGGCAGGACAAGAAACCGAAACCACCTTGATGTTCCTCCTCAAAAAGCATCATGTTTGGGTTTTCCATTTGTGGACTCTCTAGGACATTTTGAGACACTGGAAACGCCAGTGGACTGTCTGCCATCAACATTAACTCCACAGACTTTGCTGCTGCTGGTGGTGGTGGTATGGTTGTCTAATTTTTATGATAGGAAAACAAATTCTTTTAAATAAAAACAAAAAGGAGTAATAAAGTTTATTGAGCCACAAGCTGAAGCTGGAAGATTCTCTCTTGTTGACACAGGGCTGTCCTCAGTTATACATCTCTGGGTACTTTCATCTGGACTGTTCCTTCATCCCCACTGGAATAAGAAAGTCTCTAAGTCTTACCTGGACATGTGAGCAATCTGCTTTGAGATCCCATCATTAGATGGTTCAGTTGTTCCTTTGATTCTCTGTTTTTATAAATTGTTTTTTTTTAGAAGCATTACATGTTGAGATATGTCACCCAGGTTGACACCTCTGAAGACTGAAGTCCTCAAGAAGAGAAGGTCAGGTTCCCCTTCCTCCTCTCCTCCTGCCCCTGCCTCATCCTAGGGGGGAAACCCCAAAGGAGAGGAGTAAGTTGTCCTTCCATCCCCACAAGCCCAGGTTCTCTCTGCTGCCTGCCACCAGCACCACGCTGAGCCAAGGTGGTCCTGCCATTGCCTGGGATCCAGACTGACCTCCCCAGATATCATGGGATAATGATCCCCCATCCCATGCCCGCACCCCACACCCACTCCCCTGGCTGTGTTTCACCGCCAGCCAGAGGAGGGAGCTTCTAGGCCCACTTACCAAGCCACATGCCATTTCATCACCCATGTGGTCGGTTGGGTTTGTCCCTCTCGGCACACCGCCCAAGCCAGGTCCCTCAACTGTTGTAATCAGAGGGGATGGAGCCGGTCTGTAACGGGTCTCAGAGCCGTGAGCGGAGTAGCCTTACTTCTAACAGTCCTGCATATGCTTAACTGTACATCTGAGGGGAAATAAACCATGATGCTGAGAGTCCTTGTCGCTTTGTTGGCAGGGCTGAGGCGGTGCAGGCGGTCCCCAGGAGTAGGCCTCATGCTGAGCTGTCAGGATGGCTGCCAGAACTCCTTCAAAGTGGAGTTGGTGGGTGTAGCATCGCCGGGCTGCATGTAGCAAAGGTGCAGCGTGTGCAGCAGTACCTGGAGGTTGTGTTTTGGTTTGCAAGCAGTCTCTCTGTGTTGGTTCGTTGTATCCTCATGTGTCCAAGGTGGAAATTGGTGTGGGGTCTTCACTGCCCTGCTGCTGTCTTGGGCCTCTCAGCAAGGGCCTGTGACTCATGGTGCATGAAAGGTGTCTTGCGTCTTCTAGGTGTCAAAAGCCTGATTTTGATCATCCCAGAAGGGTTGTGAGGTGTGTTTGAGATCTGTGGATCAGAGGACAGATGAGGGTAACTCTTGGGCCATGAGTGAAGGAGCAGGGGTAAAGCCTTGGGGCGGATCCTGTCCAAGTTCAGGGCTGGTGCCCGTGTCCAGCGGAGCTGCAGGGGCTCTACATGCCCCTTCAGCTGCAGCTCTTGGCTAGAAGAGCGTGAGACCTGAAATTGCTGTTGGCATCTGGAGAGTCTTCTCCAGCAGGTAGAAACATGATGCTCTGCTCCATGAGAGCTGTGGGTGCCCCCATGATGCCACACTCCAGTTTTCTTCAGTGGGATCTGGTGTGGTGGTGGGGGAGAAGGAGATAGAAGAGAGCGTGCCGTGTGTCCTGCTCCGAGGTGCTATCTGCAGGTCTCCGTCCTATGAGTCACCCGAGTCACTGTGGCAGAAGGAAATGAAATTGGTTCCTTCTGTCTGCTGGCAGCTGTCTGACACGTCCTGCTGAGCACTACCTTCATTTCCATTTTGCTGCATTTGAAGAGAATTTGGTGCTGGGTGACTGTGATGACAACGGGGCAGTGCAGAACATCCTTCCCAGCCAGCCACCCACAAAGGCAGGGCCACCAAGAGGAGCAGTGGTCTCTGCTCTTGCCATTTGCCCTGGTTCCAGGTGTGGGTTTCCTTCACCCCTTGCCTCACATACTGGTGCCTACTAACTTATTTTGCCGAGATCTTAAAAACTGCCAGAAAAAAAAAAAAAAGCCAACAGCTATTTTGGATGCTGGAAGGTTCCTCCTTGAATTAAACAGGGAAAACAGTTTAACGTCGGCTGCTTTTATTTATTATTTTTCTTTCCCAGTTTTCATTCTGTTTCAATCAAGATAAAATGCAAATTTGGTGTCTGGCCCTAATTAGAAACACAGCAGCTCATAAACACAAGCTGATGGCATTTTTCGTCTTTGTCTCTTTGTCACAAATGGTAACACTCCTTATTCTAATCCCCTTAATTTTCTTTCCTTCAGGTAACTCTCCGTGGTTGACACATTAAATTGCACATAATTACTTGCCATCGTCTTTTCTTTGAACATTATTTGGTCAATATACACATATATATATTTAATTAGTCACTTCTTCAACGTATAGTCCCTGTCAGATTTTCAGCCTTTCTAGACTTGTGGATTGATGGAGTTTGGGAGGGATGTTGGAGGTCCCTGGTCAGAGCAAATCTCACCTCAAAGCTGGTTGAGGTTCCTTCAGGGCTTGAAGATGTTCACAACTCAACTGAGCAAGGACTGGAGATTCCTAAATCCCACTGGGAAACCTGTTCCAGCACTTAATCGCTCTCCTTGTGAAAATTAATTGCAGGTGGTGGGTGCTGAGAGTCTTTATTCTCATTTTCCTCTCTTGAACACGGTGACAAAGCCCTTGGCTGGAAGCTGCCCCAGCATGGTGTTGCCTCCAGCGCTCATGTCCCTGCGAGAGGTGTTGGGTGAGTCAGATACTTTTTTTTTTTTGCTTTGAGAAAGGGAATTTACCACCCTGCGTGGCCATGCCAGCTGCTTTAATTAGTTTTAAAGCATTTAGTAGTGGAGTAGGAGGAACAGGCCTGAGTGCTAAAAAGAAGTTCAACGCTGGAGGGAATTGGAAAACGATGGTCAAGGGGAAATTTAAATTAATATCGATATGTCAGAGCTCTTCAGCTGGGAGTGCAGATGGCTGCTAATGCCGGCGTTCGGCCCGAGCACTGGAGCCTTGTTTATTTAGGGTAATCTTGTTTAACTATGGAAGGTCATCATGACAGCAGCAGATAATTGGAAAGGCAAACCTAGCTCGTTCCTTGCTCAGAAGTCCTCTTTCCCTTCTTGGGCCTCTTGGAGGTTGGAAATCCGCAGCAAGGGCCTGCGGTGATGTGGGGGTGAAGCCGGGGTGCTAACCCCAGCGGGTCTCTGTGTATTGAATGGTTGGTTGGGTTAGAACAAGACTTCTTCCTCTGCTCCACCTGTTAACAAGGCTTTTGAGTTGAGTAAGTTTTGCTAAAAAAATGGTTTAAAGCTTTCCATCTCAACTGTCACACCTGGCTCTGGCTGATGGTTGGCTGTGATACTCGGCACGGGCAGGATGAGAATTCAGCCCATCACAGAATGGCCAGGTTGGAAAAGACCTTTAAGGTCAAGTCCAACCATCCCTGTCCTCTCCTAAACCGTCTCCCTGAGCACCTCATCTCCCTGTCTAAATACACCCAGGGGTGGGGACTCACCACCTCCCTGGGCAGCCTGTGACACATCCCAACAGCTCTTTGGGGGAAGAATTTCTT
>VXBZ01011133.1:0-21775 GCA_013399135.1 Heliornis fulica | reverse complement strand
AAGGGAAGGGAAGGGGTTACCCCTCTGCAACCTCATGGAGAACTAGAGCTGCCTGGATCCCCTCTTCTTTGCTAGTAGACTTGGAAGAGCTCTGCTTAGCTGCCCCCAAAAGTCACCATCAACAAAGTCAATGGGGAATCAGATTCTAAAGTAGAAAGGCAGTGAGAAGATAAATGTGAACATGACCAATTAATCATAGACTAGAAGAACCTAGCAAGCACATAGAGTTCAGAGTTTGGTTTTTTTTTTTTGCTTTTGTTTTCCTTGTAAAAGGTGCTCCAGAAGTTTTGCTTCTGTTTTCTGTATTTCACATTCCTCTCCACTCTCATGGCTCCTTGGACTGACTGGGCTTGGCCACTGGTGCGCTGCTCCGGTGGGTCTAGAGGTCATGATGACTCCTCAAGTGCATTCACAACTTGCTCCAGGATGTCAGGGCAGTGATCTGCTATCTGTTGTAAGATGGCATTGGCAAACTCCTGCAGCTCTGCACTTTCCTTCTCACCCTTTTCTAACTCCTCACGAAGCTGGAAAGAAACACAGAGGCATGGTCAATCCCTGCTCTTAAATGTATACACTGTATAATGAGACCTGCCCAGTGGGCTCAGCCTTAAGCTACAGCAACACTTTTAGGGACCTAACAGAGGTGTAACATGCTGGGCACTCCCATGATTGGCATCTTCTCCTGGTGACACCTTCACCAGAAACTGGATGCTCTCCTTTATGTCGCTTTTCACCCTACAGGACCAGGCTCTCAGCTAAGACAATGTCTGTGTGGAAAAAGTAGTGGGCTTAACTCCTCTGGAAAATAACATGCTTAATACTAGAAAAACTTCCTCTGTTGTTCTGAAAGCAAACATACACCAGAAGCAATGCAGCATTTTGCTTGTGTAGTGTTTTGGACAGTTTGACTTTTATTCATGAACAGCAGGATGTTTCAAAGGTCAGGATTATTTCTTACCTGAAATCAATAGGAATGCTATGTGGTTATACATTATACACTCAGAGTTAACCAGAATTCTACTTTTTTCTTTGGAATTAATACTTCTCAGAGACTGTGCTTCCTCATTCAGTCATAAGATGCCTACACACAGCTCTGGTGGAACATCCACAGCTTCTGTTTACTAACTCTGCATTTCCTGTAGTACCATTTGCTGTTTAGATTACTGTAATCCTCTCAGAAAGAGACACACAACTTCGAAACTTTATCTTAATGACTCTGCCTACAGACTAGAAACTGGTTTTTTTTTTCCAACAAGACCCTGCCCCACGACATACCAGAGTCTATGTGAATGTAATTTTTAGCCTTAGCCACTGCCAGAATTAGGGGCACAGAAAGTCTAAATGAAGAGCAGGAAACATCTGCCTTCAGTAACCTGTTTATCTGCCCAGCAACTGCTGAAGTCCAGGCCTGTGAACTGTGCTGAGCCCCAAGTAAGGCTGTGGCTTGTGCTAACATTTTAGGGCATTACTACACTCACAATGGTCTAAGGATCTAAGCAGCATCTCTTACTAGACCAGCTGAGAGACAGCCAGACTGGACAGACTTTCAAGCAGATCACATTTTCATATACTATATAATATATATATACTCTCTCTCTCTCTCTAGATATATATAAAAAACCTTGATATATCAAAAAACCTCTTCTGTTTTCTTCAGTGGTATGATTTTCTTCTAATAAAGTATATTCTCAATGAAACTAAGAGCAGCATATTTGTAGCAGGCACATACACTTAGATCCTGAAGTGTATTGCAAGGGCCTGCATTCAAAGATCTTTGTCTTTTCAAGCAGTTGTAGCAACCAGATTATCTATTTTTTAATCTTCTTTTAATTCCTGCCCTCCCCTTATCCCCCTCCCACCCCAATATTATCTGTCAGTCCTGTAACATTTCTTATACTTAAGTGATTAATATTTTTATTGGAACTCTACTATGGTAATATGGGAAGAATATAAAATTGGGGTTTTTCATCCCTGAAGGGATAATTTGTCATCAGCAGACACATTTCTTGATCTGTATTTTGTACTTCTGCAACACTGCTCATTGTAGTTTGGAAAAGAGACAACTGCCAGGCAGCAGGACAACAGGGATCGTTCTACCACTGGAAGAGCAGTGGGAAAGGTTCAATTTCTGCAATTCAGTTTCAAATCAGATACTGGTTGTGATGGTAGCACATGAGATTGTTACTGCAAGAAATACTGCAGAAAAACCAAACAGCCTAAGAAAAATATAAATATAAATGCTTTTTAAGGCAGTTATGGTATAGACTTCTACAGGCAAAAGTGAGAGAAAGGAAATTAAAAGGGTAAACCTGCTACACTATTCCCTTCACTAGGCAGGGTAGCATATAGTAAATTATTTGGGCTTTGTGTGCTGAATGTTAGTTTAATGTCTTCTTATGTGCTTTGTTCCTCCTGGCTGCTGTACTGAGAGCTCAGCTCTATGAACCCGAGAGGGGCTCATGCCAAGAATCACAATGCAAAAGCAACCTGATCCTGCTCCATGGAATGATATGAGCCAGGGAAGGGGGGAAAATGAGAGGGAGGGGAGCACTCCAGGCTCTGCAAGGGCTCTTGGGGGAGAAGGGGAGGAGGGGTGGGGGGAAAGGAATTCAGCAGTATCCCATAATGGCTCAGAAATGGCACGCTGTGGATAGGCAATTAGCCTGGTTCCAACTGCCTGGCAGAGTTATTAGTTGGAAACTCACAATGGATGGATGGATAAGCCTAGGAGAGGTCCAGTCATCAGGCAGGGTTCAAAGAGTCAGCACAGCCAGCTAGAAGAGGTGCTGAACATGAGAAACCCAGACACTGGGCTGCAGGGACACTCTCTGAGCCTCAGGTTGCTCAGCAATGTGGGTGCCCCAGTTAGAGCAGGCTGCAAACCTCCCAGTTGCTGGTGAATTCCCAGGACTGCTTTGCACGCCGAGCTCTGAGGCACGGCTGCCTCGGCTTCTTGGGCTAGCACGAAGTTCTCTTGATGCACAAGAGGTCGTGGAGGTCGGGAGAGACACTAACAGGAGGAGAAGCCAATGATGTAACGATCCTTTTCTCCACCGGCTCTCGGTCCGCAGGAGGAGAGCCAGGAGAGGGCAGTGTCAGCAGGGTCCTGCACCGCCACCTGCCCATGCCCACCCAGCATCCCTCCTCCCAGCCTTCCCAAACCCTCCCCATGAAGCTCCAGGCAAGGAGAAAGCAATTAAATAATCAAATCTAAAAGAACCTCCAAGAGATTAATCTTCACAACCAAAGGGAGGTTTGTGGACAAGGGAGAATCCTGCAGGGTGTTGTTGGGGTGCAACTGCAAAGCCTCAGCTCCTTGCTGCACTCATCACTCATGGAAATGCACGTGGAATACAAAAATTCCTTAAAAAAATCTAGGTAAGCCCAACAAAAGAAGCCCACTTCAAAGCTAAAATAAATCAAATGCCATCAAACAAAAGTAACCAACTTCACCAGATGAAGAAAATAGATCCAAGAAGGAACTTTTTGACCATCAAGAGCCCAAAAGGAGACGGCTCTGAACGCTGAAGGCCAGCAATACACAGACAGCAAGTCTGCACAGCTGGCTGGCAGATGGCTGTGTTGAAACAGCTTTGAAAAGAGTAGCAATCAGAGCCTTGTGTTGAGCTTTCTAGCTTCACAACATCTAGGTTTAATCATGTGATTTCTACTTAAACAAAACCATCTTAATGGACTGTGTGGCTGGCTGCAGCATTTCTGCATTACGTGTGTCATCTCCGCTTACGTCGTTCCCTTCAGGAGCAGCTGTGAGCAGCGAAGGTCACTCCTCATTCAGACAAGCTCCTTGATGGGGAACATCCAGTTCTCCTGGTGTAACTTCACCTAGATGTTTGGCAGTCCAAATTTTAGGGGAGTTTCTGTAAAAGGATTAGTCTACTCCTGGTTTCCTAGATTTTCCTCCTGTGAATCCAAACCAAAATGGTCTTATCTTCCCTGTGGCAATAAAGGTGTGTTAACAACAGCCCTTTCTTGTTGGCATTTTCATCTGAGGATACAAGGAGATTCATACACTCATGGAAAAAGAGAAGGCAAGGCCAGCTATGGTTGCCTAGTTGATGGTAAGTAAAAAAGAAGACAGCTCAGAAAGAAAAGGATAGCACGGACCCCAGAGGTGCTTTGGGGTATTCATATTTTATCTTTGGATAGAAGAACAGAAAGGACCTTCAGCATCAGGGGGCTGGAGCACCTTTCCTACGAGGACAGGCTGAGAGAGTTGGGGCTGTTGAGCCTGGAGAAGAGGAGGCTCCGGGGAGACCTTCTAGCGCTCTGCCAGGACCTCAAGGGGGCCTACAAGAAAGATGGGGAGAGGCTGTTCAGTAGGGCCTGTTGTGACAGGACAAGGGGTGATAAAGGGTTTAAAATAGAGGGAGGGAGATTTAGATTGGAGATGAGGAAAAAGTTCTTTGCTGTGAGAGTGGTGGAGCACTGGAACAGTTTGCCCAGGGAGGTGGTGGATGCCCCTGGATCCCTGGAGACGTTCAAGGCCAGGTTGGATGAGGCCCTGAGCAACGTGATCTGGTTGGGGGTGTCCCTACTTCTTGCAGGGGGGTTGGACTGGATGACCTCTGGGAGTCCCTTCCAACTCTAATCATTCTATGATTCTATGATTCTATCACAGGGGAATATGAGCTTGCAGATAATCTGCAATAGATTGAGCCACTTCTCATCACTGCTGCTTTCCTTCACTTAGAGCAAGTCACAACAGGAATATTTTTCCATTTGTAGTTAAATTCTATCATTGAAAAAAATACCAAACAATTCACCATGAATTTAGCTTGCATCCTCCTTCTCAGGTCCAAGGCATCCCAGAACATATTTAAAGATTAAGTGACATTGAGAGGGAAGACAACTTCACAGGGAGAAGCGGGATGCTGTGGCTTTACATGAGCACTAGGTGAATTGTGGTGCTGCTCTGCAGACCTCTCATGGCCTTTGTTTATCCTTTAAGATCCTTTAAAATTATTTATATGGGGAAGGTTTACTCCCCAGACTGTTATTTTCCTCTAGTTAATAATTCCACAAAAACATTGATGAAAAAAGGAAAACAAAATTAAAGCAGTAGCTGATCTCAGGCTATGGACAGTAAAACTGAATACAGGACATGAGGAGCTTGTAGAGCAGCACAAGAAGAAAGTTAACTGCAGGACTTAGATACTTGGCTCTGGAATTATGTTTCTCCAAAGTTTAGGTGTTTCTGGACCAGGCTGTGCTCAGACTGAAAAAGACATTTAGGGCTTTAAGTAATGGAAATAAGCTTAAAAAAGAAATTCAACTGATTTAATCTTAATTTTTGTTTTGACTCAAAATAAGTTAATCTATATCTCAGGCAATTGTCAAGAGCTTTCATATTGTCTCAGACCAACCAATGTCAATCCCTGTGTTTGAAATAGTGAGGGCCAATTGCATATGACCCTTTATTTCTCAACTGCAGACCTATAAAAAGGTAATCAACAACACAAGAACTGTAAACAGGGGGAACATTCACCTGTCTGCAAAGCAAATCTTAAATACCTCAGAGCTGATGAGTTTTGGGAGAACCTTAGGGCAAAGCAGGAAGCACCTGAATGAAACAATAGAGTTACACACAGCCAGTTAGTTCAGGATCAGAGCTGGAGCCCCTTCTACTCCTTCCATGCTACTCATTTATCTTTAAGAAGTTAATTTTGCTTATTACAAATTCACAGAGAATCCTGTTAGCTCTGAAATTTCTGACAGATACTCCAGGAAAGAGATTTCCATGAATATTTTGACCCATAGAATCCAGTGAGCCTGACAAGCCAACAGTGGACCCAGCTGCACATGGTTCCTTTTACCCAGGAAAGATGCTCACAGCAACCACCTCAGCCCACAGCTAAGCAGAACCCTTACCAGGAGCTCATACCAGGAGATGTTGCAAAAAGCTTCTACATAAACTACAGTGCCTGAGCAAAGCAGAGTAACAGAATTTATTATAAACAGCAAAACTTAATGGAGAGGTGAGCTGCCCTTGAAAAAATAAAGTATTATCTCAGAAGGATACACCATCTGCTTCTAGAACTGCTTGAAAGGAGACCACAGTAAATATCAGGCACACCACATCTGCCCATGAAACACTTGACCATGTCCTGAAAGCAATGTTTTCCCCTTTTTATCTCTTTGCAAGTTAGTAGTAATGTTACTGATTGAGTATATATTCCAATTAAAATTAGCAGTTCCACACACAAATAAAAATATTATGGCATTATGGGTAATGCTTGTGACTTCAATCAGTCTTTAGGAACTATGACACTGATCCCAAGTTCTCATCCTCACCCAAAACATTAATTTAATATAAACATTTAAAATGCTAGAAAATGCAATAATTTTAGAGTTTTATATCCATTGCTTTCTCAACTAAATTTGGGGAATACATTTGCACACAAAGAAGGATACAAATTGTTCAATTATTACTTCCAATAGCAGAAGTGGGCTGTTTAGCTTTAAAATACATTATGCATTCCCACTAAGATACAAATTAAAATAAATTACATAAATCAGGTGGGGAGGATAACAAGCCAATGGAAGAGCAGTCAGAGAAGAAAGACAGGGTAAACTCTGAAGTAACTGAGTAATTTAGAGTGACTAAATGCAAAACATGGCAGGATAATTTCTTTACAGAAACTAAGTTAATTTCTCATAGATCATAAGGAAGCAAGAACACAAGTGGAATCTGAACAAGTACATAGGATGTTTATAAAATAGCTGTTTGTAATTTAGAGTAAAGTTTATCCCACTTACAATATTGTTTGTATAACAAATCAAAATGTATGTTTAGTACTTCCAAAATGCTGCAAGCATATATGCAATTTTAAGACCGAATTTGAAAGCTCCCTACATGTGGTCTGGTGTGTATCCATATGAAAAGCTTATCATAAACTTTGCTGAGAGTGAAATGGGCATTATGTGCAATGTTAATTATGCTCCTTGGAACCAAGCCATGGCTATTTAGTTGCTGCAGCAGGTTATGACTGATACAGTGAAGTGACATTATCACTTTTCTCCTGCCTCTGGCTTGAGCAGCTGATCAGAAAAGTCATTCCTGATTTATTGGGAGAGGATGAGTAAGTAGGAATCCCTTGATGGTGTGTTCTTTGGCTGAAACCTATACACAGGGAGAGGGAAGACAACATTTCTTCAGTGCAAGGGCTCTTCTATGGTCATCAAGATGTTTCTAAAGTGCCTCTCTCTGTAGCTCACAGCCAAAGGGAGCTCATTTCCATCTCCTGGAAATGAGGCCTGATGCTCATACTGCCCCAAACACCTCTGGGGAAAGAGGAACAGATTGATTGTGCAGGAAAAGAATGGTGCCTGAGGGTCAGGAGGAATAGGCAGGACCCATCCTCAACAGCCTGGACAAAGCCAGAACGTGTCAGACGGGGATGGAAATTAAAAACAAGGGCAGGGAGAAAAACGCCTCCTACTCCTATGGTTAAGGAAATGATTTTCATCACATAGTTCCTCTTCTGAGGGAAGAAATATTTTTTCAGAATGACTGTAGGACCTATTGAAAATGAGTTTTCCATAAAATGGGGTTCTGCACATTTCAGAGCTGGATTTGAAGTGATAAGAAACAATGATGATAAGTCGTCTCTTTTTATGTCTCTTTCTACTCTTTTGCAGTGCTACCTTCCAACCACAGTGCAGTATAGAATCATAGAATCATAGAATCATAGAATCATAGACTGGCTAGAGTTGGAAGGGACCCCCAGAGGTCATCTAGTCCCAACCCCCTGCAAGAAGCAGGGACACCCCCAACTAGATCAGCTTGCTCAGGGCCTCATCCAACCTGGCCTTGAACGTCTCCAGGGATCCAGGGGCATCCACCACCTCCCTGGGCAACCTGTTCCAGTGCTCCACCACTCTCACAGCAAAGAACTTTTTCCTAATCTCCAATCTAAATCTCCCTCCCTCTATTTTGAAACCATCACCCCTTGTCCTGTCACAACAGGCCCTACTGAACAGCCTCTCCCCATCTTTCTTGTAGGCCCCCTTGAGGTCCTGGCAGAGCGCTAGAAGGTCTCCCCGGAGCCTCCTCTTCTCCAGGCTCAACAGCCCCAACTCTCTCAGCCTGTCCTCGTAGGAAAGGTGCTCCAGCCCCTTTAGCATCTTTGTGGCCTCCTCTGGACCAGCTCCATGTCCTTCTTATGTTGGGGGTTCCAGAACTGGACACAGCCAGAAGCAACATATTTAAAGAATGATTTTCAGCAAGTTCCCCTTTCTACTCCATTCTTTTGTAAAGAGAAGAGAAAACCCAAACCTGAACCATAAATAAAAATGTGGACCATATCATTATGTTCTTAATGTCATTTCCTTTAATATAGGAATAAAATCCCTCACTTAGGAGCAACCATCTGAAACGTGAAACGTAACAGCAGTTTTATAGAGCCCAAGAATATTAACATAATAATATGCTTGGGACAAAGTGAAAGAAAACACTGTGTTTAATAGAAATTGCTAGGATAATGTGATTTTTTATAGCAAATGAAATGAAATTTTTATTTCTCAGTGTTGAGACCTGGAACATTATTCCTTCCTTCCTTCAGGTAACTTCAATTTTTTAATTAGACAAGTTGAACAGGACGTGAATGGGTTGAAAGAGGACAGTTCCAGAAACATTGCTGGTTAAATTCTTTGGGAACACTGGGTGAGAACTGACTCAAAGGAATATTTCCCACCACATTAATAAGCTAATTCCAAGGTTTCTTTATCATCTACAACTCAGCCTACTACAGTAGTTTTAATTAGGTTTTGAGATACCATATACTGACTTTTTGGCCTACAAATGGACCAAAATTTTACTATAACTTTACAAAATGCCTTTGGTAAAATGCCAGAAAAGAATAATATAACATCTTTGCCCTATGCTTTGATTAAAATCAGTCAAGGTCACTAAGGAATGTAGTTTAACTTACTGTTAATATAATGACACTATTATACACTAGAGGTACCAATTATCAATCAATCTGTGAGAGTCAATTACTTATGTGGCAGCAAATTCCCCTTAGAACCATGGTGTTGATGCTGGCAGGTGCTTTTCTAACAATGACATAGAATCATAGAATCACAGAATGATTGGAGTTGGAAGGAACCCCCAGAGGTCATCTAGTCCTGCAAGAAGCAGGGAAACCCCCAACTAGATCAGGTTGCTCAGGGCCTCGTCCAACCTGGCCTTGAACGTCTCCAGGGATCCAGGGGCATCCACCACCTCTCTGGGCAACCTGTTCCAGAAGAAGCCACAGAAAACTCCTATTTATACTCAAGCCTCCCCAGCAGTTATGGGAGACCTACAGGGTGTATTTGCTATAATAAAATACATCAGGACCAACTTTTGCCAACAATAGTTGCTGCAATGGGAAATCACAGCTTCAAAAGCAGCAGTATGAAAAGAAATTCTCAAATATTTATGAAAAAAAAAAACCCTCAAAGACCCACAAACTACAAAATAACCCCAAAACAAACTAAGTAATCTCATTGGTGAGAAGTGGATACATTTGCACCACTCTCCAATATTATTGGTGCTCAGTTGACTGTGTCCTCCCTAATCATGTTAGCACTTCTTAACATTCAAGAGGATTAATTTTTTCCCACTGAGGCTTGTGAAGCATTATCTATAGAAGATCATATTAGAAGGGACAGGAGTGAATTTAATGAACTGGATTTGAAGTAATTTACAAAACTCATTAAAATTCCAAAGATGCAAAATGGGTATTCTGCGATGGGTTTCTGTGGATCTGGGGAACTGATTCCCACCCCCATGGGAATACTTGAAACACAAAGGAAATTCTGCAGTTAGAAAACAGAAAAGCTCTGAGGCTTAAATGAAAAATGTGCTTTGTAAATTGAAATATGTCATTAGTTTGTATTTTTCAACTGAAGCTTGTTAAGTACAATCTGAGTGAGTAAGAGAAAGCAGAAGAGACTGCTACATTTTATTTTAGCAGATGTTAGTTACTCATGGGAGTCACAAATGGAGTAGTTACTGCAACCAACTGTGGTAATAGAAATGCAGAATTAATAAATAAAAATTTAATAATGGGGGATGGTTCTTTTTCTCACAATTTTGACTTAAATGCTTTCTTTACTGTGTAACCTATAAAGGTTGCTAATGGATGAGCAAAGTTTGTGTGAGAAATATCTTTTGCTAGACCAGTACACAGAACTGGAAAGAGCAGATGCTGTTTTGGGCTGTTGGTCTATCCAGAAGAACCTGCCAAAGAAATCCCTCTTTTTGCTTTCCCTACATCCTCTTGATCAAACAGAAGACATCACCTATCCCCATGGATCATCACAGCTGTAACAGACTAGGTTATTTATTTCAGGGATATCAAAACTTTGCCCATATCAAGCCTTTTTTTTCTCCATTTTCAGAGCTGCCTCCCTTGCATACTACAGGTTTTCTCATCTGATGCTTCCTCTCAGTCTGGGATGGGACAGGGTGGTTCAGAATGGTATGCTGTGTGTTTCCACCTGTGATGTAGGAGCTCTTCCTCTTCAATATATGAGGATGACACACATTACACTGACAAACTTAATCCTGGAGCTGTGATCACAAAAGTCAAGAGGTAAATGAAATACATACTGTGGGTGTGTAGGGGCTAGCAGGCAGTCAGGCCTATGGAGGAAAATACAGGACCTGTTGCAAACATATTTATGGCCAAAGGTCTGATCTTCTCTTTTGAATTGTTAAGCATTCTTCTGTTGCCTTCCTGTCATTTGCCTGCTGAGCTCCTCTCTCCAATTTTTGGATCAAAATTGAGCCTCGAGTTGAAAGGGCAAGGAAATGAGCTTAAACATCACCAAAGAAGCAGGGCCACCAAGATGATGGAGTGGAACATCTTCCTTGTGAGGACAGGCTGAGGGAGCTGGGGCTCTTCAGCTTNCCTCCACTAGTCCAGGTTGCCCAAAGCTCCATCCAACCTGGGCTTGGATACTGCCAGGGAAGGGCAGCCATAGCTTCTCTGGACAACCTGTGCCAGGGACTCACCACCCTCACAGGGAAAAATTTCTTCCTAATGCCTAATCTAAATCTTTCTCCCCTTGTCCTATCACTACCTGCCCTTGTGAACAGTCCCTCTCCATCTTTCTTGTAGGCCCCCTTTAGGTACTGGAAGGCTGCTCTAGGGTCTCCCTGGACCCTAGAGCAGGTGACTGGGACACCTTTTGATGTGACACATCAGGAAGACCTACACCGACAGTTCAGGCCCTTGTTCAGAGCTTCAGACCACCAACTCACCTGTTCCTGGGTCATCTTCTGCAGCTCTTTCTCCCAAGCTGCCCGGTCATCATCCAGGTGGTAGGAAGCCGGTGGGGTGAGTCCACGCAGAATCAGGGGGTCACGGTCATGGCAGAGGGCTGTCAGATGTCCAATGTACAACTTCAACTTGCTGCGATTCTGATCAAGTTCTAGGAGGGGTTGAATTATCTGAAATAAGAGAAGAGACAGTGAGGAACAGTTGGGGACTCAAGCAGTGGCAAAATCAACCTCTAAGTTGAAATCTTGTTCAGCCAAGTGCTCCTATCCCATAACCCAGCAAGCATCCCCCCAAAGCAGAAAGAAAACAAGTACACTGGGGAAAGGGATGTGGTGATGACAGCTGTCTGATTAACAGAGGAGATAATGAGGATATGGGTGAAAATAAAACAATATTAAATCAAATGCCTTTACAGATTATCCAGCAGTGCTTCAGTCAGCTGTTTCAACTCCCTGCCTTAAAGAAAATTAATTTTTCTGATAAAAGGTGCCTGCCCACAGCTAAGGCAACGGTAATGTAGATTTTAACTCGTTTTGCCAACAATCATTTCACTGTAACTTAAGTATGTGGTAAACATCTTCTAAAGAGACCAGTTGGAAATGATGCCAAGACATTGGTTTCTAAGATAAATGTATCTCTGCTGTAGAAACTGGACAGAGACATTCCTTAACCAGAAGGTTAAGATACACTTTCTACAGTTTTGGAAAGGAGGTGGCTTTCATTTATTATGCAAGATTCTATACAATAGACCAGAAAAAAATAAAAGGACTTTAATAAGTACTATTTGATTTTGTTATACTTTACCCAATCTGAATCTAAAACTTGTTCCTCATTGCAATCAAAATTGAAGTCATCCAGTTGTCATCTAAAAGTATTTGAAGAGCCATTTTTCACTTGTTTTACAAAAATACAGAGCTCAAGAGCATAAAAACATCCCAGGAATCCCTCACTATGCTTTCCTACAGGAATAGGGCTTTCTAGGTGTCTGTGGGCATACATTCAAACCTGCAGGAATACAAAACTCTAAGGTCTACAGCTGATGAAAAATCAAAGAATTTGTCTCTGTACCTCCACACCACAAAGTGCTGCAGCTACAGACCTTGATGGTCCCAGCTAGGAGAGCTGGAAAGCCATGCCAGGATGCTGGCAACTTGTTGTATTCCCAGTCAGGGGCTGCACCTGCTGTTTGTTAGTGGGCCAGGGATATCTTTTCAGTAGGACACCTCTGACCCTGCTAATGAATAAGGAGTGAGATAATCTCTCAGTCAACAGGAACAGGGTGTTGGAAGTACTTTCAACAAAGACTCTGGCTTTGACCCCTTTTAATAAGGCTGTCAGGGCTCACTTATTTGGCTTATAACACTGTTCTACATGGATCAGCTTCTGTAGAGTGAGCCATGGCTCTCAGATCCTCTAAGCAGCTCACTGATGTCAGGCTCCTCGTCCTGTGGAGCGTAGCTGCACTCTGCAGCCTACACCAGAACATCAAGGTGGCAGCTCTATGACCAGCCACAGCGACACAGTAGCTGTTGTAGAGACAGAGTGGAGAGTGTGAGCTCACAGGCTGTCTTTAAAAGCCCACTGATATGTGTAGCCTCAGGGCAACATCTGTTTACAGATATACACACACATAAAAATATGGTTTGATGTAGCAAGATTGCAGCAGGGCAGGATATTCTCCTCTCCTGTATACAGGGCAAGAGGAAGGGATATTTTAGCAGCACCAACACAGTCATATTTCACTTCCACCCCCAAGCACAACTGTATTTAGCCAATTACATCCACCAGCTTTGGATATTTTCTGAATTTATACCATTTAACCTCATTTCTAATAATTTGGGTTACCTAAATTATGATCTGAAAGTCTTATGCCTGTGCAGGTGAAAAAAGTGATGCTTCTAACTGATGTTTTTCCTATCTTCCTTACTATTTAGTTCACCCACAGAAGGGAGAGTGATGGAATATCACATTTTTAAGAAATACTGATTGATAAAAATGTGAAAATTAAGTCACATCCTACTATCTAGCAGTCCAACCAATGTTGTAGCTGCCTTGTGTTATTTTTCAGGTACTGCAGTCTACTGAATATCCATCAGATGTGCAGATTTCAGCCTGAGAAGAACCCAACTTGCCAGCTGTTCTTTGTGAAAAGAAACCACCCCTGATAAAGAGAAAGCAGAGCTATCTAGCAGCTACTGATGGAAGATTCTGGATTTGATTCCTTGGTGACAAGTCCTCTTCTGTAGCACATTCCCTCTGTACCCTTCCCCTCATACCTCCAACTGGTAACAGGCCAAATGAGGCGTGTGAAAGTTCTTAGCCAGCAACCCTCCCAGAGCTGTTTGCAAAGCAACCACTCCTCTCACTTGGGATCCATTAGACACTGCCAGTCAACTTGGAAATGCCCTTATATCTGTGTTCCTGCCATATCTAACTCGAACAAGCCACTTAGAGAGAGGGACTGTGCTTCCCACACAGCAGAGCTGCCACTGCCTTATCTCAAGAGGGTGCAAGAGCATTTGCTGAGTGGAAAGGCAGCCTGGATTCGTAAACAACACCCTATTCTCATGATCAGCTGAGAGCTGTAGAGCTTTCTAGAAAAACAAGGAAATAAGCCAAACATGGGAATATCTTCTGAAGCAGACAGTCTTCATTAATTGCCCTGATAGGTTTAGGTCATCCTCATCAATGCAGGGAATGAAGTCTCCTTAATGTATCCTCAAGTTGAGGAGACTGCTAATGGCCAGCTAAGTTTGACAGCATGTTTCACTAAAAAAGACAAGCACTACACTCAAGTAGAAACATAAAATACCTGACAAACCTCTGACACAAACCCAAACCAAATTTCTACCAAATGATAAAGACATTTGGGAACATACTGCAGGACAAATTCAACTTGGAAGCAACATGTTCAGGGTTTTTTGAGATTTTGCAGATTGGTTTTTTTATCTTAGAGCATGAAAAATGTGAAATTAATTGTAGTTTTGTGAGTTGTTGGGGTAAAACCATGCTTTAGAATGACCATTCTACTTCAATCCTACTTCAGCTGACCATTGTACAGCAACAGCAGGACTGCTGTTGCTGTACAATGGTCAGCTGAAGTAGGATTAGCTAGTTGAAAATGTTTTATGAGTCTGTATTTAAATATGTAAATAAATGATGCACAGGTAAGAAAAAGTACTTGTAACTGAATGTGGTTGGTGAGACCTATCTACATGTTTGGTCACTTTTTACACCTCCCATACACAGAGTGTGGTGTCCAGCAGCTTGTTGACCAGTGTCTAATGTAAATACAGAAAAAAGATGTATGTGGTTACATGAGAAATTAAACCAGCAAACTGGTGGCAAAGGGCAGCAGTGCTGAACTGAGACAAATGTGATACTGACTCCCCCCAGACATCAGCAGAGTGAAGTATGGTTTTAATCAAAGTGTAATAGGACTCACTCACCACAACCACCAGATCTAAATTATGTGTTCTCCAGGCAGAAGGGCTAATGACCCTTTCTCCCTGCTAACATTCCTTTCTCTGAAGGAAGCAACCACTTCTCTTTTGAGGAACCACATAATTAACTTGAC
Source organism: Heliornis fulica (assembly GCA_013399135.1). Taxonomy (NCBI): domain Eukaryota; kingdom Metazoa; phylum Chordata; class Aves; order Gruiformes; family Heliornithidae; genus Heliornis; species Heliornis fulica. The sequence goes on along the minus strand of VXBZ01011133.1, from coordinate 6,907 downwards.
TTAGCTAATTCCAGAGAGTATCTTTGAAAGTTCTACTTATTGATAAATCTGCAGCTCCAAAAACCTTGTCTGGTTTTTCATCCAAATCAGTTAATTTTGTAAAAGTTATCTCCTTACACAACTTACCTTATTCATCAGAATCATGCACGTTGAACATGGATTAACAGCAGTAATCTTTATATTATAGATAGATGCCTATGATTTCTCCTGGACACAACAATGCACCATATGTACACCTGGAACTGGCATGGATGCTATCATACACCCCTATTAGCCTGACTACCCTGCCTATATGTATGCCACACATATATATTAGAGACAGAATGCTAAAAGGCAGAGTAATGCAGGTAAGTGGTCTTCATTTTGCAGTCAAATAGATCAGTAGATTTTTCTCAGCTTACCCATAAATGTTTAAATATTTGAGAATAATTTCTGGAAGAAGAGCTGCACCAAGAAGAAAATAAAATATAATATAGAATCTAGGGGTCAAAGTAAATAATGTGAGGTCAAAATATCACTGTTTTTGTATCAAAAGTGTTAGAAAGAAGTGTAGATGGAAGGAATCTGAAAGTTTCCAAGGATTTAATTAATTTGATAAAAGCTCTAACTTGCTAACTTGGTCTAGGGACTTTGAGTGTTTCTTGTAGATCCTGAAAAGGCACACAAAAAGGAGGAATTCTGAAGAAAAACCCAACCAAAACCTCAAAACACCACTATAGCCTCCTTTCAAAACTTCAGACCAGACATAACAAATATGCACTGAAAACAAGTTAAATAGAGGTAGATCTTTATCTTCTATCAATGACATTTTCCCATGAGATCATGGGAAGTTATTTTCAAACTTTGTTTCATGCAGATGCAACTGTGCTACTCAACAAAACCTACTTCTCAAACTACAATTACACAGGAGAACATGGGCTCAAAGTCTGTGTAAATATCAAGAATCACAGAACTGTAGGGGCTGGAAGGGACCTCCAGAGATTGAGTCCAACCCCTGCCAAAGCAGGTTCCCTAGAGCAGGTTGCAGAGGTAGGTGACCACACAGGTCTTGAATGTCTCCAGAGAAGGAGACTCCACAACCCCCCTGGACAGTGATCTGTCACCCTCACCATGAAGAAGTTCTTCCACATACAGGTACAGAACTTATGTATCTCTGCTAAAACAAAATGATTCCAAGGAGGACCTGAGACTAACTAACACAAGATGATGGCCCACAGTTGGTCCTCTGATGCCTCTTTGTATCTGTGTTTCATTATAGATATTGCCAGATGAGAAAATTTTGCCTATGTAGTAAAACATCTTATATTGGGAGATATGGAAATAAACTATACAGTCTGCAAGTATTTGCATGGCAAATTGAATTACACCTTCTTGCTCAGACCATTTGTGTCTGTTTGGCAACAAACACAAGGGTTCAGCTACAATCATCTTCTTACCATTGAATGCAATGGAGTTTTATGAGGCATGAGCTTGGCTCAGCAAGTGGAAAGCTTTCCCAAATTCAGAACAATTTATCACTGATGTCTTCCCTTCATTATTTTTAAATGGAAGCAGAAGAAAGTTCTCAAAAAGGCACTGCCTGACCTCAGCTCAGTTCAGCTCAGTTCAGCCCTGCACAGAGATGCTTGGGCTCTTCAGAAGACCGCAAGACATAAGTGCACAGGCTCAGTTTTTGTTAGATTCATTTTAAACAGGAAAAAAAAATAAATTTATACCTAACCTTCATCATTTTCTCCTCATAAACCAAAACAAAACAACATGTGTGAGGAGCTGAAAGAGTTCCTGGCTATTTTGACAGAGCTGCCTTACTCAATTCACTTCTGACAGAAACAATTAGGGAATCATTTTTATATAGCAAATTATTTTTGAAATTTTTATACACCATGAACAAATCCCATGGATTAATGATTTCCAGAGTTTACCCTCTTCACCTTGGGGAAAATCCAGACCAGGAAAAAAAAAAAAAGAGCAGAGAAAACACAAACCAGAGAAGGTAGTTTTGTCCTTGGTCCCCTCTGTTTAAGTGAAATCTTTTCCCCATAACAAAGGTGAAGCAAAGAATCACAGCAGGTTGGTAGGATTCCTAAAGCACTGAAAATGAGTGAGCAGTTCAAAAATAGTTTTCTACATAACAAATCCAGAAATGCTTTTTCATGACAGCTTCTGCTTACATGGGATGTGGAGCAAGAGCAGGGACTACTGTAGATCAGAACTGAAATATCCTGGTGGGACTGGGAGACCAGCTTCTGATTCCCCATAAATATTGGGGAATACTTATGTTCAGGAACGAGGTACCTTGGCACTGACAAAGAGGGTGTCAACATACAGGTAATCCACCTTCAATTTCACCTGTTTCATCAACCCCTTACTTCCAAAAGCAAGACTATTTGCCCAACACCTCACCCCTAGATATAACTAATTGCACTAATAATACATCACATCTCTTCCACCCATAAGTCCATATGTCTCTTTCATAGCTGAGGCAGAGGAATGTGTGGCTTAACTACAAGCTGAGATCAGAACATACAAACACAAATGCTGTTTTGAGCTAAGTTTTCTTTTGTCTTCAAAATTTTTTGGGAGGCCAAAAAATTTTGAAGACAAAATTTGATCACTTAGTTATGGAGAAAAACATGATGGATAGAGTGAGATCTAACACAGAACCTAAAATTTCCCATTTCAATATATTACTGAAAACTCTTTAAGTTGTAATAATTGTCAGGTTAGCATTTTGAATAGTAAAATTACAGAAAGCTGTGAAACCAGGTAGTAAGAGTTACAATACTGACAATTACATTGTCAAGAAAAAAGTAAATATTCACAGAGCAAGTGAAAAACAGTCTAACAATGGCTTGCAGCTTGTACAATTGCTTGCACTGGATTTTAATAGCATCCTCTTCATCAAACCTTTGAAGGTGTAATCAAGCAAGTTCTGATTTCACAGAATCCATTAGATTTTATGCTGATTCCTTCTCCCCAAGAACAAAACAGCCTGAGAGTAAGCAAGAACAACCTGCCTGTATTTTGAATGCATCCAAGCTTTCTAGCACACTATCTATGTAACAGTGAACAAGATAGCACACACATTCCTTGCTGTGCTGTATTTTGTCTAGTGCTTCTCCCTATTACAAGGGATAAAAGGAAACAGTGGCTTTTGTTTGAAAGAGGAACGTTGCAGTGCATACCCCAGGAGGCTGAGTCTTATGTATCAGTGACTGCATTTTTCTGCCTCCCTGCTGCCTGTCCCATTGCTAATGGAAAACAGAAGGTATTTCTTAAGTAGTCTACCAGAGAACACAATCAGTGACTTTTCCTGCTCAGATGAACTATAACCTCCCCATTCACAGGTGTTGTGAATCTTTGCCTCATCCCTCTCTAACACTGGTCCTTCATTCTGCTCTCCTAGCTCTCTACCTGTGACAGGACACAAAGCAAAGCCACCAAAGACCTGGCTCATCCATCTTTAGGAATTCTTTTAGGAGTTGTTTGCTCTACATTCAAATGCAAAATCCCATTAATATACCTATTTATATGGATATATACAATAATTCTTACCTACATGGTAAATTAAATAAACAGATGTAGTTGGATTGCCAGTGGTGAGCCTACTATGAGTTGGAACTGTAAATCCTGGCATCTTCATCAGTAACTATGAACTTTATCAGCCAGGAAAATACAGCATCTAGATTGGCTACATGCCCCTATCAGGTTTTATTTTAGCCATATTTCTCTTGAGCTTATTTTCATAGTTAATATGTTGGAAAGCAGGTTTGGGCTTGATTCTTCCTCTACTCTAGTACTGTTTTCCTCCCCAAAGGCCCTTTAACACACAATTCAAAAGTGCTGGCAGCAACATCCCCAGCCTGGCTGCACCTCTTCCACTTCTGTCTCTATCCTGTCTGTGGGTGCCAGAGCTCAGCTCCACTCTGCTCTAGGTCACCAACAGTGTGTTCCTGGTTTGCAGAAGCTGCTGGCCTTGCACTGCTGCATCCTGCTCTGCAGATGGGTACTGTAAGAGATCTAAATGGCAGAGTAACTGGCAGACAACCTGTGAGTGACAACTGTCCTGAAGTGGCCAGAAACAAAAATGCTATTCAATAATAGCAAAAATTCCTACTTGCTACAAAGACCAAGCCACTAGTGGAAGATAACATTCAGCTGCAAATCAAAAAGAAAAAAAAAATAAAAAAGAAAAGAAAATAAGGCAGACCTGGAACAATGTCATTTAGTAGAAATGAATGATGGCCTTTCTGCAGTTGTTTTGCTGAAAAGCACAAATCTCTACAAAAAGAGACCAGCCATCTGTTTTGAATGTTTTAGAATATAAGCATCTACTTGTGTTCCTCTTTGATCTGTAGGAATAATAGGAAGACAGTGATACAATCCAGTTACACCTCCATTGTGAGTGCTTAATTCATCCCAGAGCTGAAGATTACAAAATTCCATCTGGAAATCTTTGTGTTATCATTCTGGGATCAGAAAGAGGATGAACAGAGTATCAAGTGTATCTTTTTTGTTCACAGATACAGCATTCTTCGCCTGACAATACAATCTTCAAATTATGAAGGCAGCAAAATAGCAGAGTGTTTTAAAAAAGCCAAGCTAACAAAAGAACAGTTTCCAGAAACAGGGAAAGGACCAGGAGCAGAAGTTCCTGTCATTTTAAGGACAGTAATCTAATTACTGGGAAAAAGTTACACACCAATATGGGTATGGAGTAAGACAGAAGGTGGAAAGGCACAGAAAGGAATGGTAGAAGATTAATGATAAAATGAAACATTAAGTTTGGCATCTGTATCACTTAAGTTGTTTACTCTCCCATGCTGGGATTGTTACTTAAACTAAAGCAAGAAGGTTACTACAAAAGGCTTTGCCTTAGTCAGTTATTGCAGCCAAAGGAGAAAAGGGTGTTCTCTGAGAAAAGGCAAAGCTTTAAAGGCTTGAAAAGACAACTGTGTGATAGCTAAACCAGGATTTTGAAATGTACGTCCTCAGAGCAGTAACTGTCAGTCCATGAACTCTTTGTGTCTCCCTGCCTGAGCCTGACAGCACAAGAGTCTTTCAGTTTCATGATTATTGATGATGCTCACAGGAGCAGGGTCCCAGAAAAGCAGGGATGGAAAGCAGCTCCTGTGATTAACTGGGACATCTGTATCCAAAGTGTTGCTTTCGTAACGATGAAGTAGTTACATCACCTTAATTGAGAGCATCACATTAGGGTTCTTACTGAAGAGTTGCCCATCTGGAAAGTGGGAGTGAGGAGCCCTGGCTGTCACCAGTACAAGAAAAATCTGCCATCATCTCTTGGTCAAGCCAAGTGATAATATTTAAAGTAAGATTCTTTCATGTAACTGCCTTCAAATTTTGCACTGGGTATGTCCCTAAGGCAAGCATAAGAAACAGTCTTTCACTTGCTTCTATAAGTTTGAATGAAGAACTATAATGGACATAACAGATTAGTTATATACTACACAGTTAATTTTTAGATTTTTAGAGGGAGGAAGAAATGACCCTTCAGAGAACAAAGAATCACAAAGCAGATGGAACAGCAGCCTAAAGAGCTTTGGAATGGCAGCTCTCTGAAATGTCTAACATATGGTTAATTTTTCCTTTTTTTTTGGGGGGAGGGATAGGATCTTGGAAGGGAAAGTAAGAAGTATTAATAAATTGAGTCAAATATAAATCTAACATAATTTTAGGAACAAATTCAAAATGAGGTATTAGAATCACCATCATATCACTGTAACAATAGTACTTTAGAAAATTGTGTAATGATATTACAAGTCCTGTTTTACAAAAAACTTCAGTTCATTTTACAATTAGAGAATTTGAGACAGGAAGAAAGAACAAGTAAGTGGTTGAAGACGATGCTGGGAAAGAATTCAACTTCTGAATCGTGGTCTAGTACTGGGCCCAGACAATTACACTGTAATATGAGTCAAGCCCAAAAGGTAGGTGGATTTGACCACTCTGCATGGTCTGACAACTAAAAAGAACACACTGAAAATAAATTCATTCAAAAGTCTTATGAGGCCACACTGTAATAAGTGATAATACTGAGAACCTAAAAAAAAAAGTATGAAACAGGACAAGCAGCTGAGTATATGTGGTAAGCATGAAATGTGTCTCATGGGGAGAGAAAGATCACAATTATACAGTGAATGAATGCCTTGGTAACCATTTGAAAATGATTTGAAAATCATCATGAACAAGATACTTTCCTAAAATAAATCAGTAGATTAATTCAAGCACCAAAAAATGCAGGGAAAAAAAAAATTCTTCTAAAATTTCCCAAAGTACAAAATCTATTTGATCTCTAGTGATGTCAATGAAAGGTTTGTGAGGTTTGACAAAGGTCAACTCCCAAGGTGTTCTGGTCTATCACCCTCAATGGCATTATTCATATCCCTCTTACTCTGCCATCAATGTAGTCACGATTCTTCAGACTATGACCTGTTGCCTGTCATCTACTTCTGCCTCTTTTCTCTAGGTGTCCACTCAGCTGTTTCCTTCTAGCTGTAAGATGGAAATAAATAAACGCTCCCCTCAAAACAAGCAAAAAGGAAATTGTGGATGCTCATCCTGGCATTCCCAGGAGTGAGACAAAATTGCTCTGCAGACACGAGTTAGAAACACATGGCTTAAAGTTGATACTTCTATCAACTTAAGTTGATACAAGTTTTACAACTTGTTTTTGCATGTGTCTACTTGTATCAACTTAAGTTGATAGTTGATCAACTAAGTTGACACAAGTTAGTAGACACAAGTATCAACTTAGTTGATACTTGTGTCTACAAGTATCAATTTCTCTATGAGATTTATCTGTTTCTATCATTCTTACTTCAATCCTTTTAATACCTTTGTCCTAGGATACAAAAAGCTCCCTGACACCCCAGAAGGTTGTGGT
>VXBZ01011132.1:107180-124466 GCA_013399135.1 Heliornis fulica | reverse complement strand
CCCAGTTTTAAATCTCTGATGATGGACACATCATTTTAGAACTCAGACGATGTCTGGCTGCAGTTGTCACTTTACACTGAATTGTAAGTTGACAAGAAAGTCCTAGCCAAATGCAACATTTTAACAAGACGACACATTAGACAATGAAATGACATGGTTTTATTTTTTTCACCTTTTTCTTTTTTTCGCCTTTTTTGACACAAAGTATTTCTTGAACAAAGAAGAAGAAATTGGAAGTACAACCTACCATCACTCCATTGACAATGACAGCACTCAGGCACGTGACTTAATCTATATCCCCCAATTCTCAGTGCCAAAATTTAGGTGGGTTAAAACTAAGCCAATATCTAGTGAATTAATACCATGATGAGAAGTATTTATTGAAAGGACTCTCATGGATTGATTTTATTCTCCATTGAAAGGGAACCTGAAGAAGAACAAACAGGTAAAATGGTATAAAAATCAAAACCAAATCAGTTAAGTTTTGTGTTGCTATCCTTTGATAAAACTGCTCTTAGCTATAAGCTAGTCTTAACCTATACATTCAGTCTCTGAAACTAGTCATGGTATAGTGCCCACACACTTTCATTGTAATAGTTTTCATGTTTGCAACTCTTTGGAAACAAGGAGTAATTCTCTTCATGCAGCAAAGCATAGAGAGGTATGGAGCTTGTGGATTGTGCCCTGGTGACAAACTTCTTCAGGTACCGTATTTGCACTAGTTTGGACCCTCTGCTATAGGAGTAAGTGGGCCCTTGAGAAATTAAATATAAGTATGAACTGGAGTTTTTACCTATGTCAGCTGAAATTACAGTGACCCATGTTAATTTAAATAGGCAGCACAGAGTAACTGGGTTCACCAGCGAAGAAGGTCAATTATCAACTCCAGATGCTGTCAAAGAAACCAAAAAATCTTCACCTCTTTAGTTACTTCATAACCTAAAAACTTTAATTATGGTTTTTCACAAAATTCAGAAATTCCTGGACCAAATCAGTTCTCAAGAACTGCCTCACGCATCTATCACCAACTTACACACCAGTCATGCCTTCTCACATATCACTTCCAAATCCTCAATAATTTAACCATTAAAGTCTACATGCTCTTATATTTTATTTATTATTTATCAAGAGGAAAAAAAGAGGGCTAAGAAAGAGCGAAAAATACACGAACACTTCTTCAAAAAACAGCCTGTCAAAATGCACTAGGATGCCTTGTTGTTTAATGAGGAACAGTTAGTTTCAGGATAAATAAAAAGTACTTTTTCTACTGCCAACTGAGCAAGAAAGGATATATGCAAATGAGCGTCTGGGAGATGCAAGGCTCCCAAGCTTTCTTTTTGTTTGTAGCACTTCATGTGCAAAGCTTGTTTTCCCCAGGGAAGAGTGCAACAAGATTCAATTCAGATTTTTCCCAAATTAAATTAAATTAAATGCAATGGTCATACAGTCCTCAAGGGGGATGAGGTGGGAGTGAGCACACTTTAGATCCTGATAAGCTGATGACTTACTTTGAAAAGCAAGTAACTTTTGAGTGAATTTGAACTGCATATGACAGAGGCATGGGGAGGTGGAGAGAATTAATGTGAGCTTTAAATGAGCTATATATTTACTGTCCTATTCTGAAAAACTTTCAGTCTTCCTGAAACAGTTTGGTGTGGTTTGAATTGTAGAAATGCTTACTAGAAATTTTAATTTATATTTCTTTGGTATTTTCTAGCATATCTTCATATAAACCTTTACTTGTAGCCTTGAGATGGTTGAACAAGCTGTAACTCTTTGCTTGTTACAGTCAGAACTTTTAAGAAACCTTGACACTGCAACTTTTTAATATTAGGACATACAGAAAGGAAAAAGTTACCCAATACCAGTAAGTCATAGTATTTAACTCTATATTCTTTATTTGGGAAAATCACTAAAGACCAAGGTAACTGCCTTTAGTTGGAATAATAATTAAAAGTCTTTTGAGTTTATAATCTTTAAAAGTCCCTTCCAACCCATTACATTCTATGATTCCATGATTCTGTGGTCTTCTCTGTTGTTATACAGAGATACAAAAGATTTTCACAAATTATGTGCTGAATAAACAAGTCATCTAGAAATAAGAGGAACCAGACTTATGAAGGTAACAGTGACCCAAGATAGAAGAGCATCATATTGAGCTAAGTGACACAGGAAATATTATTCCGGCAAATCACTCTGGATTAAATCTGGATTGTAATATCACACATTATAATTTTTAAAATGTAAAATGCCTAGTACTGCATCAAATGCCATTTCCAAAGTTTTGTTCTGATTAAACTCTTATTGATCCTGATGCTCTATTGTGATTATAGTAACAGAATTGCGATTAAAAATATATGTAATAAAGAATTGTGAGTAAACAATGTAATGAAGATAGAGTACCACTAAGAAATAGTAGCTCATAGTACCACTACGAGGACAGGCTGAGAGAGTTGGGGCTGTTCAGCCTGGAGAAGAGGAGGCTCTGGGGAGACCTTCTAGCGGTCTGCCAGTACCTCAAGGGGGCCTACAAGAAAGATGGGGAGAGGCTGTTTAGTAGGGCCTGTTGTGACAGGACAAGGGGTAATGGTTTCAAAATAGAGGGAGGTAGATTTAGATTGGATATTAGAAAGAAGTTCTTTCCTGTGAGAGTGGTGGAGCACTGGAACAGGTTGCCCAGGGAGGTGGTAGACTCCCCATCCCTGGAGACGTTCAAGGCCAGGTTGGATGAGGCCCTGAGCAACCTGATCTAGTTGGGGGGTGTCCCTGCTTCTTGCAGGGGGGTTGGACTAGATAACCTTTGGGAGTCCCTTTTCAAATCTGATCATTCTATGATTCTATGATACTATGATTCTATGAAATATTTTTCTGTAGAAGGATCTATGGAAGCCTCTTCTGTAAGTCTCATGGTCTGATCACACTTCTTGTGTGATCACATTTGCAATAATCTTTTCTGCTTTACCAATATTTGGAGGCAGGAGTCACAGTGCAGTTCTCAAAATTATATAAACCAAAATCCATAGAAAAATATACAGAAATAACTTAGAAAAACAAACAAACAAACAAAAAACAATATCAGCACAAAGAAACATGTTTTTAATTTAAGTTTGTTTTCATTTTCACCAAGTAGTGTAATTTTGGGGAATATAATAGTTTTGAAAATCATATTATACTATAGATATCTTAGTATTGATTTAAGGGTTTAAATTTAGATAAGATTCTAGAATTAGAATTATACAGATAGATAATCTCTAGCATAATATAGCATCCTTCTAAAGAGAACATTTTAAAATCTCAGTGTTCCATAAAGGCATCCTTTTAGGATTCTTGCTGGATTTTAAATGATCAAATACATGTCCACAAGATATAATAAAAATCCTCATTATTTAATACTCTAAAATAGTAGAATGAGTTAAATTATCTTGTTGGCATATATTTAAAATATACAAACTAAACAATGGATATGATAAAATGTAAAGATATATGTGGTCTGTTTTCAAAAAACGTGATTAAGAGAGAAAAAGCTAAATGTAATATATTGTTGGGAACATTAAACCAATTTGAACAATTTTTATGAATATATGGATCATATATTCTTTTCCATAAATGCTTTTTAGATAATAATATCCTTCAGCAATGACAAAATGATTGCAGCTGATCTGCAGTATATTTTTCTTTATGTGCTTTATATCCATAAAACAATAAAAAAAATTAAATCTCAAAAAAGAAAAGAAAAAAATAGAAGCATAGAAACATAGAAGCAAACCAGTTTTTACAAAACATATTTTTTCTGTATTATACAGAAAATAGTTTTACTCAGTGTGCAAGAATAGAATTGTTGTTTGGGGCTCACTTATAGGGTATAGTCTTAAAAACTAACTTGTGTCAGTACTTGAAATGAGGATGAGTGAGGTCTCAATTAGAACCTGATGAACAGCAAAGTCAGGGGGCGAGGTAGTCCTAGAACATCTTGGGAGAGAGTAATTCAATTTGTCTTTCTACATGTAGCTAAGGTTCTTCATATGACATTAGATAATCCCCAATAGTACCATCTTCTTAGTGCAGACATGTTTGCTATTAATATCTGCATGCATTATGCATCTTGCTACATAATAAAAGGAAAATTAGAACATTAATGAACATGGCATTAACAGGTTTCTCATTAGACTTATTCCACCCTCCTTACTATGTGTTTTTACCCTGCAGGTATATAGATCAATTGTGGGGATGACATAGCAAAGGAAAAAGAACAAGTTTCTGACATCAATACTTTTTTTAGCTGGTTCATTTTAAGTTAATTTGTCATGAATTGGGGCAAGGAAAAAAAAAAAAAAAAAAAAGAAGGAAAGGAAGCAAAATTCTGCTGCTCCACTTAAATCCACAAAAATGTGATAAAGTTTACAGGCATCCTTACATAGAAAACAGAATCAGAAACTGAATAAAAGGAAAAGAAATGGTGCAGTTTGCAATGCCACCTCACTCCAGAATCAGGCTATTAAGAAAATGCTCCTATCTTCATGATGATTTTTTTCTGCACTTCAGACAGAAAGTAAAATAGAAAATAAAAAAAGAGAACTTAACTCTGACCTACGTATTATCTAGACATACTAGCTGATGCACATCTCAGGTTTTGACTGTAACACCTTTGAAAAAAACACAGTGGTGTTTTGTTTAAATTGCTGAATTTTATGCAATGAATGTGAAAGACAGGAACAAATTACTGTGAGTGTGGCTGGAGTAAAGGAAAAACAAGACAGATGTGGAATTGTTAGCAATATAGTATTGCTCGCTCTATTTAACAAATACAGCCACACTGGGGCAACCCCAATTTGTCCCACTCTGAAAAGTGCTTTGAAGTTGAAACATACTTTGTAAGTGTTAAGTATTATTAATAAAATTAATTGATAGGGTGACTGTTCTGTGCATCTGCCTGCTAGTTTGGATTGAGTTATAGTGCAGGATATTGTTTGTGTTATACTGAAGAGGGCTCTATTAATACTGTATGACTGCCTCTCCCCAGGGAACTCTACCAAAAGCAAGATGTGCATCTTATGAGTATCCCAGCGAGTAATGATTTAAATACATAAATAATATTAATAGGAATGAGGAACATGTGTAGGAGGTGATTTGAGAGCTTCATTAACACCAGTCTTCAGTTTGGATAAAAGTTGTCTTTGGTCTTCATTGTGGAGATGATGAGTGGCCCAACGTTGACTTCAAAATGGAAAAAAAATCCTTAAATGAGTTTTTATTGGTTGGAGTTGGACTCAGTGATCCTTATGGGTCTCTTCCATCTCAGTATATTCTATGATTCTGTGATTTATGCCTGTTCCGAGATGGTTTCAAATTCAAATAACTCCCATCCACTGTTCAGGTTCGCTTTAGGTTTTGCTTTCAGCAAGTCCTGAAAACGCAGCCAATTCACCTTTTCAAAACATCTAACAGAGGACCTAACTTAGGAACCTTTTGGCCTGGACAACCATCACAAACAGTAAAGAGGGAGGTTGTCAGGATAGAGAAGAATGTTCAGATTCAGAATGATTCTTAAATGAGTTGTGGTGTTTTATAGACTGGAGGAGAATGCAGAAGCTGAATGTAAGTACCTCTGCTAAAAGATGCCTCTGCATGGACACAATTTGTCTCTCAACAGAAGCAAATCTGACCTTAAAAGGCCCTATGTGGGGTGTACTATCCCTGTTACTCACTTTCCCAGTATTCACCTTTTCCAATTTCACTGTTCCTTTGAATGTGAATTCCTTGAATCTTGTACTTGTTCTTGCTTTCCAGTGCTAATTCTCCTGTGCAAAGAGCTCAGTTAGAGTGCAGCTGTCTCATTTTGCATAGCAGACTCAAAACACAGCTCTCACTAGTCCATGTTACTCTAACTTATCATTGAAACATTCAGACCCACACCCCTGGAATTTTCCATCTGCTTTTCATCTGCTGAGCTGATGCTGGAAGGGCAATTGCTGCGAGAAACCCTGCAGGGCAGGTTTTACCAGTGGGTGTAATTGAGAAACAGTAGCTAACACTCTCAGAGACAGGGCAAGGGGATGGTTAATAAAAGAAAATATAGATCAAAAAGATATAAACACACATCACAGCATGAGCCAAATCAGTGTTGTTCTTAGGTTGTGTTTTTGTGTTGTTTAGGGTATATTTTTTCTATACACCTATGCTCAGACTTTCTCAGGATCATGTGTGTTAGTGTGTTTTGTTGGAGAATGTAAGAAATCTCAGATTTGAGGAACACTGGTAGCATTTAAATAGAGAGAAATATCTTATTGAGATTCTGAACAGGGAAGAGGGAAAAATGAGATCCACTTCCCAACTAACAGTCTCACCTGGCTCTTGAGCAAATCAAGTGAAAATAGCTGATGTTTTTAAGTGATTAACACAACATGCCTTTAAAATCCCACATATACAAATCTAAGCCTTCAGTCTGCTGAGCAATATGAAGGACCCTGAGGCCTTGGTCCAACCTTGCAAAGTGAGTGTAGCAATAGCAGGTAAGCTACCTTTCTGTAAAAGGTGAAGCGTTGTCTACTAACCACTACATCAGGGGACAAGCAGCACTACGACCTTGAGCTCGGTGGCATCCTTTTTCTCTGTAAACAGGTTAGACAAGAAAGGGTCTGCAAGAAGCACTGACTGGTAGGCTGCACTTCCACATAAGAAATATTAAAAAAGAGCGTGATCTAAATGTGTCTTAAATAAATGATCTCTAATTCACCTCAATCTTTTTTTTCTCTTCTCTTCTCTTCTCTTCTCTTCTCTTCTCTTCTCTTCTCTTCTCTTCTCTTCTCTTCTCTTCTCTTCTCTTCTCTTCTCTTCTCTTCTCTTCTCTTCTCTTCTCTTCTCTTCTCTTCTCTTCTCTTCTCTTCTCTTCTCTTCTCTTCTCTTCTCTTCTCTTCTCTTCTCTTCTCTTCTCTTCTCTTCTCTTCTCTTCTCTTCTCTTCTCTTCTCTTCTCTTCTCTTCTCTTCTCTTCTCTTCTCTTCTCTTCTCTTCTCTTCTCTTCTCTTCTCTTCTCTTCTCTTCTCTTCTCTTCTCTTCTCTTCTCTTCTCTTCTCTTCTCTTCTCTTCTCTTCTCTTCTCTTCTCTTCTCTTCTCTTCTCTTCTCTTCTCTTCTCTTCTCTTCTCTTCTCTTCNCAGAAACCCCATTATGGCTAGATGCTAGTTCACAATGTACAGTCCTGGAGGTTGAGAGCTAAATGCATTTTTCAGCATCTTTAGCACAATTTATTAAATTAAGTTTTAAAATGAATCACATTTCTTCTACAGTCTATTTTTCCCTCCTCCTTGCTCTCTGTTTAGGACTTGCTTCCCTGGTTATATTTTTTTACTCAAGTGTTTATCACTTCTCTAGTTTAGTTTGCTTCCTCTCATTTTCAGGCGTGATGCTGGAATGTGAAACTCTCTTTGCCTTTATGCTGGAGATATTATTCATACAGACAGTAAGCCCTAGCATGGGATGTGAGATGCAAAGACAGAAACATCTAGAATGCCTTTAAGATACCTTCTGATGAAAGCCTGGGGCACCTCAATCCAGAATCAAATGAAAACTTGGAGATGCAGGAATGTAAATTGGTGGTACAATTGAAGCGGGGCAGATATCCATAAGTCAAATATCTTCCTAAAGTGGAAATCTGAAGCAGAAAACAGTAAATGCACTTCTTAAAGTCTGTATGAATGTTGCTGGCATTCATCTTTTCCCAGAAGAAGTTTCCAACATTGGAGCAGCTGAATTTTTAAGTCTTAGACCTACATTCATAGCAGTTTCAGAGGCATTCTGAAGTAAAGCTGGCAAGGCCTTTTCTCAGATGTAATCCTTTGACCATGCAGCTGGGTAATCCCCAAAGCCTTTAGGTGCAGCTAGTGAGTCTGTAGAAAAATTATGCTGCAGGTATCTTTCAAATAGAGGAAAACTGTTCAAAATCATGCAGCATATGGCACATATTTTTAGGATAATTTTTAGTTGAGTTTCATCTTTCTTCTTTTTGAACTTAATGTAAGCTAAAAAACAATTTTAATTCCCCTGAGATCTGAGCCTCATGTGTCTTAAATCTTAACTCACTCAAGTCATTCTCTTTTTAGTTCCTCCCCATTGATACTGGCTCTGTGTTTGCAAAGATATATTCACTTTCATAGTCAGGATCTAATTCTCATGGAAATAGGAAAATCAGTAACCCCTTTTTAGGTCGAGAAATAATGGACAGAATGAAAGAAAGAAAAATCACAGGGAATAGAAGTTGGAAACTGGGGCATGGAAGGCATAACACCCTTCACAGAGACACTTGTTAAAGATACACAGGACTGGAAGAAATGCCCAGTTCCTCATATTCTCTGGTGATTCTGCAATGCATGTATACTGCAGAATGACTCAGATGTTCAAGAAATCATAATGACACAATGTCAGCCTTGGGTTTCTAAGAAGGAATAACAAGAAAATAAATGGGAAAAAGTCAAAGCCAGAAATACTTAGAAATTCCTTCCTCTGTTCATAAAGTACGAGAAATTAATTCAGGATGTAGTTACTGACATGGATTTTGCTACAGTGTCTATTCACGTATGCATAACATGAGTAGCTGCAAGTATAACCTAGTTGAAGAGCGATTTAATTAATAACACTCAAACTATAAGCTTTCATTTATAGTAAGACCCTCTGGGGCTTATTTCTTACATCTCTGCTTGAATACAGAGGATACTTAAAACTAGTGTATATTACCTCCACATGTAATGTATACAAAGTTATATGCAAATAAATATATTTCTGTGTGTATGTGTAGGGGGATGGAGGGTGTGTGGAGGCATTTATTTAAAAAGCTGTTTGAAGAACAGATTTTTTTTTTTTCCTTTTTATGAAAATGAGCTTGACAAGCTTATCTTTTCCAGTTATTAGTAAATATCTATTTATATAGATGCCTTTCTAAATTATAAATTCAATCATCATCACACAGATAAATGTTGAGTCATAAAGGCACATGTTGATTTAATATCTGAGAATGAGACTTTTGAGTCAAAGGACTGAATCACATTATAAGTGCTGGGTTAGAAATGGTTAGGCTTTGAAACTTAATACTACAGCAAATAAATCTGACAATAGGTTTTAAAATAAAGAAGAGGGAAAAAAAAAAGAGATAAATGGCAGCCATGAAAGTATCATCAGAGTATTTTTCGACCAAACTGCTGCATATTTCAAATGTATATTATCAAGATAGTTTTCCATTTGAGGGTCAAATGAATAACTTGTTAATCAGTATAATAAAGCATGTTTTACTCCATGTGAACTTATGTGCTGTAGATGGAAATCAACACACTCCACCAATTTGGCAAGCTCAGAATTTTATTTGCAGAGTAGCTGAAATACGAATTATTGTAGGAAATCCAGTTAATATATATATAGGAAATGTTCTTTTTTAAGAGTGAAATATATGGAATCCATCTAAAGCTGTGGCTTTTTGTGTGTGGTAGGGCAAATTTTCAGAATAAAGTGACCAGATTTACATTTTAAATTTCCTTCAAAGTTTTGAATGCAAACATATCCATAAGACTAACACCCAAACTGTATAAATGGCAGTGGGATTTGCAGACCAAATCACTGTGAACCTATTAACTGTGTCTATTCCATAGGACAACATATGTAAAGAATTGTTCTGTATGCAAAGACTGCATCCTCTTTTTTTCATCACCGTCTAATTGAGATGCAAGCTAAATCCCAAACAGTTATCCAGACTTTCTATTTTCTTAACTGCCTAACCTGTAGTTTTGTTAATCCATAGGTACTTCACTAATCAACCAAGTTTCTTAGATGCTCAGATCCAGATGCTTACACATTCTCAGAAATGCACATCCTAAACAATAGGTGTTATTCTACCTAAAATTTCACTGCAATGCAACATAAAGTGTACAGGCACCAGCAACTAATTAATTCCTCAATGAGGGCAAAAATTCAGCCCTGCCCTAGAGGTGTTTTACCCCATTTTCTGCATCATGGCAATCTGACTGAAGAATCTGTACAGCCAGATATTGCTCAGCATGCGAGCAATTGAGTTAACGTCACCCATAAAATGGCAAAGCATAGTAACTGGAGATTGTGGCAGAGCTTCAAAGAAAAGACTGAGATGAGAAAGGTTAATACTTAATGTGCACTAAATCAATCATGCTGTGAAGGAAAAACATACCTTACATAGTCAGTGTAGTCAGGAACAATCTACAATAGGAAGACCAAAAGCCTGTGATGGTTTTCAGAGGCATTTTCTTCTCACCACTTGATGATTAAGGAGCTCTAGGTACACTGGATTAACATGATGCTAAGGTTTTTCATGAGGCAGGATAGAAAATATACACATAAATTTGATAGGTTGGGGTCTACTGTGAAAGACTAGGTGGCAAAAAGTTCCATCTTTCTCTCTGTTTACTGTGTTTTTTTGGTCATGAGTGTTTGGATTTTTTTTTTTTTTTGGTTTGTTTATTTGTTTGTTTTCACCCTTTCTAAGAAGAGATCTGATGAAGAAGTTTTCAATATCACAGAACAAACGGATTGTAAAGCTACTGGAATCTACTCACATGAGACTTTTCTGGTCTTGCTAAGTAACACCAGATCTCACAGGGAAGACAGAGACTGGAGCTGCTTTCTTAGCTGTTAATGGATGGATTTTAGTAATTAAAACACATGAAACATGTGAGATTTTTGACAGATTTTATGGAAATATTTTTTAAAAACTTTCTTCATTGATAGAGTATTGAAGATTCAAGGGTTGTAGTGATTCTAGACCCAATTTCCAAGGAATTAAACTTCAAACTGTGTTGATGAACCTCCTGTTATCTCTAGGATATATTCTGTTGTAACTTTTTATAATCTGTCATATTAAAATGCACATCTAGGCCTGTGCTGTCACATTCATGTTTTTATGAAGCTTCACACTTAAAAGTGGGTCTTGTAGCCTCCATAGGCATTTGGAAGTTAAAAGGTGATCTCATTCTCTTTTAAGAGACAGAGTATTTCTTAAAACAAAACAAAACAAAACAAAAGAAAAAACCCAAAAACCCACAAAACCACAAACAAACAAACAAAAAAAACCAGACTAATTTTCCTTACTTTACTTTACAGTGAAGGGCACTGGCCATTGTTTCCTTTAAAATACAAACTAAAGGTTCGTATTTTAAAGGAAACAACTTCACAATATCTATCCCCACCACTAAAGGTGGTAGGGACTAAAAAGGAAAGAAAAAAAATGTGATCCCAACTGAAATAGATATTGTCAAGTTTATTGTCTGTTTAATATGTAGAAATATCTAGTTGTCTGTTTAATGTGTAGAAGTGTCCGGTTGTCTTAGTTTTATTCAGAGCTTTGGATTACCTTGACTCAAACCAGCATTTGCTTTTCAAGAGACATTAGAAATTGTTCTAGAAAGGCCTTATTAGTTCTGCTTTTCCAGTTCTCAACAGTGTGACATTATGAACAATGATAGGTTTTACAGACTTAGTAAAATGTATTATTGTCCTTGCTGACAAGCCCTGGCAAGCTGCTGCATGTGTGCTTTTACAGAACACAATGTCAAAAGTTTCTTGTATGAAGCTCGAGGACCTGTACAGAATAAGCTACAGAAGGCAGAGATTAGCAAATTCCCACCATAGCTGTTTACAGATTTGCAACTTGTATATTCACTTGTGGGGCATCACAGTTGTGTATTGTGCATCCATAAATCACAAAGCTCTCTGGCCTTGTTATGGAAATATGACAATTCTGCTCCACACCTGCTCCACCCTCTATTTCTCTCACTTGCCAGAATGACAGCAGACTATAAACGTCTCCACATACTAGGGCCCCTGCTCTGATTCAATGGAATTAAACGACCTTGGCCAAGACGATATTTTTTGATGTGGAGAGCTTATCTCATTCTTCAGGCAAAAGAAGCAAGTCTCTAAACCTGAGTGACAGAAGTCAAATCCTGAAGAAAAAAAAAAACAAACCCAACAAAAAACCCCCAAAAAAAATATTTGTTTTTTTTTTTTTTTTTTTTAAATACACTGAAGTTTTACCAGGTAATAGCCCAACACAAATATTTATGAATGTCAGAGTTCTATAGCATTGACTCAGAGAATAACATAGTTTAATGAATTCTACCATGCACATGGGACTCAGGTCTTTAATGAATAGGTCACTGCGATTTCTAGAGATGGCTGTCACTATGAGATATGAGAATCATTTCTCTTCAGTGAAGAGGAGCTTGGATATGTGCATATTTAGGGGTTCTATTTCCCACAACTTTAGACCTCTCAAGAATGATGCAGAGCTAGGGCTGAGATTTAGGATATTTCAGGTATCATATCACTGAGATTCACAAAGATCAAGGAAGCATAAACACACACTCCTGCCAAAAACAAACAAACAAACAAAAAACAAAACAACATAACCCACCAAAAATCACCCTAAAAATTTCCCCAACAGATTAGATACTTTTATATTAATTGAGTTCTGAGGTACTAGATATACTGTATATTTATATCGAGGACAGGCTGAGAGAGTTGGGGCTGTACAGCTTGGAGAAGAGGAGGCTCCAGGGAGACCTTCTTGCGGTCTTCCAGTACCTCAAGGGGGCCTGCAAGAAAGATGGGGAGAGGCTGCTCAGTAGGGCCTGTTNATATATATATATGTGTGTGTGTGTGTGTGTGTGTGTGTGTATAAATGCATTTTCCCTTTGTGATTCACTGTTTATTCATGTTTCACCCTTCAGAAAAATTTCATGTAAAAGTACCGCAGTGTTGACATGTAATTTAATTATTTAAATTTAGTTACACCTTTTACCTTCATCTTGTTCTTACTTATCCTACATGGGATGAGGAAAGAGGGTGTCATTACCATGTGTCAAAGAACACATGACTTTCTAATAACAACCTCCTACATAGATAAGTACCCACAAATATCCAAAGACAACTAAACTCTAAAATAACCCTCTGGTATATAAAAAACAGTTTTACTTGCCTCAGCACAGAGAAAACTGTATTTCAGTTATAGATGAGTATTGCTATAGTTCTCTTTACATTGGAAAACAGGGTAGAGTAAAACCATTACAATTCCTGACTCCTCATAAGTAAAACCTTATATTAACAGTTCTTTAAAAAAAGAGCAACATAAAACTAAACAGAAAAAAAAACCCAAACCCCAAACACACAAACGCAAACTCAACCAACCAACCAAAAAAAGAAAAACCCCAAATCACAGAGTACACGAAAGAAGGCAGCATAATAAATAAATGTATTTCTCTCATCTAATTTAATAGACTTCTTGAATTACTGAAAAGTCAGTAGATGGTGTTTTATGGACCAGAGGAACAGATGTATTTACTGCAAAATGGGAAACATTTTCTCTGCATAAAATGGAGATGAAAATAGCATTATAATCTATAGAATAAACTCTTATAATAGAAAAAAAAATCCAAAGTATGAGACATTACAGGGTGTAGGAATTAAATATGCCATATCAAGGATTTTGAAGTCAGCCTGAAAGAAAAATTTGGGCTTTTTTCACACATATTATTTATAATTAAAGATACAGAAATACAACTGCAATTCAACCAAACCACAAATCCATTGTCCAAAATTGAAATGGTTCAAGCTAGTGTGAATGTCTTGTGGAATGTGTTTAAAACAAGAGATGATATCAAATTCAAGGACTTTGTTCCAGAAAAATCACCTCAATCCCTCACCAGAAAGGTGCTTGCAAATTCTCTTGACGTCTTTTATTTATTTTGAGGTTTTCATCTTTGCACTCTGCACATTTGTACTTATTTGAAGGTGTCCAAACCCAGACAGAAAGTACTATTACCTGACCCTGCTCTACAATATTAAAATTGCAAATATTTCTCCATGATGGCTTTCCCTTCTAACAGGAAATGTTTTCTAACACAAGCACAATACATGCAAAACCTCATGGACTATCCACAGGTCTTTCACATTTATTTTCCCTTTTGTCTTCTAGGTTTTCAGCTTCCCTTTTGGAATTCTTCATGAGGTGATAGGAATATTTTAACCATAGGGCTCACAGTTGATTGAAATATTTCTGAAGTTTAGTTAATTAAGGAGACCAATATTTCTATTGTATTCTTAGTAAATGCTACAAATTTCCTGAATTTCAATCTTAGATCTATTTGTTGTTTTCATGAAAGTTTAAGAATTTACATTAAACACACTACTTACAGTGGGACTGCCCCACTGTTTTTTTTCAATATTAATGTATGGGATCCTACAGTTCTAGGTACCTACAAGTTAGCTACCTTAAATAAGGGGACAGTATGATAAATTCTAAATATCCCTTGTTCATGTGAAAGCAAAAGAAAAAACCTAATCCAACAATACATGAAGCTATGCAAAGAAACACAGTTTTGAAACACTGTGTCAGAGCAAAATACTTAGACTTTTTAAAATAAAATGCTTTTAATTTCAGTAATCAGTAGAAAATATGATTGCAGTGAAACACACAATGGAAATTTGTGTGTGGAATAATAGGAAAAAAACTATGAAAAAGGCCAATAACTTTGATCTAAACATGTCTTCTTTGCACCTTACACAAAATGCAGGGACAACAGCAGATTATTACCTTAGGTCAACAGCAATCTGAATAGAAACGAACTGGAAGAAGGAAGAGCCAACTTTGTCCTTAAATAATTCATTCTTTGCTGTTTGTTAGTCAATCCTACATAAATCTTGGAGTATCCAATAGTAGACTCTAATAATCAAAAGCTTCTGCTAGTCGATATGACCAGTAGCACTGCTTGGAACTAGTTCTCCTAGCTGTCATTGTGCTTTATGTCTTTGACTATGATGAGGCCACTTCCTTTCATTTTTGTAGAGGTATGAGTGGATTGTAGCAAATTTCCTGGGTGACTTGGCACACTAAATCATTCCCTTTCCCATGAAGAATACTATTCAACTTCTACCTCCTCTCAGCAAACAGCTCACATCTTGAAGGAGAGCTTTTTATTCAAATAAACACCAAACAATAAACTAGCTTTCTAAAAAGGATGCTTTCTTAAAGTGGCAGTGACATCCTATACCTTAATCCACTCCCCTGACTCAAGCAATAAAGTGACAAATGAAATCAGTGACTGTTGAGAAATAACCATGTTCAGTTTTACTGGATACATGCACACACGCGTGCACGCGCACACAAACACACACACACACACTTTGCTTGAACGTATCTATCGTTCAGGAAAGTAGTCTTAAAACTTACATTGCCTGACTCTGAGGTGTAAGAAAAACAACCTGATAAAAGTCACAGCAAAACAAAATAATGTAAAAGATGTTGCTAGAGAATAAATAATAGATAAAGCTAGTAATGATATACCAGATAAATTCCACAGAAGCAGCTGAAGGTGTGTTTCTGAGTGTGTCAGGTACACTTGGTCTCAAAAAAACAGTATTGTATGGTAATGTCTCTAAATGCTGTTGGAAGCCAAATTATTATATCTATCACTTTATAATACTGAAGTATTTGTTTATAATAAGCGTTATGTCTGGACTTCCCTCCAGTGTGTTCATGTTCACAAAGGCTAATCAATAGTTACTTTACTTACTCTATTGAGTTTCAACACATTAATTAATGTATCTCTCAGTAATCATGACAGACTTCATCACTGGATCAAAGAGAAGAATTTGAAATTGGTTTTGTTAACAATGAAGCCATTTCTCCCTTCTCTTTTATGACCTTATCCAAGGAGAACAGAAATGTAAAATGCTCCCATATCAAAATAGCAAAATAACAGCTTTGTAAATGCATACAGTCCAGGAAAAATTCTCTCTTTATCACTCCAGCGATTCTCTTTTTTTTTTTTTTTATTTTCTTTATTTTTAAAATTATATCATTTGATAAAAACATAAACTAAAAAAAAAAAAAAACTAATCCAAAGGAAATGGAATTTATTCTCCTTCCTTCAAAAAATTTGGGATTTTTTTATTATTGTTATTGAATTTTCTCACTTAAAATTGCATTGTATGTAGGTTTTGTTTTAGTACTGACAATACTATGTAGCACAAATCAGACAAAAGTTTAATGCTTATGTGCTTTAGTTCAACACACTGATGATTTCTAACATCTCCATATCCTGAATTATTGTTTTATGACTTAAACCACTATTTCTTGACTACACACATACAATGTGACAGCAGCAGTCACCACTGCAAGTTTATGAACTGGGACGCAGTTGTAAATCAATATTGAAAATCATGGCAGTATGCCATGTTAATTTAGATTTCTGAGTGCCAGGCGGGAGTTGCTGTTTTTCAAAGCAGTTTCCTCCTTGATTTAAAATACAAAAATAAAAATCAACTGAAAAAAAAAAAAAAACAAACCCAAAAAAACCTCAAAAACAAAACCTACAACCTCAACAAAGTAACACAAGCAAACAAAAACAAAAACAAAGAGAAAAATGGCTTGTATGAGGAATAGCATAGGCAGCAGAACCAGAGAGGTGATCATCCTCCTGTACTTACCTCTGATGAGACCCCACCTTGTGTACTGTGTTCAGGTTTGGACCCCTCACTACAAGAAAGACATCAAAACCCTGGAGTATGTCCAGAGGACAATGAAGATGGTGAAGGGTCTGGAACACAGGTCTTAAGAGAAGCAGCTGAAGGAACTGGGACTGTTTAGTCTAGAGAAGAGGAGGCTCAGGGGTGACCTCATCTCTCTCTACAACTACCTGAAAGGACATTGTGCTGAGCTGAGCGTCAGCCTCTTCTCACAGATGACTAGCAATAAGACAAGAGGGAATAGCTACAAGTTGTACCAGGAGAGGTTCAGTTTAGAAATTAGGAGAAATTTGTTCTCAGAAAGAGTGCTTAAGCATTGGAATAGGTTGCCCAGGGAGGTCGCAGTCGCTTCTCCTTGGTGTGTTTAAGGAGGGCTTGGATGTAGTACTTAGGGCTATGGTCTAGTAAGTAATATAGGTGATTGAGGGATGGTTGGACTAGCTGATCTTGGAGGTCTTTTCCAACCTTAATTATTCTATGAAAACCAGAAAAATAAAGAGAAGTCTGTTTTCTCTCTTGAGCTATATTGTTAGATTCCATGGAAGTATCTGGTATTACTTGTATCAAGCATGTATCTGAGATATTTGTTTCAGGAACTTGTTGGCAGAGTCCTTATAGGGCACCAGTACTTAGAAGAGGTCTGCAATGAGAACTGGAGAAGACTGTTTATTTTACTTGCCTCTCATGTTGTCAGTATGCTAGCATATACTTCTTTCCCTCTTTGTGTAGAAGCTGCCATGGAAGGCTGATA
>VXBZ01011132.1:82449-93058 GCA_013399135.1 Heliornis fulica | reverse complement strand
TTTGAGATGTACTGGCAAAACCAGATCATTAATAAAAGAGCCATAAGTGGTTACTCACTAAAGCTCAGCTTCTTTACAGTTCTGTTACACTGGGAAATATGTATAAAGAAAAAAAAGCTTTGCAAAATTTCTCCACAGCAGTGCTAAGACAAAAGGCCTCCACAGTGAACCTGAGCCGTCTGTGGATCATTTCAAGCGCTTTGCTTCCNGGAAAGGAAAGGAAAGGAAAGGAAAGGAAAGGAAAGGAAAGGAAAGGAAAGGAAAGGAAAGGAAAGGAAAGGAAAGGAAAGGAAAGGAAAGGAAAGGAAAGGAAAGGAAAGGAAAGGAAAGGAAAGGAAAGGAAAGGAAAGGAAAGGAAAGGAAAGGAAAGGAAAGGAAAGGAAAGGAAAGGAAAGGAAAGGAAAGGAAAGGAAAGGAAAGGAAAGGAAAGGAAAGGAAAGGAAAGGAAAGGAAAGGAAAGGAAAGGAAAGGAAAGGAAAGGAAAGGAAAGGAAAGGAAAGGAAAGGAAAGGAAAGGAAAGGAAAGGAAAGGTTCTTAGACACAGAATGGGAGAAGGTAATGTAGCCTTCTGTTCACTGGAAATGCTCAGAGCCTTCAACTTCAGTACTTGAACTTTAGAAAAAGCAAATTTACAAGCTTCCACCAGCCATAAATATTTCTAGAATAATTCTTTATCCTCACTTTCTGGGAACTTTCTTTGAAAGGGGAAATTCCAGAACAAGGCATCCCAGTCACTCAATCAAATATTTCAATGGTAAATGCCGTCACTTCCCAGCACATACACTGGTTTCTCAACATGAGACAGATCCTCGATTTGCTGTTGAAACATTCAGGTCTGATATATGCAAAGGGAACATTTTCAGCCCAGAAGAAGCTTAGGCTGTTTGGAGGGTTGAAGATCTGTATAAGAATTTGAGGTAGGTGTCCTTAAGTGAAGGAGAAAGATGAAGAAGTTCATTTTTAATGACCTGCTCAGCCAGGTTAGTCAAGGAAAGTGTCAAAGTTGAGGCCTTTGTAATGCTATTTGGTAGTGTTCAGGAACAAATAGGGAAGGGGTTTCAGAAAAGCCTTAGTTTTGAAGTTAAGTAGAGGTAATTTGCTTAGCTTTGTAGTTCTTCTGGTATTTATTAGTGCTTTTTTATTTAAGCTTTATGCTGTGTAGTAGTTAAATGACTCTATGAAAGAGTCTGAAATGAGGAAGAGAGGAAAATGCCACCCAGGTGGGAGTATTGTGAAAAACAGCATTTAGTGTTTCTTTTCTCAGGCATTGTTGTTTTTGAAGGTCGTAATTCCTGTGTTGACCTATACATTTTTTCACATATGAAGAGAGATCAAGCTGAAGCTTCTATGAATTTTCAAATATCAGAAATTTCCTCTAATGGTTGACACATCTGACTCAAACCAAGGCCAACTTTCAAGTAAGAGACAACCTTGTGGTTAGTTAACGTTGTTCAGGGTCTTATCCAGTCACAATTTGAATATATCTGAAGATGGAGATTCTATGGCCTCTCTTGACAATATCCTCCAGTGTTGAGGTAACTCCTTGATTTAAACATTTCTAGTGATGAAAATTCCAATATAACCCTTGACATGTCATTCCCACGCATTGTTCATTACATTTTCTGTTAAAACTTAGTTTTATTTATAGTTCAAATTTCTCTAGCTTCAATTTGCAGACACTCAATCTTACTTTTATTTTGTCTACTAAACTCTTTTATTCAAATTCTTTTTTTCACATTTATAAGAAATATATTTATAAACTATGGTCATGTCACCTCCATTTATAAGCTGAATAGATAAAGTACCTTGAATGTCTCATGATGAGGCATATTTAATCCATTAGTCACCTTTAAGGCTTTTCTCTGAAACCTATCTAGTTTTTCTACATGTTTTACAATTTTGGCCATGAAAATGGATACATTAGCCAAGCAAGAATTGTAACTAATCCAAATAAAGAAATAATATATCTATGCAGCTTTTAAATCAAAAGCATCTTAATTCCAGTTCTGTAGTCCAGAAGCAAGTCTTTTCAGGGGCTAAACCTGGTAGATGACAAATACAAACAAAAAAGGTCCAGTCAATTCCCTAGGCTCATTCTGTGTACATTGTACTTTTCAAGAACACATTTGACTTTTTATGCAGTGGGGGATACTTGTTGCCTTTTGCAATCTAGCTTTCAATATGATGGATCAAAAATTCATGCAAGGTCACTATAACAACAACAACAATAATAAATTCCATCGATGTATAAATCAGGAACCTCTGCAGTGAAGTAGTGACATTCAATACACTGAGAAGCCATTTCAGAAACATTCACTAAATTTCATAAGCTTGTGATTAGAGCAAGGGACCTGGAGCATTACTTTGAGATTCTGGAGGAAAGACTGGCATAACAAAACTACAGTCAAGTCAACAGTTACTCTTTTAACACATCCACAGACAACTTTCTGAACAAAGTTCACTGATGTTCACAGTCTTCTCCTCTCCAGTGGCTGATTTATAGCCTCAAACTGAAATTAAACAAAACTGTCAAGACTGAAGTTTAACCTGGGGCTAGTAGTGACAACAACATAGTTCTGCAGCCGCATCACTTGGACCTGCAGATACCACAGCCTGACAATATAAAGATGACAGTAGTTTCCTGTGCTAGGAAAGCAAATCTTCATCATTTGCAGGGCCTGGGATAGTTTCTTTTTTGGGTTATACTGTGCCATTTTCACATACCAGGCCTTTTTGAAATTGCTTTAGTATTTCCAAACATTTTTGCACCTGTCAGTGTGATCAGGAGCAGAGACACTTCTAGATCTGAACCTCACTTGAAAACTTATACACAGCTCCTCCAAAATTAAACAAACATTTGAAGAAAAAAGTGCCCAATGAACTAAAATCTGTCCTCTATCAGGTCCTGAAACAGTCTCTGAGAAGTGGACATGAATTCTGAATATTCTTCCCAAGCACCACTGAAGATATTAGAAGAGCCTAATCTTCATTACTGTTGCCTATGTTCACTGCTTACAAACTCCACCAGAAATCTGGAGAGCTCAGCAGTGCAGAAAATTGAGTCCCAGCCAGGCTCTGCAGAGGTGAAGCAATCAAGCTATGAGTTCCTTTCTTAAACAAAGCTTAGCAATGACCCATAAAAGGAGATCCCTTGTCTTTGAAATGTAGTCTCAGTAAATTCTCTGTGAATTAAAAGTAAAATCCTGTTAAAAACATGTGTGATTGTGGTTTGATTGGATTTAGCAGGGAGGGGAGGAGGAGGGTTGGTTTTGTGTTTTTTTTTTTTTTTTGTTGTTGTTGTTGTTGTTGTTTGTTTTGATTGGCTTTTTTATAATTTTTAGAATAACTACAGCATATGAAGCAAACTTTTCTAATTTGGAAAGCTGAACCCTGGTTCTTCACTACTCTCTTCCACCACACACATATATGTATTTAATTGAGTTGCTGACAGTTCAATACAACAGATAAATTTCTTATTACAAAGTACTGCTTGATGACATTTTTAGTAGCAAAGTAGTTGGAAAGCTTATGTGCCACTACAGAAAGTTAAGGGGAACGTGACTATGTTGGATGCAGTAAAAACTTGGTTTAGATGATACTGTCTTTTACACAGGTTGCTATTACTTTGAAAAGCTTCTGGCATTCTGCAGACAATAAGAAGGTTGTAAAATCCCTTCCTGACTGAAAACCATCCAGTTTAAAACTTTCTGTATGAGAGAAGCAGAAATCTTCTGCAGTTCTACCTAATCTTCCCCAGAGGACAAATGTACTGTCATTTCAAACCTATTAGTGGGCACTTTCGGTGTGGATGGGGAGTGCTGGGAGACAGTCAGCCTGACTACATGTAGCCTCTTTCCGCAGACAAAAAAAAAAAGTGTGACCCTGAGAAGATCCTACAGTGATCAGAAGCATGAAAAGGAGACTCATAGCATCTGATCCCTGTAACTGAAGAACTGTTAAAGATTTAGTTATTTTTGAATCCTGAAAACCAGCAACATTTCTGGAATCGGAGTTTAGCATAAGGCTACAGAAATTTGCAACTGCAGTTGTGTTGTTTTAAATCTTTACACATGTGTATTGCTTTACTTTGTATTAAACTATTGAAGAGATTTTCATGGGATGATCTATAATTTAGTGTGCAGAAGAATC
Organism: Heliornis fulica; assembly: GCA_013399135.1. Classification (NCBI taxonomy): domain Eukaryota; kingdom Metazoa; phylum Chordata; class Aves; order Gruiformes; family Heliornithidae; genus Heliornis; species Heliornis fulica. Next base: position 88,909 of record VXBZ01011132.1, on the reverse strand, counting down.
ATCCTATGTAGTGTATTATATATTCTATACCTAACAGCAGGAAGTGAATACATACCATAAGCTTCCAAGGAATCTGTGGTTAGTGTCCCTCCTTTTTTATTGTTTTAATCACAGTAGTCTATTTTGGTCATTTATATACACTAAAACAATAGGCCAACATATGTTTTCATATATATATGGTTGTTTAACTAGAAAACTATAACAGATTCTCTGATTTCTGATTCTTCTAGTTCTTGGTAGCTCAGGCATTGCTTAATTCTTTCCAGTGAAGTTACATTCTCCTATGCAAGCAGCAAATTTTGTCTGCCAGCTGCATGATCAGCTGCAATGTATCAATGTCCTATAACTAAAAGAGCTGGATGTTTATGTTAAGAAGAATTAAATGGAAAAGATGTCTTTAGTTCATCTTATTAAATGAAACAAATTCTAAATATTTTTTATTTGAAAATAAATAAGTACTGTACATCTTCTTTTTCCCTGAGAATTGCTGAGTATAAAGTATTTCTAATATTAGATTGAAGTCCTATAGCCTATCACGCTTTCAAAACAAATGATGCTACTACAGACAACTCTTAAAATATGTGAATCTATAAATGCCTTACATAATTTTACATCAAACACTTATAAAATTATGAGCATTTTTAATTTATCATTGATTATTAGTGTTGTGTTTTGTTCATTATGTTTCTTTAAAAGCTGGTGGAATCATGAAAATTCCTGAGAAGCTCAGCCTTCACAAAAAGCAATTTCTCTGGATTAGAGATTGGGAATGTGCAATCCCCAGAGAGGCAAGTATGCTCCAGAAGCTCAGGAAAGACAAAGATTATGAATAAAATAAATGTAATAAAAAAAATTCCCCATGGCTGTCTGTGGACAGTCAGTCTGATTTGTGACAATGAAATTGTAGTAAAAAGTTAATATTTATCAGAAGGAACACCATTTTGAATCTGTCACTTCTCAAACCTATGTATTTGCATGAAATCACTGATACTTTAGCACTTGTCTGTAAGATCAAGCCTTTTATCAGAGCTGGTTAAAACCAGCAGGTTATGAGCCAGGAGGAGAGTCTGAGATACCAACAGAACCACTTACATGTCTTTATCACAGGAAAAAATCCCGGGCAGTGACATTTCTCTGACATAGTTAAACAGAATCATTCATATTTTTTAAAAAAGATTCACAATTCTTTCAACAGCAAAGATAAATATCATTACCAATACCACGGTAAGCATTTCTGTGTGTCCACCCCCAAGGGTATTCTGTCTTGATTGTGTTACACTTAGTTTTACAAGAAAACCCTATAAAATCTAAAAGAGCATGATAAACTTGCTACAGGATTTTCAAAACCAATATATATTGCGAGGATACCATTTTCCATAAAATTCTGTATAATGGTTTAACAGTTCCATAGAAAGATGTCATTCTTTACTGCATTATATTGCATCTCAGAATATCTTTTATATAACTCTACTCTTGTTCTTCTTTTAAATCCTGTTGTGCCAGAACAAAATAAGTGAAGATTACATTTATATGTCATCTTCCATCTGGGTAAGTTAAAAATCATGTTAGAAGCTACCTACCTCCATGAATGTAACCATATCTGATGGGAAGGGTATGCAGGCTCACCTTACTTGGAACACTCTGTACATCTGAATGCATAGCGGCAGCTTTAGATAGATAAGATTATATTATATATGGTAACATGTCCTTCAGGATTCATGAAAACCAAACCAAGTAAGAATGAGTTAGAAAAACACCTTTCAGGATATTTGTGTGTAATGAATTCTGCCCTGGGGTAGGATGCACAATAGATGACCTGGTGTAATTGCTTGCAGCTTCAGTTTTATATATTAACTGAACATGGAACAGTTAACTGAGTTTCCAAAATAGTACAGTTAGGATTGATTTAAAATGATAAACATTTTTCATTATACCGTTCTCTGTCCATGTTGCTATACAGTTTCTGAGCAAGTAGGAAGTGGGTTTCCACATGGTCTGCCATGGTCAGGCCTGATGTTGATCCTTTTATAGGAACCAGTCTGTCCATGCCTATATCAGCATTTTACTTGACATAAAGTGTGCACTGTTGAAATTAATCTTTTTAATCATGCTGTGCTGTTCTTTACTGGGATTAATTTTCTTCTTAGTAGCAAGTATGAGACTACATTTAGGATTTGTGATGAAAACAGGCTTGATTAAACAAGGATGTTTTTCTTACAGCTAAACAGTGTTTATACAGAGCCGAGACATTGGCTTCTTACTTTACCCCACCAGCAAGGGATCAGGGGTGCACAAGGGGTTGGGAGTGGGGAGCACAGCCAGGACAGCTGATCACACCTGACCAAGGAGTTATTCCATATATGTGATGGAGCTCTGCTCTCCTGGAGATGGCTGAATGCCTGCCGGCCCATAGGAAGTGCAGGATGTATTCGTTGTATACTGCTTTGTGTATGCAGCTTTTGCTTTACCTGTTAAATTGCCTTTGTCTCAAGTCACAAATTTTGTTCCATTTCCTCTTCTGATTCTTTCCCCTTCGTACTAGTGTGGGGATTGAGCAAGCAGTCTTGTGGTGCTTAGCTGATAGCTGGTGCAAAACAATGACATATTGCCATGTAAAAGGCTTAGTTTAGCGTCACCAAGTAGTCTCTCAACACATAGAGCAGGTTCCTTTAGCTGAAAAAAACTCACAACCCCCACACCCCCTCCCCCCCAAATGGACTATGCGTGACCAATATGTATTCATGTTAAATAACAGTAGCTCAAGCCACAGGATCTAATTCTTCCTGGCCAAATGCAACTGCCCTTAATCTATATGACATGGTCATATGGTCAGACACACCAACTCTTTTTCCTTGTACATACACTCTTATTGCACCACACTACTTTTAATGCAGATTTAGTTTCTGAAAAGCTTCCATATAGTGTAATGGCCTTTTGATGCAAGGAGGGTGGAGTTGAAATGCAATAGATCCTAAGACAGGATAATAGATCTGTTCTTCTGGACTGGAAATAAGTGATCAATGACCTTAGAGGAAGAGGAATGTTTTATAAATTGCATTTATTTCTTTAGCCTTGACAGAAACAGATCTGAAAGTTTTGGGGTTTTTTTAATTTTTTTTTTTATTATTATTCATCCTCCTAATAAGGGTTAAAGAAAAACATCAAACAAACACTCATTATTAATTATGAAATCTACTATTCAGGGCTCAAAATAATAGCTCCTCTTTCAAATAAGTATATTTTAATTACAGAAATTTGTAATTATGTTATATATTTTTGCAAATTTTTATTAAACATGTACAAAGCTTTTTAAAAAAAACAATCAGTAGATATTGCTCTACTGAATTATTTTCTCTATATGTGCACAATGCTAATGAATCACTATATTTTGTGATAACTGATCAGTGGTTTACAATTATCACTTATTTTCCCTCTTTTTTCAACTATAATTATTGTTTTATTCTGGTGTTGGTCTTGAAAAAAAGGTGATCAACTGCCTGTCACTAGCATTGAATATATTATAGAGATTATCCATTTTGTGACTATATCATCAGTGGTTATAGGTGTTTATATCTTGGTTACACATTATTAAGCCATGGTAAATCATTGCCTGCTGTGAATTTAAACCAAGTTTTTGTTAAACCCTTCATTTCTCTTTCCTTTTCTCCTTCTTTCCCCTTTCTCCCTCTTTCACCTTTCCTCATTCATTTACATATGCACCTTCAAAGGTCCAATTTTTGCTGCTAGTCTGTAGCTTTCCTTGGTTTGTCTGTCTGTGGAGTGGACAAGAGACAGAAGGGAGAGTCTACAGGACCAGCTTCGTTTTCTTCAATTTTTCTGAAACCATGATCCCTAGGAGAATTTCAGCCAGTGAAGATGTGTTGTTTTCAGTATTTTTTGCCCTGGTATTAGGCCAGTATCTCCTCACATTGTGAACTGTATAAGCAGCAGGGTATAATTTAAGCTTTCCTGTTCTTATTGGACAGTTTTCTATAACTGCACTAATTAAAAAAACAAACAAACAAACAAAAAAATCAACCCAAAGTAAACCCCCCCCAAACCCCCAAACAACTAGTTCTATAATTTCTGTTCCAAGATCCAAATATTCACTCACATTATATCCAAGATAAATTACAGATTAATTCTTCCAGAGTGTAATGTATCAGCTAAGGGAAAATCTGGACCTAGACTCAAAAAATATAAATATTGTCAGCAGGAATATCTGCCTTGGCCACAAAAAGTTGTATGTCTCACTAATACCCTTTTTTTTCTCACTGTCTTTATTACTAATGCCTTTTCTTCCCCTGAGTTTGGTTACTCCAACTAGTCAATGGCTAGTAAAGGGTCTTAAATACTTCAGAAGGCGTTTGTATCATACTTTTGTGATCCCACTCATATTATTTTATAATTTGCAACCAGCGAAATACTTACTCCATGCAGTAATACTTAATTGCAAGATATTTTCCTAATAAATTCAAATTGATTGTCCAACTTCCTCCACTCCAACCCTCTCTAAGTTTTGAAAGTCCTTTCTGCAGAGGAATGGTAGTTTAGACATGCAAAGTTTGACAGCCAAGTTTTCTACAGACCGGAGATATGACAGATGTTTAACTATATATTAGTTACTTTACTATCCCTGATAAAATTTGCATTTTTATATTAGTTTGCAAATCTTAAAAGAAAGAAATATAAACTTCCCAAAACATCTAAATATAAACAATACCTAATTTATACATTTTCCTGGGCATTCCCTAGTCATTTCACTGCAGACAGGAAAGTGGGAAAAAATTTGCATTTGTTTTCTGTTAGGACATGCATTTAAAGTTTGAGCTTTTGAACTTTTACAGCTAGAATGAACTTCTTATATAAAGAAAAAACATTAGTGCCATTTTATTTAGCCTTGTGAAAATAGATAAGGGCTTAGCGTGCTTTATGTTAAGTCTAGAAAGTACTTATATACCCAGAATGAGCTTACTAACTTCTCTCTATAGGCAGTGGAAAAAGAGAAATACAGAAGTAAGTTCATCCTATTCTGAGACGGATGTTTAAAATAACATATTAATAATCTTCTGGTTCTATCTTCTTCTTTTTTTCAACACAGACAACTTACAGGTTCATAGAGAAAAAACTATTGGAGGTCTAAATTTAGGGGAGAACAGCCCTGCACTTTACAAGCGTATTTGAATAACTTAAATATAATATTGTTTCTTGGAATATTATTCTTTATACATTCTGAAAGTACTAGACTTGGAAATTAGTGTTATATTACAATGAAATACTTTCCTAGTGCTTGCTTGCTAACATTTAGTCTGCAGAAGGAAGGTAGGGAGAACATAGAACAACCTGTAGGTCTTTGTCTATAATGTGAAGGATCCTGCTGATATACTGTAGTTAATGCAGTAAAAGAAGAGCTCTATGCCAGGATTTGGTCCAGAAGAAGTGATAAGTAATGTGGATACATGATTTAAAAAAAATTGATCCCGTCCTAGGGAATTAAAAAATTATCAGCAGACATCCATTCAGACATTAAACAGAAAGCCTAACTTGACTTTGATTGACACAGCAGAAGTAGTGTATGTCTGTGATAGATGGATAGCACCTTTGTAAGGATAACATATGTGCAATATAACTAGATGTAGTGGTTAGACAGATACAGCTGTTAGGAAAGACCATGAGGTACAGATAGACAACTAATTAAAGTAAATGGACAGCCTGATAGTTAAAACTAGAATAATGTGAGAAACAGACAGCTAGCTACAAGGGAATTGACTATATCACCAGGCTATCTTTATCCCACCTTTAAAGAAAATTTTTGTTCTGTATAGTTCATCTAGATCATCTGTTTATAAAAACCTCAAATCATATATTCTTTTTTAGTTGTGATAAAGTTACATTGGCTTCACAATTACTCCAAAGATGAATTTATTCCAGTTATGCAGTTTCCAAAATCAGAAGTTTCTGATTTGCATGAGCATGACACCAGATAAAGCCAAATGATGCTGACGGGAGAAAATGATAAAGGTAGCACACAGTGAGCCCCCTATCAGAAGTTGTTCAATTAAGTATTCTTTTCACAGTAATACTTTTTCTTTAAACAAATCTGAGGTATCTTTATACCTTTAAGCTCAATAGTTTCCTGCATTAGCTTGATATGCATATCAAAATGTGCACTATTTCTTAAATTGGCAGATAGGGCAAGCTTGCCATTAACATTTATGCATTTAAGTTTCATAGTCATGTGCTTAGAATACGTTTCTCCTTCAAAGATTTGTACGGCTTTCAGCTTGTAATTTATTGCTGGGTATATTAGGTACACTGAGTCCTTCTGATTCACAGCTTTCTAATCGGCTATTTAGAGTTTACACCAAGCAGAAAATCAATGTATTCAATATGTAGTAGCTCTCTCGTTAACTCTAGTCATTTGCTTAAAGAGTAATGTTGAGATGATAATTGAAATATG
>VXBZ01011132.1:48619-59929 GCA_013399135.1 Heliornis fulica | reverse complement strand
GGTTCAGCCAGAGAGCTTGTGGAAGCCCCATTCCTGACAGTGTTCAAGGCCAGGTTAGATGAAGCTTTGGGCAACCTGATCTAGTGGAGGGTATCCATGCTTATGGCAGGGGCGTTGGAACTAGATGATCTTTGGGGTCCCTTCCAACATAAACCATTCCATGATTCTATGATTCTGGGATTGTATGATCACATCTAGGCAAGTTTTTAATAGCTCCAGATAAAGAGATTCCACAGCCTCTCTGGGCAGCCTATCCCAGTGCTATGATACCCTCACAGTAAAGAAGTTTTTCTTCAGGTTCAGTTAGAACTTCCTGTGTTGCAGTTTTTAACTATTGTCCCTTGTCCTGTCATTGGCCACCATTTAGAAGAGTCTGGTCCCATCCTCTTGATATCCAGCTCTTAGATATTGATAAGTATTCTTTTCTGAATGTCAGACTGGATTTATGACATTATTTTGTCATGGTAGGAAAGATTCAGAAAAAGAGCTGTGTATCTTGTTCATACTGAGAGGTTGAAAGAAAAAGTACTACTTAAAAGTACTTCCTATACTGTTGAAAACTTCCGTTTCCTTTGGAGATGAATTGATTGGTATCACTCTAGAGCAGATTCTTCCCAGATTGTGACAACAATTTGGGAAGAATCTGATTTATCACTTCTCGGAGATGAGTATTACAAGGACACACCAGGATGCTGATGGGAACATTATTTGGATGCTGTTCTACCTCATGATTGGGGAATCTGGTGAAAATCTAACTGGCTAAGCAAGGTGTGACTTGACTTTACAAAAAAAGAAAAAAAAAAAAATTAAGGTAATTAGTAAAGTAAAAAATGGATGTCATTGCAAGAAATTGCTGATTTTTCGATCTTACCACTTTATTTAAAATTGCCATTACCAGCATGTTTATAATTTCTTCATAAATTACTTTTTTTACAAAAGGAAAAAAAAATAAAACCAACCCACCACTACTTAGCTTCTAAGCACAAAAACAGTCCAATTCTTTCAAAAGGAAAGGAAAAGTGGGACTGTTTCTCAGCTTACATAAACTGACATAGTTGCATTAATTGTAATTAAACTACTCCAATTACCATTATCTAAATATCAGACTTCCACATCAATTAATGTTTTCATTGATCTATTGAATGAAAAAAATAAAAAAAAATCTTTATGTGTTTGTAGCTATGAAGCTATCTACATAACATTTCTTCTTACAGAGACATAGTATTTTCATTTAATAGCTGTCAAAGTATGTTGCATTTCTTACCAAGTTAAAAATTATGATTAAAAAGAAAACCTTTCCCACCCCATTATCCAAGAAAAATTGTAAAATTATCTAAAGTCCATATTTTATGTGTATATATTTGTAACAACAGACATTGATTTCTGGTCAATGTATTATTAGTACAAATTTTAAAGTGATCAAAAAAGGGAGGGGAAATGCACTTTTACTTTCTGAGTATTCCCATTTACTTAGGTTAATTAACAGAATAAAATCACAGAATCACAGAATGTTAGGACTTGGATGGTACCTCAAAGATCATCTAATCCAACCCCCACTTCCAGAGCAGGATCATCCAGATTAAATCAGACAGGAACCTGTCCAGATTGGTCTCGAATGTCTCCAGAGAAGGAGACTCCACAACCTTTCTGGGCAACCTGTCCCAGTTCTCCATCACCCTCACAGTGAAACAGTTTTTCCTGATGTCCCCATGGAACTTCCCATGCTCCAGCTTGGACCCATTGCCCATTGTCCTGTCAGTGGCCATCACTGAGAAGAGCCTGGATCTGTCCTCCTGACATTCACCACCTGCCAACTGGTATGTTGGGACAGGTCTCTTTCTATTTGTAGACTGAAGAAGATGACAAGGTTTGTAGTAATTTAATTTCAGTGGGAGAAATATTTGATTTTAGATTTCTGTTTCATAATGTTCGGATTTGTGATGAATAACAAACCCATATAGAGAGTCTTAATGTGTTATTTAATGATACCAGAGCTACCAGGCTTCATATTATTATGGCATCCAGAAAAGTGACATGTTTTTCAAGCTTGGTAGAAATTGTATTGGAAACACAATTGTAATATTTTCATCACTTTGTTTTTTAAGACTTTCTTCTACACATATATTTTTCCATGTGCTTACACACACATAGTTAAGGGACTCCTTTTATAAATCAGCCACTGTATCAATAGAAGAAAACATGATATCTGAAGTAGCAGATGTAACCCTTTGGTTGAAGGGTGCTCAGAATATTTCTACCCAAATTGAGATACTGTAAAGCAAATTCATTAGATCCTTCTCTGGAAAGTCACACATAGAGGAAAACCTTTACTCTCACTTATAAAATTATATAAGGGGAGCATTTTTTAAAAAATAGGTATTTCTATGCATTTATTTTGACAGAAGATTTGAATTAAAACAAGCCTTAAGCCTTGAAGTTGCACAAGATCCAAGTTTCTAACAATTTCAATGTCAATTAGCTACTCATATAAGTAGGAGTCTCTTTAGAAGTATTTATCTATTATAGTAACCACTTCTCTAGCAGTAGAAGAAGTTTGCCTAGTCCAACAATCAATGAAAATATTCAGTAGTGGTATGCTCAAGAGTTTATGAGTTCTTATCGTAGCATATGCCAGTAAATTCATGCAAATACTGCATTTCTATGCCCAGATCTGGTCATCACATGTGTCAAATGGACAGCCACTGAAGTACCTACCTAGATCAGATTCTATTATACACTCTCCAAGGCTCAGGCTATATGTATTTTTCATCTTTCACAATACTGAGCAGATGGACTTTGACTGTCAAAAGCCCTCAGCCACCAATATGCTGAGTTCTTTGTAAAGCCTTTCCTTTTGTGGAAAAGAGGAAAAAAAATACTGATGAGAGTATTTTACTCCCTCAGTTATAATTCACTTTAATGAACTCCCCTCCAGACAATGCACTGTCCACTAGGATTTGATCTTTGAATGGAGTAAACCCCCACCACTCTTGTTTCTTTCTGGTTTATAAGAACGCACCAATAATTATGCCCTGGTTAGACATAATATTTCTTACAGATAGTTAATAAAATTGCAAATAAAAAAAATAGCCATAAATGTCTATATATGAAAGCATAAATGCATGTGTACTTGTGTGTGGTTGTAAATGTACATATTCCATCTGTGTATATATTTTTAAATATGCAAACTGAATCTTTTTTGCTCTCTCAGAAGTTGTTATACTGTCCCATAGCAACAACTCACAGATAAAGAATCTCGCATCAAACCAAATTGTACATTGAGGATACTGCTGACTGTTATACTAACATTATAGATCTGATTTAAATCCACAAAATTAAGGAGGTTCTCACTGCAAGTGTAACCTCAGCTCGCCAGATTATGATATAGCAACACATATGGCAAATAACATCATGTCCTCTTCATTTTGACGTAGAAAAATGAGTTAGAGAATGACTGGGAGACTTTATGCCAAATTTCCTAACTTTAGTGTGTTTCAATCTTACCCCAGATGTTAATATTATAGGGAGTGGTGTTTTGATTTTTGAGAAGACATCCAGTCCTGCAGCAATTATATTCTGTTTCTTTTGGTTTTGGGGAATTTCTTCTCCTAAAGGGTCATTTCAACTGAATAGCATAAAATAGAAAGACACTTCCTTCTGGCAGGACAGGTGGAAATTTTATGCTCCAGGACTGTTCAATAATGATCTTTGGCTGCATTCATATACACAGACACAGCAGTTAGCTGTTAATGGGAAGGCAGGCAGTATGGAAAATATAATTCATGACTATGCCCTTCCATACACACACTTGAACTGCAGAAACTCCTGTCAACACTTTGAAGCACCCAGTTTCTCCCTCAGCTTCCATCCCCTAGAAAGTGTATAGATATTGCCATTTTTCATCTTAATAGAGAGGCAGACTCAGGCATCAAAATAATCAAGACTAAATGGTTATTAGTGAATGCAAGACAAGACACTTATAATCTCACTTCAACAATAGTTGTTTTTTACTTTGCTCATTTCAGTGTCACAGTTCATGCGTTTCTGTTATGGTAACCTTCCCATATAGGGTGCCATGCTTTCTTAACTTTCTGAAACAACAAAAAAAAATTAATGCTGAATATTATCTTCTTAAAAGAAACCCCAAAAAACCCGCTGAAACAAGAAAAAAAACCTGCACCACACAGCCTATGGAGCTTTGCTAATCTATTTTATAGTGTTGTGTTTTAATTTATGCTACAGGTTTGTTATCAAATAATTATACAAATCAGTTTCTTCTACTTTCAATTCGAATTCAGCTTCCCACACTAAAAATTAACTCACTGGAATTGAGGTTTTGAAATTCAGAATTTGAGATTGATCCTAACATTGACAGAGTTTCTGACACACAGATCCAAGAATGAGAGTCTGCAAGCCTTAAAATGCTAGATCTATTACTCCACACTATCAACTCTAAATTTCTGTGTTTTGATCTCTGAAATGTCACTTTTTTTCTTTTTTTTTTTTTTTTTATTCCTGCATGAGTTGTAGATATGCTTGGAGTTTTAGAATAGAAGTAAATGCAAACTCATATCCAGTGTGCTGTTCTGCTCCTATTCATGTTACTTGTAGAAGGCAGTCTTCTCTGTCACATGTATGGATTTCCTCCCTGAGGAAATGAAATTTTGCTCCAGAATGAATACTGAGAGCAAAGTCAGTTCATACAAACTGGGCTGTGGAATATATTGTGGGCCAAATTGACTTGTCTGTCTGATGCAGATGACGCATCATATGACCTTGGGTGAATCATTTTCTATCCTTGTTCTTTCTCTCCTGTAAAACAGGGATAATGATACTTCTACACTTTCATTGTAAAGACATAATACAAAAGTAGCTTAACAGGTCATATATGAGTTCAGCTGTTTCAATGTCTCATCTTTGCCAGTGGTCAGTAGCAAGTTTGGATAGATGAGAAGAGTCAGATGGTCAGTAATATCTTCCTTTGCCACTCCTCCTCAGGTTCTAGCAGCATGGAAAAAATGATGCTAAAGATTCCTATTATTTTGCTTCTTCAAAAAAAAGCAGATATAATTTTTAACAGCTATAGACATCCACTATCAAGGTCGGCAAGGAGAAATTGTACCAACAGGACACAGTGGAAACAATGAGTACTTTCAATGGGTGACTCACTGTTACAGGCACTGAGATGCCCATCTGCCCACCTGACAGTGAGTCACAAGATGTATGCTGCCTTCCAGGACCCAAGATCTGAGACACTGAGAGTGTGACACAACGTGTCAAGAACAGAGACTACTAGATACTGCTAGTAGTCTAATCTCACACTTTCATGTAAGATTAATGACACTGCGAGCCAGAACCTGAGTGAAATCAAGAAAGCTCTAGGGGTGCAAGTGAAAAAATATTGGTGCCCAAACTATCTTTCATTCATTCTACCATTCAGAAGCAAAGGGGCATCTAGAAATAAACTTATCACAAGGATTTTGGCTTTTATGACAACTAGATATTCTTTGATGACTGTAACCTGTAAAAAAGAGATGGGATCCACCCATTTCAAAGAGACAAAGGGTTCTTTTGCATCAGGCTGGCCAACTTAGAGAAGTAGGCATTAAAATGAGGATCTGGGAAGTGGGATCCAAACTGGCAATGCTCATGCATCTAACTGAGGAATAGGTCAAGCAAACCAGAGCCATGAAAAATGTTCCTTAGCTTCCTCCCAAGACAAGAATGAAAAAGTCAACCATCTCAAGTGTGTGTGTGGCTATGATGGACCCTCTTGCACTCTTCCAGGGAAACCTCTACGCTTTATTACATCTCTGAAATTCCTGAACACCAATGCACATGTCATGGGAAATAAACTGGAAGAACTAGAGTTTTGTCTGAAGTTGCAGGGCCATGATATAACTGCAGTTAGAAAGACATGTTGGCACATCTCACATGTCTGGAATCCTGTCACTGATGTCTATATACATATTAGGAAAGAGAAGCCACCAAGGTTACATGATGGGATTACTCTTTATATGAAAGAACAATTGGAATGTATCGAGCTCCATATAGAGGGAAATAAACCTCTATATGGTTCTTCTCCTAATAAACTAGGAGAGTTTTTATGGGTAAGGATCAATGGAAAGGTTATTATGGGTGTCACTGTTGTGTTTATTTACCACAGGCCACTTGGTCAGATAGAGAAAGTCAGAAGGGCATTTTACAGACAGCTGGTTCTCATGGGGGACTTCAATCATTCTCACGTTTGCTGGAAAGGCAAAACAGCCAGGCACATGCAGTCCAGGGAATTCCTGAAAAGCATTAATCCTAACTTTTTTACAGAGTTAGTGGAGGAGACCATGAGGAGAGGGGTGCTGATGGACCTTGTGCTAAAAGAAGAAGGACTAGTTGAGCATGTGAAGGTTGGGGGCAACCTTGTTTACAGTGACAGTCATATTCAGGATTGGAATTAAATATGCAAGGCATGTCAAGAACACTCACAATCCTCTTTAAAATTTGCTGGAGAACAGGAGAGGTGCCTAGGGACTGGAGAGAAGCTTATGCTACTTTGGCCTTCAAGAAGGGAAAGGAAGAGGACCTGGGAAACCACAGGCCAGCCAGACTCATCTCCATTTCTGAAAAGGATGGAACAGCTCTTTCTGGGGTCATTAATAAGCATGTAGAGGAGAAGGTTATTTGGGGTGGTAAATTCGGACTCATCAAGGGGAAATGTTACTTGACCAGTCTGATAGGCTTTTATGATGGTATGGTTGGCTAGGTGGATGAGGGAAGAACAGTGGACTTTATCTACCTTGACTTTGGCAAGGCTTTTGACACTGTCTCTCATAATATCCTCATATGCAAAAATAGAAAATGGGGTTGGATGAGTGGACAATGATGTGGGTGAGGACCTGGCTGAATGGCAGAGCCCAGAGGTTTGTAATAGGTGGCACAGAGTGTAGTAGGAGCCCTTTAATTAAATTGTAGATTTAATCCACACTACACTTTATGGCAGTAAGTCCCACAACTGAATTACCTGTTACAATGAAGTACAACAAAACAAAACAATATCCTTTCTTGCCTTAACCTGCTTGCGTAATAGATAAGAGTGAGAAGGAGTGTTTAATAAGTGGTAAATCTTAGCAGTCTTATATTTAACCTACAGAATCATATTATACCTTTACTAATATTTGGTTTTGTTTTTTTTTTTAGTAATAACTGAGTATCAAAGGATAAAAAGGCTAATACACACGGCTCAGAGGAAAAAAACTACATCAGAATTGAAGAGATGGAAAATAATAGATCTTTCTAGCTTTCTTCCCATGTCATTAACAACATTTTATTTCAAAATTTTCTCTGGAACAATGTTGATTTTCAGTAAAATAAAATGGCAAAAGTTATAAATAATTAAAAGATTTTTCATTCACACACAGCCAACCAACTGATCAGAAAAGAATTTTACACTTTTAGACCATTTTTGCTTGCCCAGGTGGTTGAAGATCTCTTTCTTTTATGAATTCAATTTGGAGAGGCATAGAAACTTCCCAGTGTGAGCTACTTCTGCAACCTTCTCTATTCATAGGAATCTCAGAGCAACTGATGATCATTTTGCAGACAGCTTTCAGCAGTGACATCTCTATTTCACTGGTATCTGTAGTAGTTGAAGATGCAAAATTTAAAAGTTTTTTTTTTTTAAAGTATTGATTTTAATGATATTTAAATTGGATTTAAAATGGGACAAACAACAGGCTGATGATTTCGACCTAGTTCCTGTAGTATAATGCAGATCAGAAATCTCTTGCACTTGAGTAGTATTCCTGGGAAACCAAGAATGGCTAAGGATGCTAGATGCTATTCACAGAGAGTTCATGTTATTGTTGTGGAGGGGGTGGACTGGTTTTGGCAGTAGGATCTGACTGACACATCTTCACAACTTTGTTTTGCGACTTTCTCTAGAAGGCGCAAAACAGATCTGAATAGAGATCTGAATTAAGTCCAAGGCCTCAGGACCAGATTTCTGGATCTGCCGCACTGGTTCGTTAACACTTCACTTTTCCTTTCCCACTTCCTCTCTCACGCTGTTCCAAGGGAAGAACTACACGCAAAGAAATTTGATAATTAACAATTTAGTTTGTATGACATATTAACTTATTTTAAACAGACAATTTTGAAGATAAGTGGCTGAAATAATTTCATAGACTCAACTTGCACCCATGACAATTCAGATATGTTGATAATCTTTCCCATAAAGCCCCTTAAAATCTCAGTCTATTATTTTGTTTCTTCATATGACTTCATAACTTGCTAGTTCTTGCAATACACAAGTCATGGGTAGTTAAAATTGACTCCCTAGGTGCTTCATGCCCCTGTCCTAATACTGGGTGACTCAGTAGAAACTAAAGATTGTGCTCTTTTGCCACACACGGAGTGATGTCTCTTCCCTGCCTAAAGCACATGTTGTGTTTTAACCACTGCCAGAATCTAAGCAACGCGTGGCTACTCGCTTACCTCTGCTGCCTGGTGGGATGGAAGAAGAATGACAATACAAGGAAAAGACATGTGGGTTGGAGTAAGGACAGTTTACTAGGACAGCAAGGGGAGGAGGAAAAAAGAACAGCAGGACTTAGAACAAAATATACAAAACTGATGATACACAATGCAGGTTCTCAACAAAAAAACGTACAACTCAGACTGCACACTTGAGACCTGCCATGAAGCTGGATCACCTGTGAACTGTACCTCCTGGAACTGTACCACCATTCTCCATCCAGCCCCTTTTAATACTGAGCATGACATCATATGATATAGAATACTCCCTTTAGTTAGTTTGGATCACCTGTCCAGTCTGTGTCCCATCCTAACTTGTGGTGAAATTAACTCTATCTTAGTGTAACCCAGGACAACATCAAGCACTTGAATGCTTAAATAAGACTACATCAGACTACCTTTCATTTGGACATTGTGAGAACATTCATTTACTCTTAACACAAAAGTGAGAGAGGGAAGATGATTTCTTATGTGAAGGTGTCAGCAACATCTCTGCTTCCATCCTTTTGATCATTTATCTACTTTGCTTTGTCGCACATCTCCACCTTCAGAGGAAATTAGCAGTATTTAGACCTCTATCAAGCTGTAAGAGAGTGGCTCCTCATGGACATGTGCAGCATCCATCACAGCAAGGTACTCACTTCTGGACTTCTAGGCACAGCTGTGACACTAGAAGCAATATGCTTATTACACTGACAGAAGCCAATTCTGATGTCTATGTTAAGGCAGAGCTACAGAAGGCTGAAATGACACTTTTGTCCAAGTCAGGTCTGTAAGATTCAGCCACAAAATGAGGCTAGAAATTGTCTCATAACTGTATCCTAATGATCCTGAGAGAGAATAATATTCTGACAGCAGGGAGGAGAGGGGAAGATTAAAGGGAAAAGAGAAGTGAAGAGGGTAGAACTGCACAGCGAGCAAATGGATTAATGTGCTCAATGGAATAGTTAAACCAATGTAAATGAAAATGCCCCTTTGAGTGATACCATGTGCTAATGTACACCATGATACCTTCTGTTCTGTACCTCCTTTTTATTGTCCTTCCAGCAAATCCATGTTCTATTCTGAAACTCCTCCTGACAAAAAGTCTCTGGCAGATTTTCATATCCTGATGCTTTCCAAAGAAAACCACATCATTCGCACACTACCTTTGCATTTCAGCCTCTGCTGTTATCTCCTTTGCTCAAGATCTGCAGAAAATATGCAAAAATGGGGATGAAGCTGTAGGGGAGAAAGAGGGGGCAAGCACTTGCAGAATCATATTTTTTAGGGAAGAATTAGTCTTAGCTCAGCTTTTATTGAAAGTCCTAAATTATGAACAATTATAAAATCTACTGGAAAGGAAGTTCCATAGACAGTGCTTATGGGCCTCAGCTTCCCAGACATGATCCAACTCCAATCAGGTAATCATAAACCTGAAGTCCACATGTATATTTTTTTAACACATGGCCCAGCCAGTGAGGGGATATATTTAAAGTCTATTAAATACAGAAGTTACACCGCTGGTTTAAGAAACCTTAAAGCTGGCTTTCACACAAGTGTTTGAGTAAGGCTCATGATGTTCTTACTCTGTTGTTCTACTTGCTGGAAGGTTCAACAAAGAAAAAAAATGTGGATTGGCTCCATCTATACTCCAGCTCTTTGTAGCTTTTATTATATTTGTGACTTTTAATATGAAATACGAAGTATTAAGTCTGCTTTAAACATATAGGCACATGTGGTCACTTAAGTTTAACCCAATGATGACATGAGTGTATTACTTCCAGATCACAGGCAAAACATTTTTTGCCTGGCCTGAAAAGGAGACAGCAGGGATATCACATTAGCAAGAGCTGACTAGTTTTGTTTGCAAGTTATCTTTTGTTTGTTTGCTCATGAACACTCTAAGTATCAGCTGTTTAGCCTTCGTCTCCCCTGCCAATAAAGCAAACAAAAAACTGGCCTTTCAACCACTGGAAATAAACCTTTCAAAGGACTTTAAAGTATCCTGGCAGTCAGCCACAATTTGGGCAATCTGACATCAAGGCACAAGTAGCATGAGAAACAAGAACAGTCTGTAATTTGATTGCAATTCATGACCTTTCCAGCAGCCTCCTTATCCAGCAATATAGAAAGAAAATTGCGATTAGCAATTGAGGTGAGAATTAAGTTTGTTATTTCATGACTTTTTTATTTTATTATTTCAATTAACTTTGATTCTATGACTCAAAGTGGAATGGAGGTATAAACCATTTTATTAAGGAATACATGTCATGAAATGAAATATATGAAAAATAATATGGTTTCATCTTATTAAAATCACAGAATCACAGAATTGCAGAATCGTAGGGGTTGGAAAGGACCTTGGGAAATCATCGAGTCCAACTCCTCTGCCAAAACCGGTTCCCTAGAGGAGGTTGCACAGGTAGATGTCCAGATTCGTCTTGAATGTCTAGGAGACTTCTCATCTGGTTTGTGCTTCCCGTTCAACTGCTCCATCACCCTCACCATGAAGAAGTTCTTTCTCACATCATCGCAGAACTTCCTGTGGTCCCTTGTCCTGACTCCACAAGACACTGGAAAGTGTTGGCCATCTCACTTTGGTTCCCACACTTCAAATATTTATAAACATTGATGAGATCCCCTCTCAGTCTTCCTTTCTTAAGGCTGAACAACCATTTGCTTGTAAGAGAGATGCTTCAGGCACTTAATCACCTTTGTGGCTTCTACTGGACTCTCTCCAGGAGATCCCTATCTGTTTTGTGCTGGAGAGCCCACAACTGGACACAGAACTCCAGGTGA
>VXBZ01011130.1:14049-25355 GCA_013399135.1 Heliornis fulica | reverse complement strand
AGCGAGCAGCAGTGGGGAAGGGGTGCAACGAGTCCGGGTGAGCCGAGCACCCTGAATACCCCCCAAACATCTCCCCGTTGCCGTGCTGGGAGGGTGGCAGCGCCCCAGCCGCCCCCCTCCCTCCCAGCATCGGGCTGTTGGGATTTTTCCTGCCCTACGTCTCCCCACCCAGCTACTGTTCTCTGGCACCAGTGACTCATTCGTTCTGGGAGGGGGGATTCATCATTCATAAAGCACATACGTGTGTGTGTGTGTGTGTGTGTGTGTGTCNCCCCTGGCTATGGGGGAGCAGCCCCCCTTTCCAGCTTTCCTCGTTGAAGACCCCAATTGTGCTGGTAGGAGCTCAGGAGGAGGAAGCTGGAGCCCCACCACCATGACCACCACCCACCATCGTCCCCACCCAGCCCCTCATTTCTGGGGTGCAAGAGGGTTGTGTCTCCAGTCCCTTGGCCATTCCCAGTTTTCCCGCTCAGGGGGGATTGGCTGCATAGCCCAAAGTGAGGGGGGATGCTAGAAGGGGTGTCCCTCCCCCCCCCCTTCCCCACAGCAGCACAGAGGGGGGCCAGGAAACGTGTGGCAGATCTGGCAGTCATGAGCTGCCAAGCCACAGCAGCGCTGCGAGGGAGGCACCCAGCACCCAGCAGCTGGGAGGACTGGGAATCACCCCTGTCGGGAACTGGAGACACTGGAAGAATGGCTGAGTGCTGGGAGGGACTGGGAACGGCTGGCAATGGGGGTGGCAGAGAATGGGAAACTGGAGGGGAGTGGCTGGGAGAAGGGATAAAACTGGGCACAGCTGGTACTGGTACAGCTGGTGTGGCACTGGGAGTGTGGGGGTAGCCGGTGTGGGGAGAACTGGGCAAAGACGGTGCTGGGGAAACCGGGGGTGGGGTGAGCTCTGGTGCCCCCAGCACCTGTCTGTGATGCCTTGGGGGTCTGGGGTACCCCATGTGCCCTGGGGCTCTGAGTGCTTGGGGTGTTCCAGGGCCCTCTGCAGCCTGGAGGTCACTTTTGGGGTTCGCCAGGACACCCCCCCCCCAGCACCCTGGGGTCAGCTGCTGAGATGCCACCCGCCTTGTCCTGTGGATACCCTGGGGGTGCCCATTCCTGGGGGTGCCCATTCCTGGGGGTGCCCTATTGCTGCAGCCCCTCTCAGGGTGCACTTTCTCCTCACCGAGCACCCCCCAATGACAAAAGCCCACCTCAGCTGGGGGACCTGCACCAGGAAAGGGGAGGAAGGGACTATCTGCAAGAGGGGGGGGTGCTCTGGGCAGTGTCCCCCAGAGCTGCCCTTCCCAGGCCTCATTTCCCAGAGATGCTTTTCCAGCCTTTCCCAAGCCAAAAGCCTCGAGTGATGCAAGTGAGTTGTCTCCACCCAGGTTTCGTCTATCTCCCCCCGCCTCCCCGCAGCTCCTCCTCCTCCTCCTCCTCTTCCCGACTGCACAACCCAGCTGGATATAAGTCAGCAAGAGCCTGGAGCAGCTGAGACAGCTGGGTGGGTGGGGTGGGGACGCAGATCTGTGTGACCTGGCCTTCGCCTTGACGCCTGGACGCNACACCTCAGCAGAAGAGAAGCACCCGGAGCGGGACGTTGGGGACCCCCTTGTCCCCTACCCGCATCACTCGCTTGCAGGAGAAGGAGGATCTGCAGGAGCTCAATGACCGCTTGGCCGTCTACATCGACAAGGTGCGCTCGCTGGAGCTGGAGAACGCCGGCCTGCGGCTCCGCATCACCGAGTCCGAGGAGGTGGTGAGCAGGGAGGTGTCTGGCATCAAGGCTGCCTACGAGTCAGAGCTGGCAGATGCCCGGAAAACCTTGGATTCGGTGGCCAAGGAGAGAGCTCGGCTTCAGCTGGAGCTCAGCAAAGTCCGGGAGGAGCACAAGGAGCTGAAAGCCCGGTGAGTGTCCCCCGGGATGACCGGTGAAGGGGAGGTGACGGTGACACCGGGGTGGGATGGGTCCTTGTTGTCACGCTTGGCAGGGAGCCGGGAGGGAGGAAGGAGTGACCAGGGAGAGGGGAAATGCGTGACCCAGCTGGGGCAGGAGTGTCTGGCAGGGTCCGAGGGAGGAGGGAAGCTCTCCCGGCATTCCCGTTCTCCCTCCAAGCGCCATCTTTGGCCGGGATGCCCTTGGAGGGGGGAGCTGGGCGAGGAGCTCGTGCCAGGGGGGAGCAGACGTGTCCCAGGCTCTGCGTGACACGGGGTGTGAGCCCTGGCGGCCCCTCTGAGCTCGTCCTGGAGCTATTCCTAAGCGGGAAGCGGTGCCAGCCAGCTGGCTCCGTCCTGCCCACAGAGCTCGTCCTATTTTCCTCTGCTGTCTTTGGCACCCCTTAAAGGACCTGCTCCGGTTTTGGTTGCGTTAACCCCCCTGGTGCTGGGCTGTCCTCGCTCTGAGGGGTCCCTCGCTTTGAGGGGTGCTTGGGTAGCACCCACATCTCTTCCCCATTGCTGGCTCAAAGGCTCAAATCCCTCAGCCCCTTCCCATCAGGATCACACCTTTCCCTTCCTGACATCCAAAACGCCTCGTGGTCAATCCCTGTTGCTGCCAGGTGCCTTGATCCACCCCCCCCAGCCCCCCTCCTTGGACTGTGACAGGGGTCCCCTTGGGGTTATGGGTTCCCTTGGGGTTACATGGGACAATCTGGTCGGTGTCACACTGCTGGCCCAGCAGGGACCAACCATTGTGCTTCACCGAGGCTCTGCCAGGGCTGGGCAGTGCCAGGACCACAACCCCCATCGTCCTCCGCTCCCTGAGGACTCGGCGCGTCCCTTTCCGCAATCAGCTTTGGGTCAGGGCAGGGTCCAAACAACCTCCCTCCACCTCCATTGCCTATTTTCCCTCTTATCCTGGACACCTTTGAGTCTGTACCAAACGAGGCTCAAATTAATTTCCTCCAAAGGTGCCATAAATAATTCTACCTCCTGGGAAGGCAGCGAACACGCAGCCCTTTACAGCTGCCTCTGGAAGCTGCGCGGTGTTTTATATTTAGCTGTTTCCCGAGCGCTGCTGCGGCTCTGTCCGAGATAAGGCAGCTCCTCTCATCCCACTCCCCACATCCCACAGCTCCAGGAGCCTCCTGCAATCCCAGATCTATCTTGGTTATAATATTTTGAGGGCTGGAAGGAAAAAAAAAACTAATGCCCATGTTGGCACCGTCCCTGAGGTCTGGGTGCTCAGCACCCTGCAGACAGTATTTGGTGGCTTGGGTTGTTTTTTGTTTTTTTTCCTGGGATGAGTTGTGTTCCTGGAGCTGGTTGTGGTGGATCCTCCCCCTGAGAAAGTGTTTTGACTCGAGGGGATTCCCGAAGAGCGGCTCTGGGCTGGGAGGTGGGTGTCAGCGGGGTTTCAGGTTTGGGGAGAGGGGTGGTGAGCGGGTGTCTGGAGGAGAGGGGGTTTCAGTGAGTCTCTGAGTCGCGGTTTGAGTTGGGAGAGCGGCTTCCCCGACGATGCCGGTGCTGTCCTTGGTGTGGCCCCGGCACCACAGCACCTTCATTCCTCCCCCCTCTCCCTAAAAAGTCCTTGCAGCTCATCTCATGTCACTGGGGACATTCTTGCTCAGAGAGGGGCACAAACCCAGCTCCGAACCGTGATACCACCCCAGGGGCTCAGTGGGGCTGGGGTCACCCCAACATTTCAAGTGCAGGGCAATGGGGCAGCCCCCAGCCCGACCCACCATGGTGGGTGGGAGATGCTCATGTTGCCACTCTCGTAGCGGGGTGGGCGCTGCCGGCGTTCCCCGGCTCCCCGTCGTCTGGCTGGGCAGGGGAGTACCGGTCCTGCCGGCTCTGCCTGCCCACCCCGGGCAGCTTTGCTGACCTGAGCTCGGTGACATTTTCTTGGCTAATAAATAACCCGTCTGCTCCTCTCTCTCTGCCCGGGGGGATGTGCTGGGTATCTCCCGCGGGGCAGGCGGCTCCGGGGCCGCGTTATCGGCACCCACAGCATCGCCGCGGCCGGGGTTGTCTCGCTGGTGCAGGAGGGAGGGACGGGGTTGTCGGGGGGCACGGGGTGTCTGGATGCGGGCACGGTGCCCAGCGCTGGTGCTGGGCCCACCCTGGGTTGGAAAGGAGCTGGGTGCTAACAGGGTGGGGGTGTGTGGGTGTGCTGATGGGGGGGACACGGCTGCCAGCTGCAGGGGTGAAGCAGGGGGTGCGGTGTGGGTGGATGGTGACTTGGGGGTGCCTGGCATTGTGTGTGGGGTGCCTGGAGCGTGGGGAGAGCCAGGACCAGCCCATCCCCAGTGTCCCTGGCCCCTGGTCCTGAGGAGGGGCAGGCAGGTGGTTTCAGAGGGCACAGACTGTGCCGTGGCACCGGGCTGCTGCCGAGAGATGCTCCGTGCCCCGGTCCTGCCCATCACCCCCATTCCATGAGCTGAATCCTGACTCACAGAGGGAGAAGAGAAGCCCAACCCTGATTTTGCTCCTCTGACACTCCACTCATCCCAGATCCTCCAGCCGGGGGTGTGTGGATACAGCCCTTGGGCGCTTCCACGCCGGCGCCCCGCTCCGTGGGCAGGGGGTGGCTGTGCTGTGGCCGGTTCCCTCCTCCGAAAGAGGAACCTGTCGCTCGTTAGCAGAGCTGCTGATGAGCGATGGTTTCCTGAATTGCAGCCCCTTAACCTGATTAAGCCGGTGCCTTGGCAGCGCCTCTTCCTCGCCAGGCTCAGATCTCATCCCTGCCCCTGACGAGGGGAAAAAAAACCCCCATCAATCTCCTGTTTTCCGCGGGAGGTGGCAAGGGTGCAGCTCGTTCAAGGGCAAGGAGAAGGCGGGGGTGGGGGTGTTGGGAGGGATGGGGTTCAACCTTCCCGTGCTGGGCTCAGCGGTGACCTTCTGGGATGGAGCAAGTGAACAGCACCCATTTACCGAGGGGTGTGTAGGAGCCTCCTCGCCACGGGGCTGGGTGCTGCCTCTGCGCAGCCTTGAGCGGACACGTGCTTGTGCTGGAACGTTTTGCGTGGGGGAGCAGCCTCCTGGGCTGGTCTCCCCTCCCCCTTCCACACACACTCCCCCCCACTCTCAACTCTGGCTCATAGAAACACTGCCAGGGAGGGAACGGTTTGGCTCGGAGGAGGCTTTGCCCTTTAGGATTAAACAAAGAACAGTTTGTGCAGCTGGGTGATGCTTTGTGGGAGCAGGCAAGGCAGAGATGGGGCTGATCTGGGACCCCCAAGTCTCTCAGGCCCCCCCAAAGGAGCATTCATCCCCCAGGAGAGATTTATTTTCCCCTGAGATGCAGGATGCTGGGCGTGCCGGTCCTCCCTGTGCTCAGCGCTCAAAGCTCCACGGCAAAAGCCCCGTTTCTTTGACACCAAGGCTATTTCGGGGGGAGGGGGGTGGGTTATCTCATCTCTGCAAACACCCAGGGTGCCCCCACCACCACCTTTTCCCCAGCTCCCTGAGCAGGATGATCTTGGATGAGGGAGTGGGGGGGAAACACTCCGGCGCTGTGGTTCTGTGGCTCCGCTCCCGTCGCCGGTTGCGCTCACCGGCGTCTTCCCTGTGCCCTCGCCACGTGGTGTGTTCCTGGGAATGGGGGTGCCCTGAACTTTGTAATTAGGTCATAATCCACCCCAGCAAATGAATAGACCCTGTCTTTAGGGGTGAGGGATTAAAGATAAGGAAGTGGGGGGCTGGTTTTGGTGCGGGAACGTGTCCGTCGCCCGTCGGGGTGTGTTCCCTGGGCTGTGCTTGCTGCCACGAGTGGCTTTTCGGCTTCAGTTGTCTGAATCCTGTTAATGTTCGTTATTTGATGAGATTCCTGTGCTTTGGGAGCAGAAGTTTCCTTCACAGGGATAGGAAAGAGCCACAGGGATAGGAAAAACCACCGGAGATTTCCCCCTGGTTCTGGCTGGGAATTGCCTCTTGCCATCCTGCCATCCCTACTGTTCCCCCAGTCCCCATCCTGCTCTCTGTGGGGGGCTGTTTGCTGAGCACCCCTCCTCTGCATTCGGTTCCCAAACACCCCAACCCAGTGGCAAACCCCTATCTGACCACAGCTGCCGTCGGTCACCCGCAAGCCCCTCACCAGGGTGTCAGGGCTGGGGACCCACCTGCCTTCTCTCCCTTCCCCCTCCCTGCCAGGGGCTGAATAGCCCCAGTGTGAAGCTGAGCAACTGTGGGGGCTGGCACGGTCCCCCAGTCCCTCTTGGTGTGGTGGCAGCTGCAGCCCCCCTGCACCAGCCCACGGGCACGGAGACGCCGCAGCCCGTCCAAGCTCCATCCAGCACACGGAGGGTGCTGGGATCCGGGGCTGTGGGTGCTGGGGAGAGCCAGAGGGGGTGGAAGTGGGTTAATGAAGTGCACTAACGAGCCTGGGGAGACGCCACAAAACCCAAGGGAGGTTAGGGCACCCCTGGGTGCTGACTCAGCTTTGCCCAACATCGATTGTAGACTCATTTCTTTTCCATGAGGGTGAAGACACCCAGGCTCATCTTCAGAGCCGTGATGCTTTACTGCTGCCTTCCCACTTCTGGAGCAAGGAAGCAGGAAAACCGTGGGGACAAAGTTCCCCAACGGCCCGTGGAGCGTGGGCAGCGAGTGCCCCCCGCCCCGTCTGTACCCTGCCCTGCTGGGTCTCACCGCTGCGGGCACGGGCAGCCCTGCAGAGCGGTGCTGGAGCCAGGGACGGCTCTTCTGATGCTCTGGAATTTTTGAAATCGGGGCTGTGGGAGGCTCAAGCACCTCTGCAAGGAGGGTTTCTGATAACGGCCGTCTCTGGACTCTCCTGGACCAAAGCCACCTCCAAGCACTTAGTCTGGCTCCTGGTTTTCATGGCCTCAACCTCCTGACACCCCTGCTAGTCCCAGCCTAGCAAAGCTTGGTGCCACCCTGCCGTGGTGCTGAGCTTGCTGGGTGCCAAATTATTGGGGTGTGGGGGGTGTTATTTGATCACGGTTTCTCCATTAAAGCCTGAGACAATCCACGTGCTGGACACAGATGGGTAATATCAGGCTTCAAAGGGCTGGGAACCCAGTGGAGACTCAACCCTGATGCTCACTGATGTTTTCCAGCACTGGGTGTGGCAAATTACCCCATTGCAGCTCCCAGTCCTTACTGGGAAGAGCCACTTGTCCCCCGTCTCCTCGCAATACAGCGGTCGAGCAGAGCCCCGCGCTCACCGGTGACCTTGGAGAGGGCTCCAGATCCCTTCCCGTGGCAACCAAACCTCCGTGCCACGCTCCGTGGGGCGGGTGGGTTGGTTTTGAACGCCTTCCCACCTCCGTGGGGCCGGGGAGGAGGGAGACTGCGGTGGGGCAGGCGGATGAGTCACACTCAGCTGCTTGTCTTCAGGCTGGAGCAGGGTGCGGCTGCGGCGTCCTCGTCTTCGGGGGGCCCCCCAGTCCTTTCCTTCCGTGACGGGTGCTCGCTGATAACCCCCAGCACAGCATCATCTGTGGGGTGCGAGGATGTTCACCCCCCCACACCCCCTCCCACCCCCTCAGGGCACTGCACTGCCAGCAGCTCCCCTGCTTGTGTATCCCCGTGGGCTCTGGGGGGTATTAGGAAGAGTTTTGCCGAGCTGAGCCCGGGGGGCTTTAGGGAGGGGGAAGCAAATTCCCTCCGTGGCATCGCTCTCCGGGCTCCCACGTTCACAGGGCAGAGCCACCAACCTGCTTGTCCAACCTTGATTGCAACCCAGCCTTGGCTCTGTCACACCAGTGCACAGAGCTGCCAGGCTGGGGCTTGCCCAGCGCGGTGCCAACCCATTTCCACCCCCCGGTGCCTCTCGCTCTGCCAGGGAGAAGCATCGCAGGGCTGAACCCTCTTCTCTGCTCCTCGTACCGGCACCAAGTAGCCTTTTCCCAACGGCTTCAATTCCCAACCCGGTGCCCTGGTGGAGGGTGGAGGTTTGCCAAAGAGGGCAAACAAGGTGGCACCGGCGCAGCCCCGCGCCTGTGTGCAAACAAACCTCTTGGCAATGTAAACACCTCGCCTGCCTTTATCTGCGCTCAGAGCCCGGGACCAAAAACCCCTTTTGTTCCCAGGAAGACAGATGGCAGCTGGATCCAACCACCCCCTTGTTTTGTTTCTTAAGCAAATTTCGCTGACCGGGAAGGTTTTTATACCGGGATTTATGGAAAACGGGGTGAGCCGCTGCCGCGGGAGAGGATAAAGGAGACCGTGACCTTGCTCCCCTCCCTCTGCTGGGTCCTCTCTGCCTTGTTCCACCTGTCCCAGTGACCCCCAGTCCCAGCTGTGGGGCGGTGATTTGCATTCAGGGATGCCATTGGACCGCGTGTGTGTGCAGAGGGAAAGGAGGTGACCGCCGCATTTGCAGGGTGACAACGTGTTTCCTTGCTCCTGGGTCTGGGATTTGCATCCCAGCTCCTTTTCCTGCCGCTGCAAGTCCTGGCCCTGTCGGTCGGCTGCCAGATCCCAGCGAAACGCGACCCTACGGGTGTTTTCTCCCTCTGGGATTAATAGGGGTGACTCAGCTCACGGCGGTTGGAAGGCCATGGCCAATCCCTCAGGGAAATACTGGGAATCTGTTCTTCATCCTTTAAGGAGGGGTTTTGTAGGCTTGGCATTTCTCCTTTGTGAAGAGAAGGACTCGATTTCAGTGGAGGTGCGACAGGAATTGGTTTAGGTGAGGGGAAAAAAACCCAACTTACATAGAAAACTTTCCTGTTAAGTTTTAACCTGGTTATTTCAAAATCTGGAATTTGTTGGGTTGGAGGAAGATAGTAAAGACTGAGTAAAATACCTTAAAAACATCCTTCAGTCCAAAATGTTGTGTGAATATTCACCAGTGGGATTAAAGTTATGAAACTGCCCCTGTGGCCGTCGTGGATGTTCGGTGCTGCGAGATGTTTCCTTGTGCACAGAGGTGACAGGACAAGGGGCCAGGGGTGCAAGGTGGAGCAGAGGATGGTCCTCCCTGCCCTCTCCAGCTTTCCTGGAGGGACTGGAAGGGGGTCTCCACCCCCAAACCCCAGCTGTCCCAGCCTGGCTCCAGAGCAGAGGAGCTCCAGCCCTCGGATCATCTCCAGGGCTCCTCAGGACTCACTCCAACAACCCCATATCCTTGTCCCTGGGACCCCAGAAATCATCTTTATTTGTCTTTCTGGGCTGCCAGCTCACGTTGCCAGGTCATGTTGAGCTTCTCACCCCCACCAAGGCCTTCTCCTCAGGGCTGCTCTCCACCCATTTGTGCTTGGGATTGCCCAGACCCACGTGCAGGACCTTGCCCTTGGCCTCGCCGAAGTTCCTGCAGTCTGCACGATCCACATCAGTGTGTGACTGTCATTTTCCCAGCAGTTGACACTCAGGTTTTTAAAGTCTTTGGTGGGTTTTTTTGTTCAATGGAAAAGGCAGGTTTGCAAGCAAGGAACCAGCCTTCCCTCAGGAAACCCCAGGACCCACCTAGAGAAAAAAACATTGGCCAAGTTTTTTTTTTGTGCACCGTGTAGACGAATTACCGAGCCCTGTGATGGCAGCTCAAGGGACAAACCTGGGGCCAAACCAGTTCACTAAATCAAATTTCAACTGGTTGGCACTTGGCAGGTAACCCCATCCTGGAGATCTGTTTGTTCGGGGTATCCCAGGGTTTTTTGGTGGTGAAGGGAATCATAGAATCATAGAATGATTAGGGTTAGAAGGGACTCCCAGAGGTCATCTAGTCCAATCCCCTGCAAGAAGCAGGGACACCCCCACCTNGAGCGCTAGAAGGTCTCCCTGCAGCCTCCTCTTCTCCAGGCTCAACAGCCCCAACTCTCTCAGCCTGTCCTCGTAGGAAAGGTGCTCCAGCCCCTTTAGCATCTTTGTGGCCTCCTCTGGCCCCTCTCCAACTGCTCCATGTCCCATTCTGCTGTCTCTTGCTCTTTCCCAGCTTGTTGCATCTGTCTCCTGTGGCATGTTGCAGCCTGGAGAAGGGGAAGGCAGCTGGGACGGGCGGATTCGCGGGGAGCGAGGCGCTGGCAGACCGGGGGAATGGCGTTTTGCCTTCTCCATGTAGGGACACGCAGCTCTGGAGAGCAAATCCTGCCCTGTGCCTATGCAAACACATGTTTATGCCTGATGCAAACTCATCCAGGGTCCCCCAAAGCTCTGTCTGTTCCCCACTGACTCCCAGCAAAACCCCTTTTTCCAACTCTAAACCCGCTCCGGTACCACCATCTGCCCATCTAAACCACCGACCCCTCCTGTTATTGTGGTGTGGGGGAGGGGGTTGGGGGACAACTCAGCCCAAGCAACTCTGTCACTTGGTGACTTGGAATTTCCATTTCGAGCTGCTGGCGAAGGCTGAGATGAGTCACCAGCTCTGGCGTGACAGCCCGGGATGGGGAGCGAGTGGCAACCCGGGACGGGGAGCGGGTGACACTGGGGTGTCCCCAGCCAGCACCATGTGCTTGAGGTTGTCTAATAATGCCACTTTGTCCCCTGCAGTCGTGGTTTGGGCTTTTAAGTGGGCGTGAGGAAGCCCCCTGGTCCACGCCGCGGTGGCGTGCGCTGATTTGTGTCCGTGCTGACGAAGCCTAATTGCTGTTCCCGGTCGGGAGAGGCGAGGCTGGCTGGAGCGTGGGTGTGGGGTGTTTGCCCTGGCATACCCACCCAAAGGAGCACAGCTCCAAACCCATCCCTGGGGACTGCTGGGAGCTGATTCCTGGAGGTACCAGGGCCAGTCACACCGGGCTTTGCCTGTGCCCGTGACTCCCAGCGAGGGTCCTGGTGATGGTTGGAGGAACGCCGGGCTGAAGGGTCTGTTGGATCCCTCTTTGCTGGTTCCCACTGAAGCAGTGGTTTGTTTTTAGGATGAAAGGCCAGCTCCCAATTCCAGGAACGGGGGGAAGCCCAGCTCTCAGGACATGCCAACAAGCTGCCCTGCTACCCCCAGGGACGAGCGTGCCGAGAGCGTGCGGCACCATCCCTGGCACCAGGAAGGGGCCTTGGCACAGCTGACTCTGGAGGGCGGGGTGGGGGGGGGGGCTGTTTCCATGTACCTTGAGCACAGCCAGCACTGGCACCCCTGGATGCTGTTTGGCAGAGGTTTTGGTGCCTGACAGGATGCTGGCTCATGCAGATGTTGTCCCCGCTATACATTATGCCGGCTATTTACAGCCTCCCTGCTAGGAGACCAACTTATGTTTATCCTGGTGATTTGGCAAAGGCACAGCGGCACAGATGAGTCAGGGGCTGGGAGAAGCTGTTCTGCCACATTCCCATTGCCCCACCAGAGAGTTTTTCTGAAAACAGCCTTTTCTTGTGCTGTCTGCACAGTCCCTGCGATGGGGGAGTGACCCCTGGGGAAGGGGAGTGACCCCTGGGGATGGGGGAATGATCCTTGTGATAGAGGAGCAGTCCCT
>VXBZ01011128.1:75228-98584 GCA_013399135.1 Heliornis fulica | reverse complement strand
TCCATCCATCCATATCCATCCATCCATCCATCTGTCCATCCATCCATCCATCTGTCCATCCATATCCATCCATCCATCCATCCATCCATCCATCCTCCAGCAGAGGAGGAAGGGGGAGCAGGGAAACTACAGCCACTCAGTCTGACCTCATTGCCCAGGAGGTTATGGAATGAATCCTCTGGGGAGCTGTGGCTGCAGGAGTGGAGGGCAGGAAGGGAACTGGGATCAGGCAGGTGGGATGTACCAGGGGACCAACCTGGCTGCCACTGTCATGAGCTCATGGCCCCTGTGGACAAGGGAGGAGCGGTGGCTGTTGTTGGCATCTCTTTCACCAATACTGATGGGGTCCCCTGTAGTGTCCCCATGGGCGCATTGGTGAGATGTGGCCTGTGAGAGGGATGGGAGGTTGGATGACTGCTGGCTCCAGGGTGCTGGCCAGAGGCACAAGTCCAGCTGGCTGCCAGTGGTGTCACTTGGGGATGTGCAGGGGGCCAGAACAGTTCAGCATCACCTGGGTGATGGGGTACAAGGCACAGGTGAGTGTTGGTGAGGGCCGGGCTGCCACTTTGGCAGAGAGAGACTTTGGCAGGGTGGAGAAGGCAGCTCTCAGGAGCCTCTTGGAGTTCAGCAAGGGCACATGCCAAGTCTGGTGCCCCTGGGCTGGAGTAGTCCCCTGCCCAGGCCAGCCTGGGCCAGCTGGCTGGGAGCAGCTCTGCAGACCCCCTCAGGGACCATCCCCATCTCGGCACCCAACTGGGACAGGAGTGAACAGTGCACCCTTGTGTCAGCTGCACGTTGGGCTGTGCAAGAAAGATGGGTCAGTTGTGACACATCCTGGAGATGATGGGATCTCTCTGGAAAGGTTTAAAGCTCCCCTGAAGGAGGACTGGAGCAATCTGATCCAGCATACTCTGAGGGCTTGACACAGAGACCTCTAGAGGTCCTTCTGAATTAACAAACACTCCGTGTTCTGTGATCCTGTCACGTCCTTTGAAGCTTCACAGAGAGATAGACCAGCATGCCCAACTTTGCCCCTGCAGTTCTAGAGTGGAGTAGAGTGCAAGACAGGAGTGAGCTGTGTGTGGAACACCTGTACCCACAGCACAGCTCAGAACAGCTGCTGTCCTGTGTTACTGCCACATGTCAGAACGTGCTGCTGCTGTTGAGCTCCAGTCAGTGCAGTGTGATTCTGTGTATGTGTCATGCTTGTGGGCCTCTAGAAGGTTGCATTTGTTTACAAGAACCTGTTAGTTCAGGTGGCATAAAGCAAAGTGGCCGTTCACATGGCATTTTCAGGGCATCAGACGGGCCACAGAGGGGATGTGCACAGCTTTCAGGGAGCGTATCGCAAGGGGTCGTGCTGGCATTCAAGGACAGCGTTTAATCCATGTTGCTGAACATCACAGAGCTGGTGATGTTGATGCTGAACATCACAGAGCAGTGCCTGAGCTGGGTATGGGAACTGCCATGGGATGTCAGCCTGAGCTCTGTGGACACGTGCGATTGTTAAACTCACGTTTTCCTCTTCTCCTCCATCAGGTTTTGCAGCGACTGATTAAGTCTAGAGGAAAGTCACAAAGTAAACACTTGAACGTGCAGTTGGTGGCAGCTGACAAACTTGCACAATGCCCACCAGTAAGTACAGAAGAAAGGCTGAAGAGCTTGTGACATGTGGAGTTCTAAAGGCTTGTGCTGTGTTGGTCCTTGATCACAGCCCTGCATTGGGCTGTGATCAAGGACCAACACAGGACAAGCACAAGCACAAGTTATCACTTCGTGGTGACTCACTCAGCCCAGCATTGCAAACCTTGATCAGTGTTTACTGCTCAAAAACAGGTTGTTTGATACTTGCATCCTGGTTATCTCCTGTGCTGGCTTCACATGATCTTTGGTAAGGTGACAGGTCCAAAGTGACGTGTAAAGCAAAACTGATCATAGAATCATAGAATTTTTAAGGCTGGAAATGACCCCTAAGATCATCCAGTCCAACCATTAACCCACCGCCACCAAGTCTACCCTTAGACCATGTCCTCAAGCACCGCATCTCCCCGTCTGTTAAACCCCTCCAGGGATGGGGACTCAACCCCCTCCCTGGGCAGCCTGTCCCAATGCTTGAGGACTCTCTCAGGACAGAAGTTCTTCCTAAGATCCAACCTAAATTTTCCCTGGTGCAGCTTGAGGCCATTACCTCGAGTTCTGTCACCTGTTACTGGGGAGAAGAGACCAACCCCCACCTCACTGCAACCTCCTTTCAGGGAGTTGTAGAGAGCAATAAGGTCTCCCCTCAGTCTCCTCTTCTCCAAACTAAACACCCCCAGCTCCCTCAGCCTCCTCGTAGGGCCTGTTCTCCAGACCCTTCCCCAGCTCCCTCAGCCTCCTCGTAGGGCCTGTTCTCCAGACCCTTCACCATCCTCGTTGCCCTTCTCTGGACACGCTCCAGCACCTCAACATCCTTCTTGAAGTGAGGGGCCCAGACCTGGACCCAGTACTCGAGGTGAGGCCTCACCAGTGCAGAATACAGGGGGATTATCACCTCCCTGCTCCTGCTGGCCACACCATTCCTGATACAAGCCAGGATGCCACTGGCCCTCTTGGCCACCTGGGCACACTGCTGGCTGATGTACCAGCACATCAGCAAACGGTGTCATCGGGGGAGCAG
This sequence comes from Heliornis fulica, assembly GCA_013399135.1. Lineage (NCBI taxonomy): Eukaryota > Metazoa > Chordata > Aves > Gruiformes > Heliornithidae > Heliornis > Heliornis fulica. The sequence goes on along the minus strand of VXBZ01011128.1, from coordinate 95,925 downwards.
CGTGTTATTTACAGCCGATAAGTGGCTGCGTGAGCTGCAGGTCCTGGTTCCTGATGGGGCAGGCGGGTGCTCAGTGGCAGAGCCCTCCAGGTGTTTGCTCCAACTTCCTTCTGCCTTTGAGAGCCACACCTGGTGTCTGTGACTCAGGAGGGCACACTTGGATGAGGACTGGCTCTTGCAGTGTCAGAGCTGAGTAATGTCGGGCTGGTAGTGCAGAGATCACACCGGGGCAAGGATCAGGCAGCCTGTTCCCTGCTGTGTTACTCATCTGTCTCATGCCTGGAGCTGGGAGGAGATCCCACATGGATTCAGAGAAACGTGGAGCAGGCACTGGGAAGGTTTCTGTGGTCATTCTCTCAGGACTTAAGATAGGCAAACTGCTGACTAAAGAAATGGCCTGGGACAATCCAGGAACACACTTGGGAGTTGAGAGCAGCACAACAAATGCCCAGCCCTAATGGTCAGACAGTGCTTCTGGAAACCTTTCCTCATGTTACAAAGGCCTGAAAGAGATCACCTCCAATGCAGATGGCTTCTGTTCTTGATTCAGATGAAGTAATGATGTTCAAGCAACAATTTTTTTTCTGGAGAAATGATCCACTGGGATTTATTTCCATGAAACCTAAATTGGTTTTGTATGCATCTTAAGAGATCATCACAGCCTCCTCCTCCTCTCTTGTCTCCACTGATCAGGATTAGAGAGAGAGAATTGAGGCATTTCTGGGCACTCCTCCTGAAGTACAGCAAGAGATGTGTCTTTCTGACTGTTCCCTTGATAGGAATTGAGGTGAGACCACATCTGCTTTAGGCCAGTGCTCTCATGCCCCTCAGGTGTCCCAGAGCTGCTCTTCATGGGAATGGTGACACTCCATCCAGCAGAAAAGGAGACCTGGCAAGAGCTTTCTCCCTCTCTGTCCTCTTGCTCCCTGGCTGACCTTTTAGGTTGGCTCCTGCCAGGAGATAGACCTCACCTAACTGCTCACTGGTGAGCCCACCAGCCTCTGCTGCACTGTGGCACCTGCCTGTTGTCTCCTGGAAGAGTTGGGTCCTTTGTGGCCTCAGATGTGCCCAGAAATTCTGCCTTGGCTTATCCAGAGAGTGGTAATTCCGCATGCACAGACGGGCTTTCTGAAAGACACTGTCTCCAGCTGACTGACACTGCTACCAAGTTCAGGGTGTGTTTGCTCAGTAGGTTCAGTGAGGAATAATTCATGTGCATCTGTCAAACATTGAATTTTGGCAGGTTTTGCAGTGCTTTGTTGTATGTTCAGGCTGGATTCACGCTGGAGTGTTAGAAAGCAGAGAGAAAGGTGATAGGCTTGACTGAAATTTCCTCCTTACATGAAAGCAGAAGGGTTTAAGAGCGTGTCCAGAATGGAAAAGATCTGATTCATATTGCACCTTTGCCTAGTCCAGAGCAAGAATTTCAGAGGTTGAGACGAGTGCTGGCAGCAGCATCTGTACATGGGGGGCACGTCCCCACTCCTCCAGGTAAACACACTTCCTGCGGCGCCCGCGCTGCTCCAGGCCGCTCGCTCTTTCCCTGCATGTGATGTCCAGCTGTTGAGGGTGGCAGGTGGCAGTGGCCTCTCCATCCAGCTGCTTGGGTCACTGCAGACACCTGTCCTGCCCTCTCCCAAAGGCAGAGTCGCTCTGAGCTGGTTACAGGAACCATAGATGGCTTTGCTCAGGCTGCCCCAGCTTCCACCTCAGGCTGCTGGAGTTGCTCTGGAGCTTTGTTACACGTCTCATGCCTGATTTTCTGCTGGATTGTTACCTCTGAAAAGCTGGTGAGGAATTGGTGTGTGCCCTTCAGGTCCTGTTAACTAAAGCAAAATTGGAGCTTTTCTGTTTCAGTAAAGTGCCTCTGGAGAGGCTTGTGCCTTCCTAACCGCTGGTGGGTGTGAGCCAAGGCAAACGGCGCCGCACCTGCGCCTGTGTGTGGTGTTTACCCGGGGCTGTCGCGCCGCTTGCGCACAGGACAACCCGCTCTACGTTCTTCCCGCTTCCCGAGGTGTGTTTGTTCTCCCAGCGGCACGGAGAAGCCTGTGTGTGTTCCACAGCCTTGTTTGCTCTTTTATACAGTGATTTCCTCTCACTCCACTTGGGTTTGCTCCCGTTGGCTGAAATGAGGCGAGGAGCTGCCTCGGTCGAAGTGAACAGCGGGGCGGTAGCAGGATGTGTGAGGTGGCTTGTTGCATCATAGCATTTCCACTGTCTGTTCCTGGGAGCTGCTAAACTCTGCCCTAACACCCATCCTGCAGTCCTATCTTGTTGCCTGAGGCAACAAAGCAAGACCCTCCCTGTGGAAGGAGAAAATCTCCAGATTCCAGACTGCTCAGAGTCTGCCTTTGCCCCTGACTTGTGCAGCAGCCTCCACATCGCTGCTATTCCTGACTTGGAGCACTCAAAGAGAGATGCTGGTCTAGCCTCCAGCCCCACTGAGACACTCTGGTTGGTTCCTGAGGGCAGGATCTAGTCTGTCATGAGCAAAATAAAAGGCTTAAGATCTCTCCCCTTGGAGACAGAATGCCCAGTGGTGCAGGGACAAACACAGCTGGGCTGCCCAAGGTGACACTCCGGAGCTTGCCCGCGTTCTCTGCCCGGGCAGTGTTGCTCCCTGCTCCCCCAGATACCACTGGCAGTTCACATCTCCCCTGTCATTTGGGATGGTTTTTTTCCCTTAATTAATCAGTAGCTTTTAAAACTAGGGTTCAGATTATCTGCTGGTGTCTTGTGGCAGTGGGATTGCTGTTGGGACAGAGACCTTCATTATTTTAAAGCCAAGCATCCTCCTTGTTGAAGCCACGGGTCTATCTTTGTGTTCACACCTGGTACTAAGTTGGATTCTGGCTCCTGATTGGTTCAATTGGGTTTAGTTTCAGTTAACCAAGTTGATCCATGCTTTAATGAAGTAAAAGTGTACTTCTAAAACCAAAGACACTGCTGTCTGTCTTCTGCACTGGGACCCGCTTCATCTGTTTTGTAGCTCAGACTCCTGCAAGAGTATTTGTTATCAGTGAAGATAGTTTTTCATTTGCTGGGAGTCTGCCCTAAGTCATCAGATGGTGCTCTGTGTCTAGACATTTTAAAAATAGCTGTCTTTTTTGGCATAGTTCGGTTCAGGAATGTCTTTCATTATTAATTCCATGCTGATCTTTCAGTGATGGCTGCAGTGCCAAGCATGCCTATCACTGCATGACTCTGCTAAGCAGGAGTGTTAATGGCTCAGACAGGAGCTGTGTTAATCACACAGCTTTGTGTACACCAGTCTGGGGAGTCCCTGATGATCACTCTTGGATCCATGGCGCTGCTAACGGGGGGTACATCTCCCTCAGGTCTATTTGATGTAGCCTGAGAAATACCAGAAATTACACTCCAGCAGAACTAAATGTGTTGGCAAAATCAGGCAGTACCCCAGCCACATGCAGAGGTTCAGGTCCCTCCAGAGGTAACACTGCTGGGCATCCTTTCCCTGGAGCCTGAGCTCACCTTCCAGGACTCGAGGGCACCATGGGAGCTGGGGTTGTCCTCACGGGAGGAGCTCTGGGGCTCAGGCCTTCCTGTGCTCTGCCCCTGGTCATGGCTGGTTCGTTTGGTGTTGCTAAGGTGGGGTAACACACCTAGGATATTTCACAGTGGTCATAAAGCCAGCCAGGAGGAACAGCAGAGGACAGTGGCAATGAGTTTTATCTTCTGTTCTGGGAAGATCACTGCTTAATGTATATCACTCAGCAACACTAATGGACAGAATTGCTTATACAATAGCTATAACCATCATAACAAAATATTGCTGTGAATAAAACTCATTGTAAGGAAAGTTGGGCAGAAGTGGCTTTGCTCCATGACCCTTGCAAACAAGGTTCCCCTTAAAAGATCCTTGCCTCCCAACTACACAGAACAAATACAGTTAAGCTGTGAGCAGAACCACTAAACATGAGAAAAGAGGTTTGAGTCCTTTCTCTAGAATTTATTTTCCCTGTTAAACCACCAGGGCCCTGGAATCGGGATCCTGCCAGTTTTGTGGCTTTTCCAGGTGACCTTGGGACAGCAGCCTGAGTTGCTCACCATCACCAGACCGAGTGTTATGTTTCATTTAACTGTTCAAAAGGAGACAGTTCCACTGCAGCTCCTCAGTGTTCTTCACTAACTGCAGCTTGATCAGAGATCACTGCCAGAGTACCGTCACAGCTCAGTCTGTGTTCCTCAGAGGTGCCTGAGCTGGTCTGTGTGAGGAAAGGAAGCCTCAAGCAGCAGTACTGGCCTTCCAGTCTTGGTCTCTTCCTCCCACCCACCTTGCAGCACGTTCAGCTGCGTTGTGTGAGCTCCTGAAATGACCGACCCAGCTTACAAAGGAACTTGAGAAGCGGTTCCTGGGTTGAGCAGGAGGAGGTTGGAGGCTGTTTGAAGAGTTCACGGACCTGCTCGCTGCTACAGCCCCATCAGCTGAGAAATAAACCTCGAGACATAACTGTGTGACAAGCAAAGCTGAGTTTTGGGGAGCTGGGCAGAGCTGCCCTCAGATCCATGGCCAGCCATGCAGAGGAGCAGCTCAGGAGAACTGCCTGCAGGTCTCAGACCAGACAGCAATGTTCATCCTTTATTTAAGAACACACCTGTTACCTTCCAAGTGTCACATGGCTCTTTCAGCATTTTCCAACCCAAAGAGTATGTAAGCAAACCCCATTCTAACAGTTCCTGCCTTAACTATGTTGGACTTACCAGCTTCATCCACAAATGATGGTGTGAGCTGTATTATTGAATATGCAATTTACCAGCATGTGTTTCTGTAGCAAAGTGGGGGGGGGGTCTAAAGGGTATAGATAAAGATGGGAGCAATGCAAGCAGCAACACAGAATTAGCCCAGGGATGCATTGTGAAGAGCATTCTAATAGCACTGGTGGGAAAAGAAGAAAACTGAATTTGCTGGCAAAGGAGAAAACATTTCTTTACCATGCTGATAAGGGACTAAATTCAAAAAGAAATGAAGTGGCTTTAGTATTAAAGTAGGTTCTGGTCCAGACCTCTGGGCAGAAGGCAGCTGCGTGGTCAAGAGTGGTGTTAGAGTCACCGTGGGTTTTCTAGCTTGTTCTAGAGCCGTCAGCTCGAGGAGGAGGAGGAGGAGGAAGCAGCCTGTGGGTTGTATCAGTTACCCTCCAACAACACCTGCACTTCTTGTCATTTCCTGTGACATTTTCACAATAGCTGTTTTCCCACTGAGGTGCAACTTAAACCCGAGGTACAACACATGGGTTTGTGATGGCCGAACACCAGGAGTTTCTGATCAGCACTGGCCTGCTGACAATCCAGAGACTGCCAGCAGAACGTCCCTTGGATTGCTTGGGTAGCACAGAAGCCACATGGCTTTGAATTGCTTCCAGGTTCCCTGGAAAACAGCCTCTCTGTGCACTGCACGTGGATGGCACAGTGAGGAGGCCTGAGGCGAAGTGCTTGGACTTGTGTGTGACTCTCTGAACCTCACTGGAAGGTTTCAGTGACTCAGGGCTTTGGCTTTTTATCCTGGTACAAACCCTCTTTTCTTGTCTTCTTTGGTGATCCCCACACTCTGTTGTTTATTTAATTTTGAAGACTTAGCCTGATGAGAATTGTTTAATGCCTCTTTTTCACCCGTAACGTTGTAATGAACCAAACTTTTTGTCGTTGTGACCAGGAAATGTTTGACGTCATCTTGGATGAGAACCAGCTTGAAGATGCTTGCGAGCACTTGGCAGAGTACCTTGAGGCGTACTGGCGCGCTACTCACACCACCAGTAGCACACCCATGACTCCTCTCCTGGGGAGAAACTTAGGATCCACTGCACTTTCACCATATCCTGCTGCAATCTCTGGATTACAGGTACGAACATCCCTCTCGGCCCCCAACACCGGTACAGGCCGGGTGGGTGGCTTGAATCTGTGGGAAAAGAGTTAAATTACACTATGTAAAACGTATTAATGTTTGCTCTAGTAGTTGTTACTGGCTGTTTGGCCACCCCCAGCAGTAAGGTGGCAAGCTAAGGCCTGTAGTTGGTGAAGAGGTGGTCAGGCAGCCTCGTGCTGAAGCGCTCTGACCGCTCTTGCCTTAGTGGGCAATACAGGGGCCGTGTGTTTCCCAGCAAGGAGTGAGTTCCCAAGGAGGAGGAGGAGGAGTTAAATGACACTCTGTGGCATTACAGCCATATTGGCAAATGGCCTTTCATGAATCTGGAAAAAAATGTCCTTGCAAATGAGCCCCTGTCAGCTGGAGACTAAGCACGGACAGTGTGTCACGGAGGTGAGCTAACGGCGGCTGGGTTTCGGAGCACAGTGTCTGTAACGATCCCTTTGACTCCTGCCCTCGTAACGGCACAACACGTTCGCTTCTGGGGGAAAAACTTCCGTGCTTGTCTCTTGCATCAGCAAGTTCCCTTCACCTCTTTGAGTTCAATGAGTGTGAATAAAATACCTTTTTTTTCTCCTTTTTTTTTTTTTTTTGTTACCCATTGAAAAAAATTCTGACCCTTTTTTTCCACAGGGATAGCTCAAAATCGGCTGAACTTTGAAACTTCAAACCTGGCATGTAAATAGTCCTTAATGAGAAGTACGTGCTTTACTAAGTTTGAAAAGAAAAACATGTTTTTTGGTTAATAGTTGTGAATGCTTGAGAAGAACAGGACTGCAGCGAGCCTGCAAGCTTGAGGAGGAGTTGTGTATGCGTGTGGCTTCTAGGAGCGTGTGGAGATGTATGCCAAAAGAGTTTGAGCAAATTGAATGAATAATTCACCTGACAAATTTAACCTCTGTTCTGCTTGTAGAGTGTCTGGAAGCAGGTAACAGTTTTGAAGGAAATGATTCATTGTTCAGTGTTTTCAGTTAACGTGAAGCTGTTTTTTCTGTGAGTGGATTGCACTTCGCTGGAGGTGCATGGTACTCGAGGCTCACACCCCTAATGCTGTGCTTGGTTTTAGTAGGATCAGTAAGTCACTGTTCCCTGACTGGCTGAATGCACTAGCACTGTTTATTACTAATCACTTGCACATGTAAAATGTCGTTTCCATTTTCACTTGCCTTAAAATTTCAGTTTTCCATCCCTTCATGACAATAAAGTACCATCTGCAGAACTTTCACCTCTTCAGTTTCATTTTGAAAACTGGGTGTATCCACAGAATTTTTTTCAGGCATTTATTTCTCTCTGATCAATGGACACCAGCAGTGACTGTGAAATGTTGCTCCATTTACTTAGGGAAAACTCACACTGAAGATGAAAATCACCCCTGTGCAGTGGGCTGGCTGAAGGTATGCGTCACTTAATCCCCACTTCACCCTAACTGTGAAGGCTCAGATGGGACTTGAATGGTGCTAGTTCTCTGCAGAGGGGTCACTTTCTCCCTGAGCGAATGACACCCAACTAGAGGCTGCAGGATTTGGCTTTCGGTGCCGCTTGAGTGTTGAGGCCCATTTAAAGAGATGTGATGGTTTATGTGGTTCCCCTGCAGTAAAGGCATCCATCAGCTGAAGTGCTCCTCCACCTAGAGGTGTGCTGTTAATTCAAGCCTTCAGAAGTACTTGGATCAGTTTTATCTTTGACATGGTAATCAAAGCACTGGGGCCAATCCTAGGAATTAAACTAGCTTAGGTGCTTATGATATATAAAGAATTTATATTTCTTATGGCCCTGTGACAAGTCCTAACCTGAGCCCACGGGGGACTGAACGCTGAAAGCCCAGAGCCTTATGAGTCGTACCTGAGCACTGCACAGATTTGCCAGGACAATCTGTATTTACTCCACTTAATCAGGACATATGTGTATCCCTTTTTCCCTTGATTGTGGCTTGAAGTTTATTTCCCTGAGAATTGAAACTTCTGGTTTAATTTAAATCTTTGGGCTTCACGAAGGTCACTGGGGTGAAGTTGAATGGCAGGGATAGAGGAGAGACAGGCAGGGCATGCCCAGCAGCGTGCACTGTGCAGGAGCATCTGCCAGAGCCAGTGGACCTTGCCCACAGAGATGTCAGTGCTCTGCACACTCACAGTCCTCACTATGAAGAGTGTGATTGTCATTGCTAACTCCTCGGGGACAGTGGTTCACCCTTGCCCAGTCCCTGTGCAGCGATGTAGTGTAGTCTGATTTCAGCAAGTGGAGCTAAATCCCATAGTTAATCGTTGGAGATAGGTGTGTTGTAGGCTCCAAGGGCTTTACCTTGTAAGTCACTTACTGCAGAAAGCATAATGCAGCTCATGTCCAGATTGAAGTTACTTTGGGAGGAAGAGCAGCATGCAGCCACACCAGTTCTGTGCCATGTCTAACCGCCTGGGAGGTGGACGGCCCATCAGAATGAGAGCCGGGGAGCGGGAAGGTGCCTGGAAGGGAGCGGGTTGCAGCCAGGGAGCTCAGCTCCGGCAGGGGAGATGGAGGGTGTGAGCACAGGAAGTTAAAAGTTGCAGTTGATCAATTTATTGTCTATCAAAATTGTATGCCTTTGAGAAATAAATCTGAGAATAATAATTTGTGAAGAAAATAGGCAGATTTGGCACATAATTGCTACTAAAACATGGTGCTAGAAGGAAAATTTGGGAAAAACCTGGTAGAAGGTGCTGCCCAGTGTGTGTGAATGTGTGGAAGGGCAGCTTTGCCGTGCCAGCTTCTAATGTGGCATCTCTGAGCCAGTAACCCTGGCAGCACTGATGCACAGAAAGGGCTGTGACATCGTATCTGCCGTGCTGTAAAGGTACACCCCTCTGCACAGTGACCTCCCTGGGCAGGCAGAGCTCTTGGTATAAATTATGCAGCTGTGGGAGAGAGAGGGTGTAGCAATAGGAGGGGGGTTTAGCCCAGAGCAGCAGCCTGGATAGCAGGAATGAGAGAATCAGACGATGCTGTTGTGTGCATGAACTTGTGGCCGCAAGAGCGCAGCCATGGCGGCAGCGTCGCGCTGGCAAGTGCGGGATCAGGAGAACTGAGGAGAAGTCAATCAAAATTGAGGGTGTCATGGAGAGGAAGAAAGGTCCTGGGTTTGCCCTGGGAGTAGGGATGGCCATGCTCTGGAGAGGCAGGGTGTGGGACAGCCACACACAAAATCCTGGGTGTAGGTCATGCCTTCATTGAGCCAGATTGCCGGCAGAAATCGTGAACTAATTTTGTTCACGTGACAAATGTGGCACATTATCACTGTGGGAACGAGGGGATAGCTAAGGCTGAAGCTTTTCATGAATAAACTTAGAGAAGGATTTTCTGTCAACATGTTTAAAATACTGATACCATTTTAGTTAAGTGAATTAGTTCACATCTAAGGATTCCAGCTACCCCTTAGCTGCCTGGTGAGCTGTCCCCCTGTGGTCATAGATAGGGCTCAGAGCTGCACCTTTATGAAAAGCAGAGAACAGACATCTTCAGGTGTTCCCTAAATCAACGCTCGGGATTTGCCAAGCGGAATAGAAGCATGAATGTTACGTTCATGATCAGAGAAAAGTGATAAATGCTGAATACATCAGCTCACTTTTCATGCTAACTGGCCTGTACTGTTTGACCAGGTGAATACCGTAAGGTACACACTGCGATACTGCGTTTGGTCTGCTTTCAGCTCTAGGAACCAGACTATTCTGTAACCCGTTCCTGTAGCATACAAATTTTAATATAAAATTAATAACAGAAAAGTGGATGGATTCTGAAAGACCTCAGAATAAGTCTCAAAGCAAGCTGAAACTGGTGAAATACTCTTTGCCTGTATTAACGCTTGGATTCTTTGGCCCTCGTAGAGCCAGCGTATGAGGCACAGCAGCCATTCTACAGAGAACTCTCCAATTGAGCGACGAAGTCTAATGACCTCAGATGAAAATTATCACAATGAAAGGGCTCGGAAGAGCAGGAACCGCTTGTCTTCCAGTTCCCAACACAGCCGAGATCACTATCCTCTAGTGGAAGAAGAATACTCTGACTCATACCAGGACACTTACAAACCCCATAGGAACCGAGGATCCCCTGGAGGATATAGCCATGATTCACGACACAGGCTTTGAGTTCAAGAACCTGGGGGAAAAATAGTATTCATCGGTCCATACCTTGCCATAACGTAGCTAGGAAAGCAAACAAGACCATCCTCATTTGGCAGGTGTAACGTGGTTGTACTGAAGTTGCACTCTGCTGTCCTTTGACGTTAAGTAGGGGGCAAAAACAAGTTACCACGCCCTTATGTTTATGCCCGATCATTAGATTGTGTTTTTAATTTATTTTTGGTTTTTTTTTAGTACAGCATTTGCATTTATAGCCATATTTTTTCTTGTCGTTAGATATTAGACACATCCGTTTGTAATTTAGGGTACTTATCAAGGCACTTATAAAATAATTTCCTGTGCTGGAAATTCCAAATGACCAGTTCCAGTTGGAACCAATTTATAAACCAATTCCTGTTGGAATTTGGGTGAATTGACTAGAAAGTCGACTTGAGCATGTTGCAATCAATTGAGGCAAACAGAAATGAAAAAAAAATCCGAAAATTACAAACCACTGGAAGCCAGAAAGTCAGCGATGGTTGTTTCTTTGCTGGAAGCTCAATTTACATTTAAAGTTAGAATAAAAGGATTTATTCTAACTACATATTTCCAGAGTGGCTTTTTCAGACAAACCAAACGTAAACTGCTGTGAGTGCCAAATAAAGCAAATTATTGCAGCAGTTACAAAGTAACTTTCCAGTTTGAAATTATTTTTAGAGCTGGCATGAATGTTGCAGCGAGATGATTTCGTAGTGTAGCCAGCAGTGACGTTTGTGTTGCGGTCAGCGATCGTGAGCTGTGGTTGGATAAGGGGAAATAGAAACGGGGAACGAACGAACTTCACAGTGGCTCGAATGGTTAGAGGTTGAGAATAGTCTCTTTTTTTCCTCCCCTCTTGTTTACCTGAATACAGCTAGTAGTCCCAAAATGGAACATCAGTGTGTAGATACATGATATTTTTTCTCCCATTTTTAGTATTCTGCCTTTTTAAATGGAAAAGGTTACACCCTTCTTACTCAGTGTGTAGAGTACCTGCATTCCAATACATCTGAGTACCTACCTATACATCTGAGTACCTACCTATATGTTACATCTTTCAAAATCCACCTTTGAATGTCTGAAAATTCCAGCACCGCACAAGAACTCTCCAGAAGATGAGTTGAATTTTCAGTAAGGAAATCTGAAGGGAGTGGGGTTAAATACTCCTAAACGATGAACATTTAACACATTGGTTAGAATTAGCTTGCAATAAATGGAGCATCAGGAAAAGAAGTCTGCTCACAGTAGAGTTGTCGAGCTGACGTTTTTGATTCAGAGAAAATCTTTGGAGATACTGCTGCCTTACTTCCGAGCAATCACTTCTTTTCACCTCCTGAGTCTTTAGTTTCTTTAAATAGTTAAACCTACGTGATTTAGACCTTCTGTCTTACACGATCAGTGAAGCCTTAGATCCCGTGCGATTGAAAAACTTAACCTAAGCGACCATTTGTCTGCCCCCTGCTGTGGGTAAGCAGAGCCCCCTGGAATTCCCCGTTCCCAGAACTGACAGACCTCTGCTCAGCGGGCGGGTTTTTTAATGTAGGTCGTGTCAAAGCTTTTTTTCCCCCAAAAATGGGAATTGTTAACTTTTATATTTGTTTATTTTCTCCCCAGCCTGCTAAAAGGAGGCTTTAAAAGCATGTAGCACTAGATGAACGTCCTGAATATTACGGTTTCTTCTACTTTCCGGACCAGTTAGCAAAGATCACTGGTGTTTTCCACCATCATTGAGTCTGGTTATCTTGCTGTTAACAATGAGAAAAGTAATTCATCTCATATCTGGTACAACTAAAAATGAGGCTCATCTCTAGCAGCATTAAAAGATTGCGGATGCACGATTCATTCTTTTAAACAACTTGCCTGCCCAGAAGGCAGCCCTCAGCACCACTAGATGATTCAAATGGGCCAGTTACCAAGAGAAAAAAAAACAAAACCACAAACAAAAAACTCTGCATCCATTGGAGAAAGAGAGTTATGGATATGACAGACCTGATCCCGCTTGATTTTCTCAGGCTGAATGCCTGCAGGTTCCACGAGGGCGTTGAGGCTGAGAGAGCCCGGCGAGATCGGCTCTAGGAGCGGCAGCCTCAGCTGCCTTCTCTGGTGTTTTCTGCTATAGCACAGTGGAGCATTCTCCAGTCATTTTTACAGATCTTTGTTACGTGTACAGCACACATACCTGCATGAGAAAGGAGGCATTAGGCAAAACATTTTTTCTATAAGCTTTAATAAGTTTCTTGTTTGTGTGCATTAAAGTATTAATTGCAAAGGATGCACTGAGATGTATAAACCTAGATTAGACAGCTGTTTATCTTTATTCTGTAGTAGCATTAGGGATCAGATCATTTATCTGCTTGAAGATATTTGCATTTTAACGGCAGGTACCTGCAAAGCACCTACATATATTTTCTAGTAAACAAGGTTACTGCTTTATCATTTCCTAGACAAAAAATGTAATTTATTTCTCGAGCCTTTTGGAGCCTTGTTTTCAAGTCTTCCATGTCATGCTAGCGAAGGGAAAGGTCTACACAACATGTATGCACAAACTCCATCACCTGCCACATCTGAAGTGCTGTACGACTTCGTTGGTTCTGCTGACAGCCAGCTCTGAGGGAAGTCATGTGTTGTCTTGGAAGAGCACACCGAGTTCTTTTTTTATGTGGGTTTAAGTTTACTCTTCTTTGTAATAAGTTTGCCCTGCCCATTCCACTTTAATGTAAGAGATCATTTATTTATAAGTGATCCAGCAGGCCTGCTTCCTTGCTGGTTTTTTATTCTTTAAAGATAGATACATCTTTAAGTATGAATATACCAAATGTGCTAATAGATTATTCATTTATTCTAGAGACGAGCTACAGGAGCTCTTTATTTTAAAAAGTAAATTATTTTTAGGAAACACAGCAACGAGCAAACGCTGCAGCATTGATCAGGACATGTTAACTGTGTATTAGACCTTCAGCAGTGCCAGCCAGCTGCATCGTGGTTTGTTACGCAATGGCGCTGTATAAAACCGTGAAGTTCATGTATTCCCAAATGGATACAAGTAAGACTAATTTTCCAGTCTTTGTACCATTTCTTCTTGTAATTAAAATGCTATTAAAGATGGGAGTTCTGTTCCTAAGCTCTGGCTTATACAGAGGATTTTTAAAAATGTTTTAAAAAATTGTTGTTACCTGAGATTTTCATTGGGACATTTTTGGATGGAAACAGCAATCTCAGTACCTAAAGACAGCATTCCTATGCTTGTGAGTGAACTAGCAAAGTATTTCACAAATCTTGAAGCCACTTTAAAGGTCTATTAATTGTTAAACTTCTTATTTAAAATACTTTGGCAGGTTGTATTTAACAGGCGTACAGGTTCTTTTCCTAGTTCATAGATGACCATTTCTCCCCTGGGATGTGCTGATGCTGTTTTCTAGCTGAGTGCACTAGGAAGTTCTGTTGAGAGGAGTGCAATTAAACCTCTTCTGTATCAAACTGCAGTTCAGAAACAATTGGCCAAGTTAGATGATAATTTTCTAAATGGGTTGGTTTGGCAAAAATCAGTTCCTCTGCTATAGAACTGATTGCACAGTAGGGCCTGGCAACTGGTGTCTGTCCCCAAAAACCATCTTGCCCATGATTTTGTTCTCCATAGGTGAGAGCAGTCTGAAGGTCATGGCTCTGCTTCTTGGCCGCTGAGCGCTCGGCCTCTTCCTGTGCCAGGTGGTTCTCACCCATGACCCCAGCTGCAGGAAACTGGGATCCGAGGTGGCTCCCAGACTTGTTCTCACAGGGTTACTCTTGGGTGTCCTGCAAACAGGGAAATGTTGTGCTGTATTTTCATGGGTCTGAAAGCTGCTTCTGGAGTTGGGATTTGGGGGTTTCATCTTTTTGCTCCTTGCTGGTAAAATAATGTTTCGGACATACTTAGGAGGAGACATGGTAGCAGTAGGACTGGCGAGATGATGGTGGTTGCTCTGGATGTGTGTAGGGCCCTCACTTCAAGTTCAGTTTGGGCTGCCAATCTCCTGAACTCTGTTTGGCCTCAGTACTGTAGACATCTCTGAAATGTCCCAGGATCTGATGTCCCACATCTTCACTGAAATACCATTCTCAGAGTAACAGTGCTAAACCTGTTACTTCCTAGCTCACTGATATGAGTAAATTATGGCTTTCATTAGTCATTTCTTCTTTATAAAGGTATTAAATGCATCCTCTGCTATGTTTTCTTTTACAAGTTCAGTGCTGCTGAAGCCTGTCCTTGATTCTGTGGCCTTCAGGGTTTCTTTTAAAGCAAAAATAATTGGAGATACAAGTGAAAAAATCAGATACATATTTGTAAAATACCATTTATACAAATGTGTTTTTGCTTCTAAAAACATATATTGTAAAACATAGTTAGAATACTCCAGTCAGTTAAAGTTTGGATATGTGAGGTTATGCTACCATGTAGTTTGTTGCAGTTACCTCTCATTCCTCCTCATAGTGGTTCAACAAAGAGTGACAGGACTGCAAGGTACTGTGAAGTTGCCAGTTTTAACTCTGGGGGGAGTGAGGTTCCTGCTATCTCTAAAATTATGCCAAAAGAGAGTGTAGTATTTGAAGAGTTGTCATCTGAATAACCTTTGTTAGAATGTTAATTCAAGTTCAGTTAATTTTAAATAGAGAAATAAAGGTATGTCTTTAAGGGGATATTTTAATAGTGTAAAATGCACGTAAGGAATTACTTTGGGGAAGAGCTGAAAATGCACCTTAGTCCTGAAGTTTGTGCTAAGATCACTCTCATTATTCATGGAACCCATCGAAGAACTCAAGAGAAATACTGTAATTGAGTCCTTAGAGAGAATGTTGTGAGGAGGTAGAAATTTGAAGTGTTAGTAAGAGCATGTCATGTCTTTATTCCTTTGGAAGTGGTGAAACTGGGAGCTTGGTCTGGGTGATGTTTAGTAGACCTGCCTTCTCCCCTCGCATTTCTTGGCAGCGAGTTAATACCTGGATTAGATCCTACAGGCACCTACTACTGGACACAGCAGTTATTACTGTCTTCTCTGAGAGGCAGCATTTGCAAGATCCAATCATAAATGTCACATGCTGATTATCATCTCTTATCAGTATTTCCTGAAAAACAAGATGGAATTACATTTAACACTACAGCCCCCTGGATTTGAGTTCTACTCTCTATAAGCAGTAGAAAAATCCTTATAATGAGAAAAATATATTGTACAGGACAGAAGAATATATTTTGCCTGGGGGGTAAAAACAGAATAAGGAAGAAAAAAAAAGCACATTTGTAATAGCACAAGTTCACAACTCCACTACTGCGTTTGGCTTTGCATTTTTGAAAAAAATGGGTAGATATTTTGATCCAGCATCAATGGATTTATTGCATTTTTGATCAGTTTAACTCGCTGCCTGATAACTTAAGCAGTTTATTTCTAAGCCTTGCATCTGTGATTAACTTGTATTCCTTCCATACTAATTAGTGGGAAATGAAAACCTTTTAAGATTAGAAAGTCCGCTCAATTTCTGCTCATTTCCTCCTCAAAGCTGAAATTACAAGAATAGCTCCTCGTTTTGGCCACCTTACAGACTTTGGCATATGACTGATGAATAGAACACGACTACTTCAGTAGCCCAAGGTCGGGAATGAAATACTCCCCATAAATGAGTTCCTGGGGCTGCAGACCTACTGGCTTTCACCTGTGGGAATAGGGAGGGGGGGTGAGAAGAACATTACACCCCAAGAGCTGTGGACAAGTCCACCCAAAGCTTCCACTGCTATTGCTGAGAATTGAAAACATAAAGTAAAAGGGCTGCATGCTTAGACCTGAGGTGTGTTTACGTTTGAAACGCCCGATTCTCTTCTCGTGCAGAGAAAGTCTGTGGCAGTGTACAAGAACAGCATAGGAAGAGAACCAAGCAAAATGCAAATTGTATGTGTGAGTGAGAAATAAGAGGGGTGAAGAAAGAAGATGAAAACAGTCATTCAAACTGCACACTATGGACCTTGGGCTTCTCAGATCCCAGAAAGTCTCCGTTTCTCACCCAAACTGGTTCCCAGTGACAGCTTGGCGGCATTAACCTTCAGCCTCACTGGGAGCCAGTTCTGAGTCACGCTGGTAAATTACTGCCTTTACTAAAACAAATAATAAAAATACCCACAAATTCCTGTTTTTTGCTGATTTGCCCCTTTCTGTTTTTACTTCTATAGATACTGTATGTGTAGCATTCTACAAGGCATGCTGGGTAAAATATACTATGCAAATGTGTACAGTGTTGCATGCTTTGCTCTCCCTTTGCTTTTAGTGGCTTTCAAAGAGAAAAAAACAAACAGAAAAGTGGTGTTATTTTTGTGATCAGAATCATTTAAAAGAGAAAATGCAGACTGCATGCTGATAGTATCCTCATTTCTATGGATTTGTTTTATGGAATTTAGATGTACAAAAATGAACTGCATTACAATAACTTTTCTACAATAAATGAAAAAAAGTACAAACCATTTTAAAAGTCTTTTAAGTCTCTTTGTATTCTGCTCTCAAGAAGCTCCAAAGAGTCGCTTGAGAAAAACTGCTCTGGGTGCTGCATTACTTTCATTGTTTGACTGCTGCTTTTGGCAGCAGCTTCACGTGTTTGCATATTTAGTAAAAATTAATGAGATTCTGAAGAAAGAGATGCATCTGGCCTGTGAGATGAATGAGGTTTATTTTTAAATCTATCTGCTCTTAAATAGCTGCTGCCCTGAAGTACGTGAATACATGTAGTATCTGACTGTTCCATCACAAAGTAAAATACTTTCAGCCAGTTGCTCGGTTGAAAGATTCTCATAGACATTAAAGGCCTTTGGATCTGGTCCTCAGTATGATCTCACATTAATTTAAAATTGGTTCCTAGACAGAATGAAGCGAAGTATTAAGGATTGAATAAATAATTAAAAGAAAAATTAAATACTGTTTATGGTATCTCGAAAATGAGAAAGCACTGAAAGATGCTGCCTGTAGCAGAGTTCCTCTCCCAAAGAGTAATGGGAACCAGCGGCCTAACGGAGATGATGTGAACATCAGAAAAGCCTGTAAGGACACCGCTCTCAACCTTGGACTGAACCAACTCTGCAGCAGCTCAGGCTTGCCCTGAGCCCCACCAGACCTGTAAGGACAATGACCTGTTGGGCTCCCAGTACGACTGCCCTTCTGTTCGGGTTGCTGCTGGAGGGGAGCACGGCGGTGGCCGTCAGCAGGGCTCAGGCACGTGTCACCCATCGCCTGGGATAACCGTTTGCACAGTGTGCTTGTCTCCACAGCGTGCTGTGGGGACTTGTGTAGGAGGACAGAAAGTCAGTGACCAGGTAAGCTGCATGGTAACTCTGAATTAACGTTGGATTTTACCAGTCTAGTGCATGTGCCATTCAGCGTCCAGATATGAGCATGCAGTCTTGAAATGAGCTGTTAGTAAAGAGTTGAAGGTCTTTAAAATAAATAAAAATGGAGCAAAATTCTATTTTGTGTGTTTCTGTATGATCCTAGAAGTTAAAAGTTTGTAAGCTACTGGATTTCTCCTCCACAAGTCCAGGTTTCTTCTGTGCTGCTGCAGAAATGCTCAGGTGACCCACTGGCTGCCTCACGGTTGCTTGGAACACGGCGTACGCAACCTGAAAAAGGTATTTTGAATTTCCAGGAGGAAATTGCGTAATGGTATTCATGATAAGCTGTGCTGATTTGAGTGCTTCTTAGAAAGCTTCCACCAGCAACAGGAAGGCCAGTGTTAGTGTTGGCAGGTAAAGAAGCAGCAGTACAGTACGGGCGAAAGCAGGCTGCCATACAAACATCTTAAGTGACAATTTAACTAACAGAGGGAAGCCAGAGATGAAACCTTAATAGCTTCCTGCCCCTAAAATACATCATCTATCCACTCCTCTTGGAAAAACTGTCACTGTTTTTGCAGCTGTTGGGTACAAGCATGCTGGTAGTCGGGGTTGTTACGTGGCAGGAGCAAGAGGTGTTGGCAGCAGTGAATGATCTGTCCAGCACAGCCTGATGTGGCTCCAACAAGTGCTGGCTGCAGATCTTTAAAAGTTGTTTCAGTACATCACAAGGTCTAACAAAAAAAAACCCAAAGCACATGGAATGGGGGAAACCAAATACTCTTCTATTAAAAAAAAACAACCAGAATGAGTGTTTTAATTGAATTTTGCTACCCTCTCACATAGCTGTGCAACCTACCTAACCCTGGAACGAGCCCACGGGTTTATGGCTGCCTCTCTGTTTACACCAGAACCAAGAATGAATCATACACATGTGAAGTTCTCAGCTGAGGTACGGCAGAAAGGGGGATGAATTGCTGGTTAATGAGTAATTGAGTTGCAGGCTGACTGCTGAACTTGTGGAAAGTACCACATGGGAGGAGCTGCTTCATTTACCTGCCCGGCATTCGCAGTGCCAGTGACTGCAACTCTTGCACAGGGACAGGTCCTGCTGTAAACCTTGATTTCGCTTTTGCCTTCCCTAATCACCACCTCCGATGCCACTGCACTTGGCTAGGAGATTTCCTTGCTGGTCCTAAGAGGAATACACGAATCTTGTTAACACCAGGAGTTAACCAGGATTGGTAATACTGTGGATGATAAATCGTCACTACTTTCCTGAAGTCATGCTGATTGTCATGTTTGAGGCTGAACATTGACAACAGCAGAATGAACCCATGATTTACCTGCCCGCTTCATATTAAGAGACGTGTTCTTTTAGCTGTGTAGCAAACAAAGGTTTCACAGACCAGCTGGGAGGTGTTGAGGCTGTTTCCCTTGACATACTAGGTAGCTGATACTGCATCACTATTAGTGCTGAAAAAGGTGTGAAGCACCATGGCTGATAACACATTATACCTATTTATTTTAAACCTAGAGGACTACAGATCTGTTACTAGTGCAATGCATGATTTACTTTCAACCTATTAAAGTTGTAACATGCTGGTGTATTATTTTCTTCAACTGTTAAGGACCACATATATTCCCTGTCACTGCAACAGAAAGCATGGAAGTCTGTAGAACAAGGGGAAATAGTTCCAAGCTGGAACGTAGGAAGTTCCATCTGAATATAAGGAAGAACTTCCACCATGAGGGTGACAGAGCCCTGGGCCAGGCTGCCCAGAGGGATTGTGGAGTTTCCTTCTCTGGAGACATTCAAGACCAATCTGGACAGACTCCTGTGTGATCTAATCTAGATGATCCTGCTTGGGCAGAGGGGTTGGGCTAGATGATCTTTCAAGGTCCTTTCCAACTCCTGACATTCTGTGATTCTGTGAAACTCAGATTACTACTGGCCTTCCTACTTCAACTACAGGCCAATATTGCAGCAGGGAGAATAAATGCAGGAAGCCACTTTCGGAATAAAAATCGCTAGAAGGAGGGAAGTCTTAGGTGAGAAAGGGCCAGTGGAGGTATAACTGAGTGTGGAGATGTGCTGGCCTGCAAAACAGCCAGGGGACAGGGGGAAGGGAGGCCATGACACAGGTGAGAGGACAGTATGGAATGAGGAGCAAAGCCAGTAACATGCACTATCAGTGGCAGCAGTACTATGGCATACGGACAGTCTGAGGAACACAGGCATGATCAGGGCTCTTGAGATGTTAAGGGCAGGGAGGCTGAAGGCATCCAGTCCATAAGAAGCTTCTCCATTTCAAGATGGAGGCTTCACATCCTGCATGAGGATGAAGATCGACTCTAAGGCTGGCTCAGCTGCCACACAGACAAGCAGAAAGGAACCCCATCAGATCGCTATGATGGTAAGCAGTGCCTTCTAACTCTGATCTTCAGAGGAGCTGCCTTTTGAACTTAAAAACCAGTTTTCCCACCAGTTTCACCCTTTCACACCATCTCTCCTGAAGTTATGTTTTACTTTCTCAGACAACTGTGGGTGTAGGTTTTCTTTACCAAGGCTGTCAGGGGTGGTTAAGATGAAGGCATGTCCAACAGCTGTGCATCCTATCTGCAACTCGAGAAGACTTCAGTTACAAATCCTAGTGCTGAAAATGCCCATTGCTTCAGTTTATATCTACTGCTGGTGTCACTGAAAGACAAAACATGACCAGCTCCTGTAAAATGTGTTTGTACAGCAGTTAGTAAGGGCTGTGAGGCTGAAAGTAGCAACATTAGCTCTGCTAAACAGCTTTCCTACTAGCAATTGATTTTGTCTGTTAAATAAAGCTGTATTTTAGTCAGGGATGGGACAAATGAGGGCAAACAACCCATGTCTTGCATCTGGGATGTCACAGGGATGTCACAAAGAAGTGTGTGTGGCAGATCACTGAATCACAACGTTGGCAAAGATCATTAAGATCTCTGAGTCCAACCGACCCTGTTCTCTCCTAATCCATCTCCCTGAGCACCTCATCTCCCCGTCTGTTAAATACACCCGAGGATGCGGACCCCACCACCTCCCTGGACAGTCTGTTCCACACCCTGACAGCTCTTTGGGGGAAGAATTTCTTCTGACATCTCATCTGAACCTGCCCTGGTGCAGCTTGAGGCCATTCCTCAGCCTCCTCCAGACTAAATCCCGAAGCTCCTTCATCGGCTCCTCAGCAGGTTTGTTCTCCAGCCCCTTCCCCAGCCTGTTTGCCCTTCTCTGGACCCACTCCAGGACCTCCATGTCCTTGTAGTGAGGGGGGCAGAACTGAATGCAGCACTTGAGGGGTGGCCTCACCAGTGCCCAGTCC
>VXBZ01011128.1:49022-74719 GCA_013399135.1 Heliornis fulica | reverse complement strand
TCACCAGGATATGGAGGCTGTTCAACCATCAGGGTGAGGGCGAGGCGGCGGGAGGGAGGTGGAGGCAGCGGCCCTGGGACGTGTCAGGTGCTGGGCCGGGGCCTGAGGTCGATCCCCGGCGGGGCGAGGCGGCGGTTCTTCGGCGCTTGTGAAACCGCTCTGGGGACGGCAAGAGGGGTTGGTGGGGGGGACGGCGGCGGGGTTCCCTTGTGAACCGTCACGGCTTCGGGCAAAAAAGGGGCAGCCCCGGGTCCCGAAGCCTTGGCCGGGATAATGTGTGTGTATGGGGAAGGGTGGGAAGCGAGGGCGACCTGCGGCCGGGAAAGTTGAGGGGTTGTGTGTCTGTGTGTTTAACCTTCCCTCGGTCCACGCCGCCCAAGTCATTGGAACGCTCATTTCCTGAGAGGGGGATGTTGAATTATTAACGTGCGTGGAAAGAGTAGAGCAGTGTTGTGTTGTAGCGTGTAGTTTCATGTGGTCATCTCCAGGGTATGCTTTGTTAAGGGTTTTAAGTGATAAACCTCCCTGTCTGGCGAAATTGCTCGTGTGCATAGAGTGGATGTTATAAATAGCTTCAGGTTTGTAACACCTGTCTCCATACAGTAAGATTTCGGTGTGAGTTGTAACTTTAGCAATAAAACACGTGCTGGTGCTCTTACCCATGTTTATCAAGTCTTTAAAATTTGATTTTGAGTGAACTAAAATACCTTACACATGCGTGTTGAATGCTCCGATTCTCTGCCCATTAACACTTAGTGCGAATGCAACAAACTATTTTTGTCTTGTAGCGTCCAGCCCCACCTCAGATCTCCTGTTCCAGCTGATTTCCTAACATCCACTATGCTGGCAACACCACACCCGAAACAAAAGTTCCTAGTTATGTGGGGTCAGGTAAGCAGATATTTTTACAATATTGTGCAGTTATGCAAAGTTATTAAAACCAGAATTTGTATTTGGTGGTATATAAGACAACTCTGCAAAACCACACAATATTGGTAAAATCAAGACTGAGAAACCTCACTTACCTGACCCCCATTCCCTTCCTCTGTCCTCTGTGTACTTTGTGAGCAGACAGAGAGCAGATCTCTATTTCTTTCAAGCTTGGACTGAATTATAATGTCTGTTGCTTTTGTGGAGCACTGGGGAGTGGGGGAAGCCCCTCCTCACTTGCATGAATAGACCTGTTGAAGCCCAGGTTATTTGTGCAAGCAAAAGTTTTGTAGTGTAGGTGAGATCAGGCAGCACTTGCCCATCCTGGAAATCACAAATTGGAATGTGCTTCGCAACACCAGCTGTGGAATTCAAATTCAGTTTTGTCATGTACAGGAAAGAAGGTGCTAAATACCAACAATAATTGATTCTGGCATTGAGCTTTGAAATGCGCTCCCATATGTGTCAGAGTAGTTTTGTGTACTACTCCTTGGTTCATCTAAAACTAAATTGGGTGAGTGTGTGCTGTGAAGTATTCGTAGGCGGATCTGTCCTTCAGGTCCCAAACCTGCTGAAAGAACAAGGGCACTGAGGGAGAGAGGTGGATCACCCTGCTTACAGCACAAATCAGCGTCATCATGGGTTTTAACAACTCTGCAAAGGGATTAAGATGTTGCAGGCTGTAAGAAAAGTACGGCCTTGGAAATCAACATTTAACATGTGTGCTCTGGAGAGGCATGTGAGCTTGTGCTATGGCTGTAGTTTGGGGTTGGAATACAGAGTACAGTCTGTTATAGTCTGCAGACATGTGTAGAAGCTTGGGAAGGGATCCCAGCGGGAGATTGCCATAGCAGTCCAGAGAAGGAAAAACCCACATGTAATCTCTCAGAAATTGTTCCCATGGATGTGTACATGGAGGAAAAAATTGACAGTTACCCACCTCCTCAGAGCAGGACACAGGGTTTGTTTACCTTCACAGACACAAACCTGTAGGTATGGCCCATGAAATGTGGCCCCTGAAGTTTGGTAGTGTTTGCTCAGGAAATCAGTCAAAACCTAACCTTGTTCCATAACACGGTTGTTATCGTGATAGCAAAGTTAACTCTGTGACTTACTAGTGATATTTTCATTTCAGAGCACAAAGTAATCATTGTTGGTCTGGATAATGCAGGAAAAACGACCATTCTTTACCAATTGTAAGTATGAACTGCCCGTGACGTTTCATGTCTTTCAAGGTGTGCAGTGTATCTCTGACTCCTTGTTGCTGCTTTCCCTGTTGGTTTTTACTGCGAGAGCATTAAGCTGAAGATTACTGAACAGTGTGAGTGGCAGTGGGTCAGCCTGTGTGTTTAGAGTTTGGAAAGGTCCGTATTTTGCCTGGTATATAAATAAGGTTTTGTTCAAAGCTTTTATTTATCAAATTACATTGCTGTTACCACTTAATCACAAGTGCCCTTGGTGTCACTGTGTAGGCTGGCTGCCAGCTCCATAAAATGTGATTATATTGAGGGTTAGCCACAGGATGATGCTGCTAACCTGAACCATGCCACAGCATGTAAATACTAACCAAATTGTTCTGTGAGCAGGAAAGCAGGGATGCCTGACCTCTCCATGCCATGACTTGTGCCCTGCATACTAAGATGGACTTTGGTGTCATTTGTGTCGGGGATGAAGGAGGAAGGCTGAGCTCTGCCTGCACCCAGGACAGCGTAGCTCTATGGTGTTGGTAGCTGTCATGTAGCTTCTGCCTTGATTAGTGGCATCAACTTGTATTTGTCTTGCATTAACCTTGCTACTGGTTTACACAAAGCTTGTATGGGCTGCGTGTCTCTGGTTCTCAACTGCATTCTGATAAGAGGGTACACGTTTGTCCACAGACTGAGAAGCTTCTTGGTGGGACAGGCGACTCAAGGTCTGTTTATAATAGAAGCAGATTTGTGATTTCTCACGTGAAGTAGTCAGGTATTACAGTGTGTTCCCGAGTCATATCAGCAGTAATTCCTGCTAAGTGATATGGCCATACTGGACCCATCCTACACTTAGAATTATACTTTCCTAATATGTTTGGGTTTTGTCAAGTTAGGATCTGCTTTTCCCTTCCTGAAACATGAAACTCCTGCAGCATTTCCAGCAACTTGTGCCCTAGCACACTCTGCAGAGAAAGTGAAAAAATGAAGGTGGTTGTCTTTAAATCAGGAGTGAGAGAATTTAAAAAGCATAAATAGAAAGAAGAATATTTTTAAGAGGAGTAACTGCAGCAGCTGAGGGCCGTCCTCAGTGCATTTTAATGCTGCCTGTGTCTTTCCACTTCCTCCACAAATGTCCCATGATTCTTCTTCTCATCTTCTTCTTTCTGTAGTCTCAGTGTTTTCTTTTCCTGTTTGTACAGTGGATCTCTCTATGCCTCCTTTTCCCTTACACCCTTTTTTAGCTTCACAGGACTTCCCCTTCTCTGATCTTGTATTCCCCTTCCCCTCTTTGCTGCTTTGTCAGGCCGTGTGTTCACTGTCCTCTCTGCCTCCTTAAACCCTACCTCCAGCTTTGCATTTTCCACTTTTTTCTCTTTGTGGCAGATAAGTCTTGTGCATGTGAAGGAATATGTTTAGCTCTTTCCATAAGAGTTAGGCAGAGATAAGGAGCAGGGCAGCTGTGCTGGTTAGTGCGTGGTCTGTTACCTTGATGTCATGGAGGGTCACAGCAGGCGTTGGAGGGGTGATTCTTCTAATGGGTCACAGCAGCTCCACACACACTTCATTTCTTCCTGTTCTCCTACTCCAATCTCCTCCCTCCCCTTGGACAGCAGTGGGAGTTTGTGATCATGTATCTGGAAATGCATTAAGCGTCACATTCAACTTGTTTCAGCAGGGAGGAGGGGAAAAATCTACCTGGCATCTTACCGTCCATGATACGATAACAGATTGGGTGTGAAAGGTGGCAGGTTCAGCCGAGGAAAGGGGGGTTCATCTCTTACCAGCAGAACTCTGCTAAATCTGGGCTTTTAAATATGAAATCAGCCACAGGCTTCTTAGATTATTGTTATCCCTTATTTGATTTTATGGTTCTTTCTTCTAATTCTTCTCTTTACCTTATATAGCTTCCCTCAGATGTGAGGGGTGAGGTTTGTTATTACATGCTGCAACCACACTGGGTAACAGGGATTCCTTTTCAGACCAGTGGACCATCCCCTTTATCTTCTCTGTATCCCCTTCAACACAGATTTCAAAACTGTTAGAAGTCTCAAACTGCTGTCACTGTAACTTCTGAAGTCTTAGCAGAACTTTCAAATGTGAATGTAAAAGATAAATAAAAAAATCAGGCATATCAGAAGAAAAAATAATTAAGTTCTCTGAGAATGGTTAATGTTTTCCTTGAAGCTGCTTTTAACTTCTGTTGCACGTTGCATATGGTGGAGTCTAAATAATTTGAACTACTAATTTGAGTAGTACACATTTGGCTCTTGCTATTGATGAGAAACTGTTTGTCTTGAGGACAAAGTTGCACTCACTGTCTCTGAAGCATCTCAGTATTTTGGAAATATGTAACATCAGTGTTTGTCTGACACTGCTGAAAGGAGAACAAAGTTTGGACATACAGAAACTGCATTTGTAGAGGACAGACACTCTTAGTGACCTGTACTGGAACAAGAATGAGATTTCGTATGTTTAGTGGAGCTGGATGATGAGCTGTTGTTTTTTGCAACCTTGGAAATCTTGTGGCTTAACCACAGTCTTGAAGCAAAACAACTGCTCTCGCCCTTGCATGCCAAATTCAGCCTGGATAAAGAAAACCTGACTGCTCAAAACAGCTTCTGAAGCAAATTTTCTCCCAGCTTTATGATTTAATTAATTGTAGTAGCTTTGTGTGTGAATGCTCTCTCAGCTCTATAATTCGATTATTACATAATTCACCGATCCTCTTTTTTGTTGCTGTTTTTATTTATTCCCCTTCTGCTGTCAAACCTTGTCTCTATTTGCTGCAGAGGGAATGCTTGTTATATTTCTCCTGCTAAGCATTCTGCCTCAGAATAGCCATCTTCTTCAGTTTTTATGGAAGTAGGTCAGTGTGGAGTCCTGAGATGTTCCAGAGTGCAGGTGACTCGCCCGTTCTTGCAGTTTCTCACCGAGTCTCTCTCTTTGCTCTGCAGCTCCATGAATGAAGTGGTGCATACCTCACCCACCATAGGGAGTAACGTGGAGGAGATCGTGGTTAACAACACGCGCTTTCTGATGTGGGATATCGGAGGGCAGGAGTCTCTCCGGTCTTCGTGGAACACCTACTATACAAACACCGAGGTGAGGATGGAGGCCCTGGCGCAGCGGCTGGCAGAGGGGATGCAGCATACCTGAGATCCATACCGGCGTTGCCTGTGCTTTCAATGTTACCATAGCTACTTCAGGGGACTTCTGCTTCGGTTTTTGAAGTCTCCTCCTCAGCAAGCTGTTGTATGACTTGCTTTTGTGTTTCTTACATAAGATACGTAACGCAGAGTTGTAGTTGAAACTGTTCTTCATAAGGATTTTCTTTTTTGGGGATCTGCAGGGGCTCCATTTGTACGGCAGATCCCAGCTCTTGTGGGCCGTGACTGCTCTGTCTCTGCAGTGGGTACTCCAAAACAGGGTCATCTCTCTGGAGTCATGACTAAAAGACCCAAAATTTTTCCTCCAGGGTGGTGGAGGCTCTGTTGTGCAAGCTCCCATGATCAGTTTACTTAAGCAACCCGAGTTTTTTTTAGAACATTTTAGCAGTGGGGTTGCAGCATATATACTGACCTTGATTGAAATAACCATTAAACCACGGGTTCCTGTGTGGTATCAATTGTGTCTTTAGAAAATAAGCTATTTTTCATACTAATTAACTTTTCTGTGCTTAACTGTAAGGTGCTATGACAAGTATCTGCATATATACTCTTCATGTGCGGAGTTTATGGGATATCTAGATCCCTCAGATACCTACTTGCATGTTAGTAGTTGAAGTAGGAGAAGAAAGCTGAAACACATGTTAGTAGTTGAAGTAGGAGAAGAAAGCTGAAACAATTTACCCTTTTAAGAATGCAACAAATCAGATTGGGGTCTGTGTGCTACCTCAGTTATGCTAAGCACAAAACCAGATGATCTGGTATTACAGAGAAACATACATACATTTGCTTTTGATAGTAATTTTTCCACTTGAAATTGAGTAATAGAAAGTCAAAAGGTGTGTCAGAGCTACCTTTGTGTACAGCCCGCAGCACAGGTTGTAAACAGCACCATTGCTGTGGGCAATCATGTTCTGCCTGGGAGAAGAGTATCTGAAATACTGAAATATCTGATAAACTAGTGACTGCCTGGATAACCTGGTGGGAAGTGATCTGCTCTGATGACAAGTGGGTGGCCAGGAAGGTGGAGTTTGTTCTCTGACTAACGATTTTCCACTTTTTAAAGTTTGTGATAGTTGTTGTGGACAGCACGGACAGAGAGAGAATTTCTGTGACGAAGGAAGAACTGTATAAAATGTTAGCACATGAGGTGAGTAGACCCTGTGTTTTCTTTGTTTAATATTTGTTGTGGGCAAGATCTGGATGATACATGTACGGGAAACAGATTTACATGCTGTTTGGGAAAGCTCTTGCTTATGCCTGCTAGCAGGAGATGGAGAGGCTTCTCCAGTGAAGACCAAGGCAGATATTCACACTCATGTTCTCCCAGCTGATGGGTAGTACTGTACCAGAGCTGTCTTGTTACTCCTAGAAGCTCTGTCTTCTGTGACACTCCCAATAAAGCTGTGAATGAGTACCAAATCACTGAAAAGAACTCCCACGGAAGCAGCTTTTCAATTTCCGAGTTGGTTTCTAAAAAATATTGTTTCCTCCAACAACTTAATTACTGTTTTCGATAGCTCCACGGTTGCTGGATGTTTTCTGTTTTCAAAGTGAAAACAGATACAGCCTTAATAAACTGTCTTGTAGCAACCCACTATAAAACTGAAGGAACGGATTGCCTGGGCCTGTAGTAGCTGTCATTGTGTGTGTACGTGGGATTACAGAAGGAGCATGTAATTTGTGAAGACCCTCTTTAAAATAGAGCCCTTTGTCAGGTCTGAGCTCCTGGGGTCTGACTGGGAACCACTGTGACAGTGTGTAAACCAAGGAATACCTATTCCATGACCCAAGTGTCCCAAAGACTGCAGCCTACCTGTGCAAGTGCAGCAGGACCACAGCCCTGATTTTTAACTGAAGATGTGTTTTCATAAGAGCTTGGTTACTGCCGGGTCTCATAAGACATTTTTAATGCAAACTGGATCAGTTTGAAATGACACTGAGGACACAAGTGTCAGAACACAAAGATGTGCATAAAATTGATGGCATTATATCCCCAAAATACTACATCTATATTTAACTGTAGCCACTGTTCCATGGATGACTGCAGGAAGGAACAGCAAAGACTGTCTATGTGTTTCCTTTGGGTGATCGTGCAGATCCAAAGCACTTGACAAAAAACATGCTTTGCCCAGTGTCTTGAGTTGCTGAGTTTTGGTAGTTTGGTTAAAATTGTGTTTATTAACATGCATTGTAATAAAGTAGGTCTGGTTTCTTTGTTGTAGGGTAGAGTTAAATGTGGTGTGGGGGGCGCTGATGCTGTCGTCTCTAGAATTTCAGAGATGCACTCTTGGTCTCTTGCCATCACTAAACAAAATCTGCATCTTCTGCTTCATAATCTAACAAGGAAGATGCAGAAGTTGTGAATGAATTCGAATTGCAATGAGGGACATCTGGAACTCCAGGCAGCACCAGTGTCCTTGCTTCGTGTGGGGAGACTACTTCTCAGTTCTGAAAGCACCTATCGAACTGTAAATGTGCCCGTTGTTTTACAACAGGATGTTTTCAGTATTTTCTGCTAACTGCAAACACCATGACATTTAAAGAGAGCTGAAATGAAAATGAAAGATTTACTTAGAATAGCTTTTCCTTACAGTCCTTAAAAATCTTTGATTTCTGGTAACCAGTTCAATCAAATTTTTAAGGCAAAATTGAGTTGCCCAGGTCAGTTCAATTTCTGGACCACTAGATCATTTGGAAATTCATTTTCCTGCTTGCCAAAGTTAGTGTGCCTGATAGGCATTTCAGTGAATGAGTCTGGACTTCCTGGGAAGACTTTTTTACTTTCAGAGGGACAGGTTTTCATTAATGTGTGCCTGTTCCAGAGTCCTTCCAAGCACCCTGAGATAAAATGAGCTTGCCCTAAGAGTCACTTTCTCTAGGTTGCTAGTACTGAGGTTTTAATTACTGCACAGGCCTTCTAAAGGAGTTTATCACCCTGTGCTTGTTCATGAGACATCCATGCTTTGATTCTAAAACAGTGCAAGTGATGATTTTAAATAAAATATTTCCACAGCTTGACTTTACACCGTCTGTGGCAGTTTTGGTGCTCCTTCATGGGTGGGATTTCTGTCACAGAGGGCTGCTGTGCAGTCTGCTGATTCGGTACTGAAATCTGTCATAAGTGTGGGATCCATCAGTGCCTGGGGCGTGTTTACAGGGGCCGGGATGGTGGGCACAGAGGCAGAGTGACCTGCACAGGCAGGGTTAGAGGTGTGTGGCTGTGTCACAGTTGCACACATAGAGATATGGGGTGCCTCTGACCCTTGTGGGGGTCACAACAGCTTACTGCACGTAGGGGTACAGATCATCCAAGACAAAATTTGATGGTTGGTCTGCTGGATCAAAGGGGTTTCAGCAGGTAGGTGTCAATCAACCCACAGCATTTCCTACTTTAGGGGGTTTTGCTGGGACTTAAGGTTTTCTACTTTGTTCTCACACCTTTTGCCTCCGAGTAGTCATCATATTTTTTCTTCTTTCTCCCTAGGACTTAAAAAAAGCAGGTTTGCTGATCTTTGCTAACAAGCAAGATGTTAAAGAGTGTATGACAGTAGCTGAAATATCTCAGTTTCTGAAACTGACTTCAATTAAGGATCACCAGTGGCACATTCAGGCATGCTGTGCTCTAACTGGAGAGGGGTAAGGGTTACTCCTGTCTGCAGGAGGGGATCTTCAGTTACTTCAGTACTTTTATTGTGGTGGTTGGTTTTAACGTGCATTCCTCCCCTGTCAATAATAATGTTTAAAAGATTTTTGAGCTCAGAACATAGTGACTTAAAATGAGTGTGATTTGAAAACCAACTTTCACATCAAATCCACAGTCTCACCTCAGAGGGAGAAGAATTTTATGGTTGGGGTGGGGGTGGGAATAGCTAAAAATCTGTTCTGGTGTATTAAGAATAACCACAAGCAGAGATAATTTTGGTGTATGCCTTGAAGTGCTGGGAGTTGAATTCTCTCTCCTGTGTGTAATAAGATATAGGAAATACTATAATCAGAGTGAGTTTTGTCTGGAAATGATTCCTTCAGTCAGAATCAGATAGATCTATCAGAATTTTATTGGTGCCATGAAATTACTTTTTAATTAACCTGAGAAGTGCAGGTATTCCTTAAACCCTATCTCTTTTGTTTGCAGACTGTGCCAAGGACTCGAATGGATGATGTCAAGACTGAAGATCAGATGATTTTTAATGACCTCTTTGCACGGACATTGCTTAAAAGGAGCTGCGCCCATGATTACCTTCACAGTGGCAGAATTACTGGGTTAGATGTATTTATACTGAACTGATTTCAACTTTATTTTCTACATAGATACACACATGCATATGTGTATATAAATTAAGACCATTCAGCAAAAAGAAAGATGCAGTTGAGGCTCCGGTTTGGTTTCCTGTTTGTTTTCCTCTGAGGATGTGTTTAAAAGCTGTGATCAACCTTCTTTTCAAGATACAGCCATTCAGAACAGCCCGATGGTGAGCGTGAGAGGAAGAAGCTCCTGAGTCGTGACTCTTACTGTTCTGTGGTGGTCCTCTCTGGTCGAAGATGCTGGCTTCATTATTCCAGTAAATTAGCAAAGAAATCAACGGCATAGATACCAACTTTCCAGTATTTTTAAGGTTACTGATGTTACAAATGCAAAAATATTTTCCTGTATGTGTACTGTACATAGTTGTGTATATTTATACCTCAATTTTAGGTCGATTGCAATCTGTTCAGACCGGTGTGTAAAGCTGAATCAGTATCTTGACAGTAGTACTAACATTTGACGTCGCCAACATGTCACAACTTCTTTTCCTTTGTTATCTCTGTGGCCATAGCATCCATCAGACAGTTGGCTCACCACAACTTTATAAAGCAAACTCTCTCTCTTAAGACCCTTGCTTGTTTTTCACCTGATTTTTCACTTCGGGAAGACGCCATGTTGGATCGGAGCGTACGGATCGAACTTCAAATTACAGTGTCGGCAAACAGTAAAACTTTGCCAAAGAGTTTAAAATGAAAGATTTATTTTTTTTTTATTGTAGCCATAAGTGGATTAGGTGATTCTAAGAAGCGTGTGTCATGCTGTCCTGTGATACTGCTTTCCTTTTTTTGCAGTGCAGTTCATTTATGATTGGAGTCTAGTACAAGTACCTTTAGCTGTCATAAAGGGAAAAATTCATCTCTTTTTTTAAAAAAATTTTTTTCTTAACCAAAGAAGAGGCACAAAAGTATGTTTTAAAGACCCACTGGAATCTTGCAAAACGAGTCATACTCTGTATCAAGTGTTTTTCAGAGGAAGGCACGCTTCTCTCTGGTAGCATACAGTGTGTATATATACACCTATATGGGATGGATGGAACCAGGCTGGGGAACAGGACAGACCACACTACTTGAAGAGCAGTAAGTGACCCCTTGATCGTGTTCCCGCTGTTCCAGGGCAGTACTTCTCAAAAATACAACTCCCTCGTGCGGTCCCCGGGTGAGTTACAAAGAAGTGGCCAAACACTACGTGATTCTCTCTTCTTACTGTAGTACCTAAGAGGGATGGGTGTCCCATGCAGGGGGACGGGCTTCTCGGTGGGGTGGCAGTCAGGTGGTTTGAAATGTCATCAGTATTGTGAACCTGTAAGTAGCCTTAATCATAGGCTTTTATGTGGGAGTTGTATGTTGGAGGAGTACAGTAAAATGAAATAAAACTGTTTAAAATGTCCCTCCCTTTCGTGTTTCCTACATCTGATGAGGATGGAAGAGACATTTTAACGGAAAAGCTTAGTTGGAACTTTTTTAGGTGCTTGTCTTTGGTCGTGAGATGAGGTCGGTGCATCTGCCTTCCCGTTTGCCCGCTTCACTGAGGACTGTGGTGTGAACTTGCGGGGATGAGAAGGGAGGTGATTTCAAAAGTCTGTATTTAACAAAGGCAGGTAAAGAATTTAACTTTCTAATATATTTTTGGTATCTCTTTATGATGCTCACTGGCTAGGGAATCTGCTGTCTTTGTTAAACATTTAAATGTGTACATGCATATCCTTCTAGTGCATGCACATAGATAGTGGTATTTAACTGGTGTATTGCAAAATGTATAAATGTTTGAAGAAATAACAATTTAATGCGAAGACTTCTGCAGTTTGTCTGGCAGTACCCTCAAGAAATGAGCTCTGTGCACACTTGCCTATGAAATGGAATTGTACGTTTTCTAGTCTTGAAAAAGAAAAAGCAGACTTGCTTTAAACTGAAGTGTTTGGGTTTTGAGTCTTATGTCTTCCCTTTCATCCCTTCAAAGTGTTTAGCTTTAGTACTGCTAAACACTGAATCTGCCTGGGTTGTGTGCGCTGGATGTTCCTTTGTTTCTAAGAAAACGAGTTGTTCCTGATAATGAACAAAGAATCATGGAGATTGTTTTAATACCTGCTTCTTGCTGAAATTTGCTGCTTGCTCCTTTGCTTAAATATGTAGGAGCTGGTACATCCACATATTGAAAAGGTGGTGGGTTTTGCCAGGTACAGCTAATGTTTACACGTAGGTGAACTCATGCTTACTCTTTCTCTCTCGGTACCCTGGCTACTCCCACCTCTGTGGCCTCTGAGATACTACGTGGTTCACGTCATCGTTGTTTCACGCGCGGCAGCAGGCCCCAGCAGTGGCTTGAGCATAGCTGCATGCGTGGAGACTGCCTGGTGCAACTGGTTTGTGCCCTGAAGGGTTTGGAATCCAAAAGTTACGTAGTTTTCTGTGTGTTGGGTGGTGAAGAATCCAGCCTTAACCTGACTGCGCTCCTTTGTGAGTCACGTCAGACAGAGCGATGAGTTTGCTGCCGGGTTTGCGACCCCATGGTGTTTTAGAGGCAGATGTGCTCTTCAGTAGGTGGAATTCAGCAGTGGCCAGTGCTTGCTTATGCAGTGCCCACCTGTAGCGTTCCTGAGTGGGGTTTAGGAGTCAAAGGAGGACGCACCTTTGATTTCAATGCTGGTTTTGCAGTCTGTAATGGTGATGGATTTTGCCTGGGCCACTCTTTGTCACCCTTTTGTAAACGGAGGGGACCATTCATGTTCTCCCTTTGTGTGTGCACCTTTTAGGTGCTTAGTGAAAGCAGAAAAATGTCACCCAGATGTTACAGGGGAAGATTTTTTTAGGCAAGTTGTCTGCCCTTCACGAGGACGTGTGTTTGCTCAGATACTGCAGAGATGAACATTTGAAGAACATGCAAGTAGCATGTTCATGCTCCTACCTCATGGTAGTGCTGTGACCGTGAGGATCCTTTCCTACATGCCTTGCCCTTGGTGTAAAGCCAGGAATGGTTTTAAATAGCCACCTAGTAGACATGGAGAGGAACAGGGCAACAGTTGGACACACCCCCCTGGGCCCTTTTTTTTTATGTGGTTCTTGTTTACAGCTTTTTTCTTTCCCCTGGAGGAGACAAACTGTGTTTTTCTCACGACTGTCCATAAAAATGCAAGTAAACATTGCACCAATGCTGCTTCCAGCCTCACTTGGTTATTGTTTGGAAGGGATTGTCTTAGCATGGGTCATGACCTGGATTTGTATTGCTTTTGTGTTTTCATGTGTTGCCGGGACTTTCAGCTAAAGCTCAAGATTACTTTGCCTTTGTTCTTTGCACAATTCTTTCTTGGGATATTATACAGAAAAAGGGAGGGGTCTTTAAAAGTGGAGGTTCTTAAAGTTTATGCTGCAGAATATCATTTTACTAGCAAAAAAACCCAAACAGAGCAGTAAGAAATATTGAAAATGTTTCTTTTGGTTTAGCGGACAATAAATGTGGTAAATCATCTCTATCACACACTGCCTCTGTGACCTGAGAATTGCACAGGTTTTTAGTTGTGAGGAAAGGTGGGATATAGACCTTGGACAATGTGAACAGGGATCTGTCTAGCTTTGTTTGTGTAATGTTTCTGTTTCCCAGAGGGGCTTCGTAGCGGTTTTGCTGTGCGTTATTGTACAGTGTGTTCCTGGGTGTGGGTGTGCAGGTGTGAATGTGAAACGTTGCATCTGATGGGCACCTTCTACAGTCTATGCAGCTCAAGTGCCTACAGCTAATTCAGTGATTTATTTTTCTTCCTGTGCTGTAATTCCCATTCCCTTAAAATAGATATATTTCTATAAAAGCGCCTAAGAGTGTGCACATGAGTGGGGTTTTTTCTCCTTCCTGCACACTGGTTTTAACATGATTTATGATAAATTTGTTACAGTTCTTTCTATCCTCAGCATTCCAAGCACTTTCCCACTTAGCAGACATTGTGCAGCCAGCTTGCTTTGAGAAAGGCACTCCTAAATCTCTCCTCATTGGTTTGCTGGGATTCTTTTCCAGTGCTCTGTTTAAATACCAGTACTTGGCCTTGTATGTGACCACAGGGAAGTAGTTCCTTTTTGGCTGGTGAAACCCGAGCCCTGGGACTGTCAGGCTGATGATGTCTGCAGAATCGCTTTCAGCTGACCCAAATGAATGTCATGTTGAGCCTTTCCTTGGTGTGTTGTTGGGTGTTATGGGACAGGAGTGATTTAATGCCACGGAGACTGGCACCAAGAAAGAAAAACTTGTGTGCATATATATATATTGTGTGATATGTATTATAAACACAAGTGTGACTTGAACATGGTGGTTGCAGTGAACATATTAAATGTACAAGTGGAACTCTCCGGGGTTGACACTGTAACTGTTTTACAATGTGCTTCAGGATCCTAAGCAGAAATTCTGTTCTTGCCTTACTTGGACTTTACTGGTTACGACCCAAATGGTACAGAAACCTTTCTGAAAACGTTCTCCACATCCAATAGTCACCTTCAGTCCCAGCAGGATCACAGACCTGTGCCACCCCTGGCCTTCTGGGCCATGTCCCTTGGGAGGAGGGTCACAGGTTGGGTGGGGGTCTGAAGCTTTTCCTGTTTGTATGTTCAGACTCCTTAGCTGCCACTGGATTGAGAGAGCACACGCTGCTTTGCCTGGAAGGCTGTAAGTCATTGTAAAACACCACCTTGGTGTTACTCCAGTCTGATGCTTCCTGCCTCAAACACTGGGAAGGGTGGAGGAGAGCAGCTCTGTTGGGGAGGTTGGAAAGCTGGAGCACTCCTGTGGCTGGTAACGGGAAGAGTTGGTAGTGTATGATAGAGGAGCGATAGCTGTGTCTGTGTTACACTTACTGAATGTTCTCAGCAGGTCCTCAGCTGTTGTAGCTATGTTCTTTCTCAGAACCTTCAATACACTAATGATGCACTTAGGTTACAGTGTATCATCTGTCTGCTTTCACCAATGCAAAGTCTCTCTGTACACGCATTAATCCTATGGCCAAGGGTCAGATCTCCTTTGATCACTTGTATTTTGTACTTCTCTTCCTCTGAACTTTGTCTTCTTTCTGAGAGAACACCCAAAGGCTGTGGCTGACACTGAGACCGCAATAAAATTTCATTCTGGATCCTGCAAAATTACCGCTTGGAATGAACACAGAGCCTTGGAGGGCTGTGTGGCCTGGCTTGAGCGCTGCTGTGGCTAGAACTTGAGCATGTTTATTAAAGTCATTCAAGCTTTTATAAAGCTATTTATTAGAATAAATTATGATTCTATTAACTGATTTTTCCTGAAATTTTATCAGAACATTCCAGGGACTGTTTCTCCCTTACCTCTTTCTGCCTTTCCTGGTTTTCATTTAGTTGAAGTGAGCTTGTTCTGTCTTTTTGATTCTTTGGGGAGCTGTGTGCCACCATACACACACATTTCTAGATGACTTCAGATCTGCCAATCCTTGAAAAACTGCCGGTATCCGTTCCTCTAAAAAGAAAACACGTGTCAGGATGGTGCTGTTCGTGTTCAATCTTATGTGTGTACCTCTTGGGGAGAAACTTGCCAAGGAAAGGTCATTTCTGACCTAGTCTAGGGAGCTGTCGGGGCATTTTTGGGGTGCAGTGTGCTGTTCTGCGAGGTGGGGTCATATTGGGACATTAACATTTGGGATGAGTTTGGTAACGAGTGTTACTAAACAGTGACTTGTTCTTTTCCTGTAGAAAATGCTGGATTCCAGAGGCATAACCACTCCTGTGTGGTCACCTTCCGTGGGCTGGTACTTGCAGCCTGGGGAGTGGTGGGGGGTTACAGCTGACTGCTTAGAAAGGGAAAGCGATGAACCCCAGCGGGGTTAGAAAGTGAAATTACCCTGTTGCTGTACTGAAGCTATGTTCTGGTACAGCTCCACAGTCCTGGTCCCAGTGTGTGCCTTTCGGACTCGATGCTTTACTTCTAGCCACACAGTGTGTATCCATGTGGTAATCCTGTTGTAGAAGGATATTTCTGGTATATAATGCACAGACAGATGGTGTCATGAAGCATGTTTTGAGGGAGAAGTAAACACATGGAGCCCTGCATTACAGTGGTGTAATAGCTCCGTGGTCCTCTTCCTTCTGGCTCTGAGGTTTCGCTGCGGGTCCGGCTGAAGCTGGTCTCCCCGGGCAGGGTGGGCTTTCCAGGCCGGTCCCTGCCGCTGGCTGGTGCGCGTCGCACGCTGCTGTTCTGCTGCTGTGCGAGAAGGGTGAGCTACCCTCCAAGCTCTGCTCACTCGTGGGCCAGGTCCTGCTTGTTTCTCTTCCTCTGAACTCCACTGCTCTTCTCTTTGCTGTGGCTTTTCAGAAAACTGCTGTTTTTTCCTGGAATTCGGTTAAATACGAGGTGACTTAAAACAGAGTGAAGGCGCCTTTATCGGATCCTTCCATCTGATTTAGTACAGGGTTCCTCCGAGCTGTTCGCTCCTCTGACTGTGGGCCTGTTGCTGCTCTCGCATCCCCTTGGTGCTGGGTAATAGAATCACCATTCTGGTCCACAAAAAAATACACAAAATATGTGTTTCTGAAGGTTTTTATTCTGGTATGGTTTTAGCATTAAATACCTTTATTTCTGCATGCATAAAAACTAATGTTGCTGCTGCTGAACTCCAACCGTTTCACTTCTGCGTCCAAGCCCTGAGTGCCGAGAGGAGAGCAGGCCTGCTGAAATGAGCCTTGGCTTTGCCACCTGCATCTGGTGTATGAAACTGTAAATAGACTTTTTAACACAAAATGCAGTTACTTTGGGGCTTTTGTTCTTGAGGAGACTGCTGTGTTCTCTTTAATTCCTTTTCTTTACATCAAAACGCCATACGGTACTTTCTTGATCCTATCGCCACTTTCAAGGTTACAGGTTGTGTCGCTGCTCTGCCGTTGCTCAAACCACATCAATTTATCCTCTCCAGATATGGCCCTTTAATGTATTAGGGGCAACACTACAGCTTAGTTAACATCTTCAGATTTCATTCTGGTTATTAACTTTTCTGTTTTGTCCTGCATTTTGCTGCCGAAGGGGTGGGTTGGTTTGTTCTCCTGGTGTGTGTATGTGTGTATATACGTGTAGGCACGCTGCTGGGGTCACACGAGGAGATGCAACCGTGGAACAGTAACAAGGAAAACTGTCTCTAAGATTTTTGTACATAATAAAGAGTTGGTATAAAGGCTGGAACTGTTGAAGACTCTTCTGAGGTCCGTGTGCTGTCGATGCCTAACAGGTGCCTCGTTAACTACCTGTATGTATAACTTTGAAACATGACTTAATGGATGCAGATTAGAGCTGTGTAAACGACTAATAAACCTGACTTTGTATTAAGTCGGCCAGATAACTCCTCATTTGGGACTCGCTGTGCCATTTCCAGAGTAAGCCCAACAACTGTTTTTTTTCCCAAGGTTTTGTCTATCTTACAGCAGTTTTGAGTGTGTTTCCAGAAGCAGGGTGGTTGTGTTGCTGTGTCAAATCTCTTCTGGTCTGAGGTGCCAGAGGCGCTGTATGGTGTACACCGCAGCCGGCAAGCTGAAATGAAAATCTTGAACTTTTCTTGTTAGATCTTTGTAAGCACTTTCATTACCTTCTCTTTCAGCCAGATTTCGTCAACCATCCCTCCAGAAACAAAGGGAGGAGAGCAGTGAGCTTCCTAAGAACGTGTTCGCAGAATAAGGGAAAGCTGCTTTCCAAACACACTTTCAAACTGTAAATTCTCTCTGGTGTATGTCAGCCAGGTGTGTAAGAGAGAACTCAAAACTGCTGTGAGTATCCAAAGCAACCAGCAGTGCTTGTTCATGGCAGGCCACGGAGTAAGGTGCCATGGAGGAGCCCGTCACACAGCTCCTGCAGATATTGATGGGCCCTGGAGGGTCTTTGTTGCCTGGGGTGAAGGTTTCTCTTCAGGAACTGCTTGCCTGCAGTGCAGTGTGAGTTGATGAGACCACTAAGAGCTTCTTTAATGGGACCTCAGCTATCCAGGTACCTTCCTCCTCCATACCCCTACTCCCTGCAGATCATCTCTGGCTCTTGGCACAAAACATGAACCTGTTCTTCTTTATGCAAGAGACAAAGTGGATAAAACACCTGATTTTACACCAAATACACTAGCCACTAGCTCTGGAGCTTTTCACTTCCTCCAGACAGAAGCCTGCACTGTGACTGCCACGGGTTCTTGAAGGCCTCCCTTTGGTTTTTCATTTCTGCCAGAAGGTGCAGAGATAAAGCAGCCTGATCTGGGCATTGTTGCAAGATCTGTTCAGGGGGGTTCTGGTTCTGGCAGCAGCAAGCCAAGTCCTGTCATGGTGCATCCCAGAGCCTCTCACACTCTGGATCAGTTGTAAAAGA
Source organism: Heliornis fulica (assembly GCA_013399135.1). Lineage (NCBI taxonomy): Eukaryota > Metazoa > Chordata > Aves > Gruiformes > Heliornithidae > Heliornis > Heliornis fulica. The sequence continues at coordinate 56,801 of VXBZ01011128.1, read as the reverse complement.
GTCTGTTCTGCTGATAAACTCCCACAGCCAAACCCCATTTTTACTGGTTGTGTGGACTATTTAAAGGTAAACTCCTGTGGAGAGGAGCAAACTCCTCATCGATGTCCTTTTGGCAAGAGCAGCCTGAAACCAGGCAGAACAGTTTTTTTTCCATTGTTTAGACCATTAATTCTTACTGTTAGTACATTTAAGGAGAAACCTTGGACAGCACCAAAAAATGTGCCTATTGGTAAGTTAGGTAGATGTTAACAGCAGTAAAGTGGGGGAATCTTGTTCTGACATGGGAATTTTGTGGCCATCCAGCAGCGAGCGTTACTGTATATGATGCTGAGCCCAGCAAAGGAGTGTGAGGGAGAGACAGAGGGCAGCTGGGGCAGGGATAAGGAGAAGGCAGCTGGAGGGTACCTGGGCTTCTGCTAATTGGAGATTTAAAATTAAAACTTAGGTCTGTTTCTTGGAAAGTAACAGGTCCCCCTGGATATCGACTGACGGGTTCCTCCTTCCCTTCCTCCTTGGGGTGTTTCAGCTTCGCAGGCCCAGGAACTCCTATTTCAAAAGCTGTTTCTGCCTGGAAGTGTAACACAGAGTTTGTGATGTGCTGCAGATTTATGCAGGCAAAGCTGATCAAACTATTGTGTTTCTGGATTTTGGCAATGGGCACAGATTTACTGAGGGGACTGTGGCTCCTTCCCACATCGGCAGCAGATGGTGAGGCCTATATATTCCCCTTCACACGGCACAGTTGGGCTCATCTGCACCCCACAAACAAACGATTGCAGGGCTGGAGCTGCTCCAGAAAGATTATAATTATCTCTGTTGTTCTGCCAGTCAAACCTTGATCCAAAACCTGAATTATTACCAGTTTCTGAGCTCAGGAGCCAGCATTCACTCCCCTCACGAAGCCCCTGCAAGGGATTTCTTGCTCCGGCTCCATCTTGTGCTGCTTCCTTCCAGGGAGACCAGATGGGGGCAGGATCCTCCTTTTTATTAGCAAATACTTCCAACTAAAAGTTTTTGTTAATTTTTTTTAAGGGAATGTTGCTATATCCAAGGTGATCAAGTGATTTAAGCCCATGCTGCCACCAAAAGAAACCCTCTTCCCCTCTCCCCATGAATGCAGGTGTGGGGCTGGGGGACCTAATTACCATCAAACTACTTTTATTTGTGACCTGAGTAGGTTACTGACAGGTTCTGCTGCAGCTCCACCTCCTGCAGGGCACAGGCCTTGGTAATCTTCTCAATGCAGCAGGAAAACAAACCAGGGACAGTAGATTCAGAGTCCTAAAATCCTGCTCAAACATCTTGCATGGCTCAAACCACTGGCAAGGGGTAGAAACAGGTGGTGAAGAGCAGGCAGAGAGCAGGATGGAGGTGGGACTGAAAGCTGGAGATGTTGGGAGGGCCACCGTTCCCATCCTCTGTGGCACTAGAGTTGGTTTAGCACCCAAACCTCCTCTTACATGCACTATATTTTCACTTAGTTTTAGCTGATGCCCAGGGAGCTGCTTGCTGCTGACATACACTCTGGTGTAGCATTGCCCCCAGCATCTCGTTTGGGGCAAAGAAGAGCTTCAAACATGTTGGCCTCATGTCTTCACGTCTGATCGCAGCCTGGCAGCGCACGGAGAAGCTCGGAGACCACGGCCCTGCGCTGTTGGTGGATAAAAAGCCTGTGGCCTTTTTTCATGGCAACGTTCTTATTGGATTACAGCAGGTAATGGGAACAACTAGAACAAACTGGGACCTGGGTGAGGCTGTAATTGATGTAAGGAGGTTACTGGGTAAGGAGCATGGGCTGATGTCATTGGCATGGTGCAGACTGCTGTCGACTGCAGCAGAAACAGGAGCTGAATACTTGAGTTAATTCAGCCCCCAGTAGTGAGGAGCAGGAAGCTGCCCAGTATTCTGGGAGGGGAAGGAAATCCTACGTAGGCATGAAACTTCCCAACCCCAGATTTCTGTGAAAAGTGTGAGGTGGGTTTAGCTTCACCCAGCAAAATGCCTCCGTCTGCTTCAGGTCTTTCTCCTTTTCAGGGCTCCAAGAAAACACGAATTGGTAGAATTAAGGAAAAGGGCTTGGGATGAGCCCTGTTGTTTAGGTGGGGTTTGCAGTGACTAGTTTGGGGCAGAGGAATCCTGAGCAGCCATGGATGTGGGGCAGTGTCACTCCTGGCTGCTGCCTGTCCTGCTGCACATGGAGCTGCGCTGCAGCAGGGTGCTGAGCTGGAGCTCTGGGGCTGGTCCTGCAGTGAGAGCACACCCCATCCCAGTGCTGCCAGTGGTATGTGTCTCATGAAGCTGCCAGGTTATTGCTCCGTGCCCTTGTGCCTGAGCCTGTCTGAACAGATCCCCTCTTAGAAGAGAATGGGGGAAAAATAGGACCAGATTACAGGAGATGCGGTTTTGAGCCGTGCCATCTGTGTGGGTAGGATGTGTCACATAAACTGCCTGACTTCCCAAACTGTGGCATGTCTAAACTTATTTTCCCTTGTGCTTAGCTGTTACTAAGCCTGGCTCGGGCAAGTGCTGTTGGTTTCCTTAGTAACTGGGTCCTTCAGAGGGAAAAGCTGAAAGTTGGGATGACAGAGATGTAGCGAGTGGTGCGCAGAGCCCCGTCGTGCTGTCTCTAAGTCCGGGCAGCTGGTCCCCAAGGCGGAGGCTGGATGATGCTGGGAGGAAAATGAGCTGATGCTTGGCCTGACTGTGCCTGTCTGTGTCCCTGGGAAAGCCCTGGTCCACCCCAGCTTAGGCTGGGTTTAAGGAGGTGATGTAGCTGCAGGTGATGGACACCTGTGTCTGAAATGCTTCAGTCAGGTCTCACCGTGGAAAGACACTAATAAAGTATCGTGAAACTGCGCCCCAGTTCTGGTGACCAAGCTGGGGGCAGAGTCTGGGAGCTGCCTCACCAATGGAACTCCACACTTAGGGCTTTGATTGAACCCACCGCAGCGCCTCGGAGTTTGATTCTGCATTTAAATCGAATCCAGACCTATCCTGGAGCCCTTCCCAGCAGCTTCCTGACACCCCACCCCTCACACTGTGCCCGAGGCCTCTCTGGGCAGTGTCACTGTGCCTCAACCCTGCCCTCGGGCAGGGGCCGGCAGGGCTTTGTCCTGTCCCAGAACTGATGAGGACTCAGTGTGATTTTAATGCCCGTGTCATTAAGCACAAGGGTGGGCTCTGTCATAGGGGTTAATACCACAGTGTCTTGACAGCTCTGTGTTTCTTGTACTACTGTTGTGCAGAGGATTCAGGTTGTAGCAAACTCCTACTGCCAAGACTGTCACAAACCACAATCAAGAGGAAAGCTGAAGGAGCTGAGTGCCACCGCGGGCGTTGGTGCATGGAGTGCACGGCTGAGCTGATGGCTCGGGAACAGGAACCCAAGGTGAGGTGAGCTCACAGCTGTAATGCTCTGTCACGACTGTCACAGTAGCCACCTCTGTGCCACGGGTGCTCAGCACCTCACAGCCACCTACAGGTCCTGCTGCAGCTCCACCTCCTGCAGGGCACAGGCCTTGGTAATCTTTTAAATGCAGCGGGAAAACAAACCAGGGGCAGTAGATTCAGAGTCCTAAAATCCTGCCTTTTAAAAAAAAATATATCAAATTTGTCTCAATGCAGTGATCACCTTAGAAGAGTCTGGCTATGTTCAAGTCTTGCAAGATCTCAATGAATCTGGGTCTTTGCCACAGTTTTTGGAGTGAGGCTGGATCTTATTTTTTGGGTCAAGCTGTTGGGTAAGGTGAATCATTGGCCTGTTATGTAAAGGAAAGGTGATGTGTGAACACATGGAGTTTAGAAATAACTCGTTCACCAACCCCAGCAGAGGTATTGTGGAGAGAACAGCAGGCTGCAAGGCCTGGGAAGGAGGAAGCAGCTGCACTAGAAGAACAGCTGGAAGCATCAATTATTAAACATGGGGTTAAAAAAAAAAAAGCTAAAATTAAGAGAAGTCTTAATTAGGTGTTTTGAGCTCCCCAGCGGCTTCTGGAGGAGAGCACTGCAGATCCCCATTTGCAGGAGAGGGAAGAGCCCCTGGCAGCTCCATTCATTCGCTCCATCAAGCAGTAGGTAAGGAACAGACACCTTCAGGCTCACTGTGCCCTTCCCTGTGCACAGGACACGATTTAAGGACCTCTGTAAGGAGGGAAGCGCTGCAGCACCTTGGGCGAGGAGGTGATTGTGCCTCTTGAGCAAGAGCTGGTTTGCTGTGTCACTTATTGCTGCCCGAGGGTCTTCCCAAGGGACCAAACCGCTGCTGGTACTGCAGGGTTGTGTCTGTTCCTGCGGATTTCCCCTCTCCTGGGGGACAGTGGCACATTTTACTCCTTTTTCCAAGTCTCCAAATTGGAAATGTCAGCTCTGTGTCCCTGCCCCGCTGCGGCAGGGCATGTGTTTGCCTCTGTTCCCCCTGGCCAGGTTCCTGCCAGCCCCTTGCTGTGGGAGCAGCTCTGACCCACGCTGCTCCCTGCCTCTACCTGTGAGTTTGGGCTCCGTGGTGCTTGACTCCACCTGCTCCTAAGAAAAGTGGCCTTGAGCCTGTGCTTTCACAGAAATGGGGTGTTTCTATGACTGGAATGCTTTCTAGACAGTAAAGCTGCTGCCTACTGTTCCTCCTTTAGGACATGAAGATTTTAGAGCTGTTGCCTTAAGGAAGCAGCTGTAGCAGCCAATGGTTTTATAACAGATACAGAGTTTCAAATTTACTCAGCTTGACATTAAACAAAATTGCTTTCGTAGTCCTTCAGGTATCCCTGTGTAAACCCAGTTTACTCAGATTTTACATTAATGAAAGCTAAAGCACAATTAACTTCTCAATCTCCTATCTTAATCTATTCAAACTTAACCTTTGAGTTCAGCTGCACTCCCAGCTTCTCATCTTTCTCTAAGCATCCGGGGTGGAAACTCTGCTCATCCTGGAGTTTTTTGTAACTGATTTTAAAAGCTCCCTGGATTTGCTCTAGAGCTGGAGCTTAACTGGTGTCCTGGTATTGAGCTGTGTGGTTTGAGCTGCCTCGGTATTACAAAACCAGAGCTATCTCTGCCCAGTCTCTCCTGGGCCAATCAGGTTTTTGTAGCCTCTCATCTTTCCTTTAAATCACCACTTCAATGTGCAGTCACCTCTTAGCCCCCAAAGTGCTGACAATGTCATGGAGGTATTTAAGCACAGTTTCTGTTTCAAAGCCCAGTAACCCTTTACTCAAGTTAGTTTTTATCTCTTGGGACCAGCTTCTAGCAGTGATTTCACGGGGATTTCGCTGGCCTCCTGCTGTGCCCATGATGCTCCCTCTGCACCCAGCTGCTCCCTCTGCACCCAGCTGCTCCCTCTGCACCCAGCTGCTCCCTCTGCACCCAGCTGCTCCCTGCCTGCAGTCCTCCCCGGGGAAGCTCTTCTGTCTGGCTCAGCTCGCTGCAGCATCTTCGCGGGAGTCCCTTCGGTGAGAAGATGGGGAATTGCATTCAGAGCCCAGGAGAGGAGCACCTTAAACCATCATCACCACCTAAGGGTACAGGTTATATAGTGCTAAAGTCAGCTGCCAGTCTGGGAATTGGGTGTTTGGGGTCCTGCTCCCCAAGGATTAAAGACCTTTAAGCCCTGGGCTGATGAAAGGCCGTCCAGGAAGGTGCGGTCTAAGGGAGATCCTGCAGGCACCACGCTCAACAGAGTCTGTCTTTAGTCCTGCTTTTGGCTCACCTTTTTCTGCTTTCTAAACAAGTCTGTTGTTACTGCATTCAAAATCGATGTGTTTTCTGGTATTTTTAAACAGGAAGGAGGTTACTGTTTTTAAACAGACAGCTTTTGCTAGCTTTCAACCAGCAGGAAGGACTCCATGCAGGCCTGAAAATGATTTACTTGCTTTTCAGTGCCAAAGCCCAAAACATTCAACCAACTAAACAAACAAAAACATTTACTCTGTGTTTGTTGCTCAGAAATCTGTGGATTAAAACCACTTCTGCAGGAATTAGATCACTTTTGAATCTTTACTGTGCATCTCAGCAAGATATCCTTGATTTCCAACACTGGACCTGCTGTGGGCCAGAGCCACCTGCTCCTCACTGAGCCAGCAGCCCTTACTGTCCTGGAGTTGTTGGCTTTCCAGTGCCCTGGGAAATCAGCTTTTCTTCCTGTCCTTTGCCACCTGATGAAAGAGGAGCACACACCAGCCAAATCCAAAGCTGATGTACTGGAAGGAAAGCATTTGAACTTGAGGTAGCCCTAAGCCTGTGTCAGATCACTAAGGGTATGTGGTGATAGGATGAGGGGAGTGGTTTTAAACTGGAAGGGGTAGATTTAGGTTGGATCTGAAGAAGAAATTCTTCCCTCTGAGGGTGGTGAGGCCCTGGCACAGGGTGCCCAGGGCAGTGGTGGCTGCCCCCTCCCTGGAGGGGTTCAAGGCCAGGTTGGACGGGGCCTTGAGCAGCCTGGTCTGGTGAAGGTGTCCCTGCCCATGGCAGGGGGTTGGAGCTGGATGGGCTTTGAGGTCCCTTCCAGCCTGAACCAACCTGTGATTCTATGATAACACTTCATGGTCAGATTGGGAAAGGTTGGATAGCAAGACCTATCCCAAGACACTCCCAAATTCCAGGTAAATTCTCTCCTTCCCTGGAAGCCAGCACATTGCATGCAGAGTGGGTGACTGTGTGCCCTGGGGTGACAAGCACACACTTAGCATCTCCTCGGTGCTGGTTCCGAGGTGGCGCCCGGCAGCCGCAGGGACACCGTGGGGACGGTCTCACTGAGGCCAACATGCACAGGGCATCTTCACCACGGTCAGGGTAACTCTGCAGCTGCTCCTGTCTGTCTGCTGCCATGATGCTGCTTTATAAAAAGACCCATGAAGTCATCAGTGGTTTCACCTGCCCTGGGGTCATGTCCAAGGAAATGAGATGAAAGCATCTCAGACTCACGGAAATAAAAACCTCCTCGTGAATAACGTTTTCCTCCCCTTGCTCCCTTATTGTAGAGAAAAATGGGCCAACAAGGCCAAGTCATTTCTGACCAGGAATGAATGTGAGAAGCTCCCCAGACAAGACTGAGGCCACAGTCCATGTGTGGGGGTGAGGAGGGACTGGGGGGCTCCAAGGGGGGCTCACCTCAACATGCTGTGAGGTAAGACCTTGTGTTTTATATCCTGATGGAGTGACACCCAGTGCTGAAAATGCTGTGTGATGTAAGGGTGAAGAAATCATTTCCCAGGGGCTGAATTCCAGGCTTTTTCCTGGTTGTTTCTTGTGTTCTGTGCCTGGTGTGGGTTGCTCAGGTGAAATCCCTGAGTGTGTCACGGAGGAAGCACCGATGGGAGCACTTCGGTTTGCAGAAATTTATCTTCACTCATGAGCTTCTGCAGATTGTGCTGCTGAGGCTACAGCTCTGAGGATGGAGTGGAGTGATGCCAAATGAAGTTGGGGATGTTATTTGTGGTGGTGTCATTCCTCATTGCAATTAAATGTCACTGTGTTGACTTCAGTAATGAAGTGGTTATCTCATGGTCTAGTTCCACAGCTAGGCTGAGCAACAGGAGCTACAGCAGATGCCTCGTGGCTGGTTAGCACTGTTAATAATAGTCCAGAGAAGAATTTCTCGTGGTGGCTGTTGTGTTAATGACCTTTGTGTTGTATTAATGACCTTTCCCGGAGCATTCAGCCACTGGGAACTGCTGCTGCAGAGTATTACTGGCCACAACTAGTGAGGAGGCTTAATATTTTATGGGCTACTGCAGGCTGTGTTTCAGGATATGAGATACCATTTCAGCAATGCAGGTTAGGAATGCTGAG